>OZ023264.1:67401327-67991327 GCA_964006375.1 Tillus elongatus
ATATCTTACTTTATACAGGGTACTCATAATTTGATACAGGCTGTCGTCACCCTCAAGCTTTCATTAGTGTTGTTTTTTGAATTTAACACTTTGCATATATTTCCAGTATAGAATGAAGAATTTAATTCTAGTTCGATTGGTAATATGGTTCTCTATACCAATGTTTATTAGTTCTTTTCATTATAAGCTGCGTTTCTTAAAATTAGCAAAATGTGTTTCACTGCTGCATTTGGATTGATTAATTTTAATCTAAATAATAAAAAATTATATGCACAATTATGCAAACTCTGGCATTTTATATTTATTTTCATTACACGGGGAATATAGTAAACTGATCTATAGAAACTGCGGAGTCTGGAGCGAAAAATACAGCCACCAGTGATAAATAAGAAGTTCAGAAAACATGAATCAAGAATTTTACAGTTTGGAATGCCACATAAAAAAGCAGTTACCAACCAAACGACTGAAGATGACGTTCATGGAGTAAATGTTTTGGGATACTTCACTGGGCGTTACCTCGCTTGTCAGTAGCAGAAGTCTCTTCTGAAAAAAGCATACAATACGCCCCTTTTATTGTTCTTCAAGTCCTACATTGGGGGGCGGGGAGGGTGAATAGAAGAATTGAGTTTTGTGAAACTTCGCCTACTAAAATACAACAATTTAATACTATTGGGCTCAAGGGACTCCCCACTGTATAAGAGATGGAAACTTGAAATCTCTCCTTTTCAATGTATTTTGTGAAGTAATATCCATTATTGTAATCGAACAGGATATGTTTTTAAATTTATTTTTTTAAATTTAGCAAAGGATTGAGCAGTCTTAAAAGTTTTTTGCTTTTTGTGAGCAGCGTAGTTCTGGAATTTGTTGTACATCACACCACCTACTCAATTTTCTAAGAATATGTCTTCTGTGTTATTATGTACAATACTCTATGTTTATTGGAAAACGCTAAGGTTTTCATCTAGGAAAGACTACGTGGAGGCTTATGTTCTACCTCAACATATTTGAAATAAAAGCTACAGCAGGTTTACAATATATTTTCATACCTAAGAAATTTGAAATTCAAAAGATTATTCTTTTCAAATGTAACACACTGTATATTTTTATGCTACGTTAAAGAGCCGTTAAAATTCCACAACTTTCCTTAAATATGTGCTATAACTATATCCTACTGTTTTTGAGTTGTTTTGATTTTAGTGAATTTTCGTAGAAAAAAATTCACTAATGGGGAGATCCCGAATTTTGAAAAAAATTTTGCAAATGAGCGCCAACTAGGACCCCTAAAATCCATGTCCGGTGTCAGTTTCAATTTATACATATATATATATATATATATATATATATATATATATATATATATATATATATATATATATATATATAAAGGGTGTTCAAATAAGGGCACGGACCGGCTATATCTCGAAAACCGTCGGAGCTGCATCTTTCGGAAAAAATTAGCATAAGTAAAGTGGCCATGAGAAAATGTTGGAAAACGTTTTCAGCTTTCTAAATCTGCCTCTGGCGAAAATGTCATGGCTTACCTAAAATCTTCAATTTCTCGAAAATCTTGACGCATAACATAACCTGGTTTCAGGTAATTTGTAATCAACGTTCACTTATCTACAGCTTCTGTTAAAAAAATATTTCCTTGTGGACCAGTGGCGGAGATGGGGGGCGAGGATTTTTTTATAAACAAATGCCTATAACTTGATAACTAGTAGACATAATTTCATGAATGTTGGCTTGTTGGAAAGAGATTTCATAGGAAATTCCACGCATTAGTATTTGAAATCCACAGTCATACATGCACAAAATACAGAGGGCGTTAGAGTAGGAGAGTCTAGTTTTATTTAATTTTATGAAAATTTTCAAATGGCAGCATAGTATTATAATATAACTATCAAAAAGTGGATGAAGTTAGAAAGAATTCAGTGCAAATCCAAAACGAATATGTATTTCCGTTTCAAAGAAAACTCGGAATTTAGGTATTTTGGTGCTTATTATGCCATTTCTCAAAATTGGATATGAATATAGCAAAATCTCTATAGAATATTTCTTTTTAGGCATCGTTATACAAATTAACATAATTACCAAAAACAATTAATCACTTTAATGTGAAATAAATTTATTACATTATCATAAAACTAAGATACAAGAGCCAATAATCGATTTTAAGGTTGTATTCGTAAATTAAGCTATTATATTATAAAACCGAAACTGTATGAATCAAAAAACCTAAAATTTAACTAATATTGTATTATTTACAAATGTTCAAACTGCTGTCCGTTTTTACGTATACATTGAACTAATCTCTGACGAGTAGAGGCAATTTGAAAATAAACTGTGTATGGTTAATGCGTGAACACAGAACACTCCCTTGCTTGAATAGGAAATTTTGACACTGTCGAACGTGACAGTTACCTCGTCAGTGATTGTGATTGGACTAAATCGCGTAACTGCGACTCGCGCATACCGGCACACAAAACCACAGAGCAGGTTCATCTATGCTCAGAACATAATGTGCCATGTACCGGCATCAGAATTTTGAATGTTTTACATCTGTACACCCTACGCACTAAAACAAAATACGATAAATATTATTTGATTATATCCTAGAAGGTATCTACTTTAAATTAGAATGCCATGTCTGCCAAGTGGACACGGACACGGAATGAACTTAAACTTCATTACAATGATTAACGTACTTACCAATAGCATTTATGTAATCACTTTAAAATGAAATAAATTTATTACTTTATTATAAAATTACGATACAGAAGTAATGGAGAAGTCATGAAAAAATTAATTTATATTATGAAAATGAAACACTTTTCATTAGGCATTTAGAGAAAATACATTAGTATTTATTTTTAAAATTCATTCCATACAAATTAACTTTATCATAATATAGTAATAAATACAACCATTTTTTAAAATCATTTAAACCCTTGTTAATGCGTATGTGAAATTCATATGCAGTTTTGTACTTCAATCAATGTAGTTCATGTCTTGTCAACGAAGGTAACGAAATTGAAACAATTTGTTTTATCAACGTCAAAATCTTATGTTCAATTTATTACTGATCTTATTAATTATTTGTAGTGTTTCTGTGTGTTATTAATCAATAGTTGGTGTTTTACGTTTTCAGGATGTCTTATTCTAACGAGGAAGCATTTGATATGTTTGAAATTTATTTTCAATATTTTTGGAATCCTGTTGTCACATCACGAGAATATGCTTTAAGGTGCCCCCAAAGAATACATTACTCAAGAAAGGTGTTTAGTCGCATTGCAAGATATATGCGGGAAACTGGATCTGTAAGACGCACCGGGAGACAAGTTAGAGCTCGTAGAATTAGAAATGAAGAAAACGTTACTAATGTGGTTTCTCTTGTTACTGCTAATCCACATATTAGTGTACGACAAATTTCTAGAAACTTAGGTGTGACCGTAGGATCTGTATACAATGTTTTAAAAGATGCACCAATATCACATAGTATTGCATTAGGTGCTAAATGAAACTGATTGTGACCACAGATTGAATTACTGCCATTGGATGCTGAGCATGTTAGAAGAAACAACACGATTTCTATCACAAATGCTATGAACAGACGAAGCAACATTTTCAAATTGTGGGAAAGTAAATCTCCATAATATGCCCTATTGGTCGGACAGTAGTTCCCATTGAATGAGAGAATTAGATCGGCAAAATCGATAGACTCTAAACGTATGGTGTAGTATAGCTGAAGAGAAAATTGTTGGACATATTTCTTTGACGGACCACTTAACAGAGATCTGTATTTAAATTTTTTAACCTTAAGCTTAAAAATGCTATTGGAAGGCATTTCCCTGCAACATGACGAGTGTCCAGCGTACCTCGCGCAAAGTGTACGCGAATATCTTAATGTTCAATTTCCAAATCGGTGGATAGGAAGAGGAAGCTTATTTCCATGGCCACCCAGATTACCTGATTTGACTTGCTTAGATTTTTATTTATGGGGGAGAGTGAAATATTTGGTATATGAAACTCGACCAACAACTAGAGAAAATATGATGGAAAGGATACAAGTTGCTGTTAATAACATATCTACGGCTGAAGTTCAAACAGCGGTAGCCTCTACTCGTCAAATATTAGTTAAACGTATACATAAAAACGGATAGCAGTTTGAACATTTGTAAATAATAAAATGTTAGTTAAATTTTAGGTTTTTTACATTCATATAGCTTCGGTTTCATAATATAATCACTTAATTTACGAATAGAACCTTAAATCGATTCTTAGCTCTTGTATCTTAGTTTTATGATAAGGTAATAAATTTATTTCATAATAAAGTGATTAATTGTTATTGGTAACTATGTTAATTTGTATAACGATGCCTGAAAACAAATATCCTATAGAGATTTTGCTACATTCATATCCAATTTTGAGAAATGGCATAATAAGCACCAAAATATATAAAATTCGAGTTTTCTCTGAAACAGAAAAACATATTCGTTTTGGGTTTTCACTAAGTTCTTTCTAACTTCATCCACTTTTTGATAGTTATATTATAATACTATGCTGCTATTTGAAAATGTTCATAAAATTTAATAAAACTAGACTCCTATACTCTAGCGCCCTCTGTATTTTGTGCATGTATGACTGTGGGTTTAAAATACTAATACGTGGAATTTCTTATGAAATCTCTTTCCAACAAGCCAAAATTCTTAAAATTATGTCTACTGTATATCAAGTTATAGGCATTTGTTTGTAAAAAAATTCTTGCCCCCTACCTCCGCCACTGGTCCATAAGGAATTTTTTTAACAGAAATTGTAGATAAGTGAACTTTGACTACAAATTACCTAAAACCAGGTTATGTTATGCGTCAAGATTTTCGAGAAATTAAAGATTTTAAGTAAGCCATGGCATTTTCTCCACCTAGCGGCAGATTTATAAAGCTGAAAATATTTTACAACATTTTCTCGTGGCCACTTTACTTATGCTATTTTTTTTTCCGAAAGCTGCAGCTGTGATGGTTTTCGAGATATAGCCGGTCCGTGTCCTTATTTGAACACCCTGTATATATATATATATATATATATATATATATATATATATATATATATATATATATATATATATATATATATATATATATATATATATTGTGTGTGTGTGTATCACACTAATAACTCAAAAAATAATGGGGAGATTTTGATAAAATTTGGCAGTAACCTTCCTTGTGTAAATGGCGTGGATAAGTTTGTTAGTCAGGAAAATCTAATGAGGTTTTCCGGAAAAATTTTAAGTTTTCATTCGAAAATAAAAATTTATGTCAAAAAATAAAAAAGCTATGATAACCAAATTTCGTAGGTAGATTTACAATATAAAAAGTAAACTATACACCAAAACTTAGATTTTTATGTTACAAGAAAAAAAGTTATAATAAAATATTTTGTGTCAGATCATTTCTATGAAAATTCACTACCACAACGCACTTGCTGCGTCCAGGCTTTTTTATTTTATTCAATATCTTAATGATAATTCTGATTAACATTCGTTAGTTGCAATGACAAATAATGGACACAAATGGTTGTTTTAGTTACTAAATTTAATAAAACACCGACAATGATACAAATTACAAGAACAGCAGACACCAAACTTTATAATAAAACTTTCTAATTAATTAACAGTTACTAATTATGTCTTTTTAAAATAACGTCAAATAGGTGTCCCTTTTACTAAGTGTAGACATTAAACCTTTTTAGTATGTTTTGTCTCACATTTTTTTAGAATCTTCGGTGTAATAGTTCTACCATGTCTTATGATATTGTGCATATCTTCCCTTGTAGAGGGCGGTGTAACATATACCCGTCGTTTAATATAACCCCATCAGAAGAATTCTAGTGGGGTAAAGTCCTATCCTTTGGGTGCCACAACACAACCACCACGCCTAATCTAGTTTTAAGGATAATATTCATATAAAAATTCGCGTACTTCGCGATTGTAGTGCAGAGGGGCACCGTCCTGTTGCAGCCACATATTTTGATGTTCGCCATCACTACGTTGGTGAAGGAGACCAGGCAAAACTTTTGTAAAGAATTTAAGATAATTGGGACCAGTTATGGGTTTATTAAAAAATATCATCCAATAATACTGTGGTGAAGAATGCCATACCAAATATTCATAGACCACTGGTTTTGATTCTGCATTTGACGGTTCCCAAATGGATTTAGTAATGCGTTATGGTGCACATTATGACGAATCACAGCATTATTACTTCTAAACATAACCTGGTCAGAAAACATAAGATAACACAATCTGGAATAATTAGTAAGTTAAGCATCCACCCATTGGAAATTTTTACACACCGTCCAAACTCAGCATTATCTCGGTCTTGATGTAATTCTATATGGTAAGGATGATACTTATATTTCCTAGTGGTTGGATTGGCCGTTAGTCGTGGCGATTTATACAATATTTCTGTCTGACGACTACTGAATTGTGGGTATTAATGCACGCGCCGCAGACAGAAGTTACGCAGACATTTATCCCAGTCGTAGAAATCCCGACGGCAAACTGGTTTCAAGTCTGTTTAACAGATTAAGGTGAACTGAAAGTTTTTGCCGAAACAGACATTATGAACAACCTGTCGTTTGAACTGTTCAGCAGGAGGAAGCAGTATTACATATTGTTGAAGATGACCCAACAAAAATTATCCGCCGTCTGTCTGTCAAATGTTGGATTGAGTCAGAGTACTGTGTTGAGCATTTTACGAAAACAACAATTATACCAGTACCATTTTTCTCCAGTTCAAAACTTACTGCCAGGTGATCTTTTACCAAGAACAAGTTTTTGTGAATTAATCTTAAATAGAAAATAGACTTGATCCAGTTTCTGTAAGTAAAATTCTATTCACTGATGAGGCAATATTTAAGAGAAAATACATTTTCAACGACAGAAATTGTCACATTTGAACTAAAGAAAACCCAAAGAGTACAAGAGTGCGTCATTTCAGCACGAATTGAAATTACACGTACCGTTTGGTAAAGTTGAAGGTAGCCTTCAACTTCCAGGAACACTAAATGCACTAGATTACCTAAATTTTCTCCTATATAATTTATTGGATCTGCTAGACGATGTTCCTTTAAATACAAGGTTTCGTATGTGGTAAGATGGCGCCCCTACCCAATATCCCATAGCAGTATGAAATTACATACAGACTTGGAGACAACTTCTCTGGCTTCACTGTTGGTTTTTGTAGGTGAAGGACGTAGCCAGCGCGTGAGCTAACTGGAGCAAGTGGCCCTTCGAATTCTGGAAGTTCTAGGATGTTCTTCAATGCTTCTGTGACTATAGTTTCCCTGCTTGACAGCATTTTCAGACAGATTAAAATTGAATTAGTACGAAATCATGACAACTACAAATAAATATATGTTGCTATGTTATGATATGATGTTTTGATCAAAAAATTTTATCAAATTGAAAATAAAATGAAACACAGATGACAGATGAGGTTTTCAAAATGTATATGTGATGTATGTCAATATTTAACATAAAAACTAGAACTAGCCTATAACTATGATAACAGTTACAACAATAAAATAACTAAACAACAACAGTATAAAAGTAGTCTCTATACAACGAAAATATCGACATACATCAACTCATTATTTTATTACAACTTTTTTGAAATAATAGTAAAATTTGTTTTCTTTGACATATTTAATTAGAAAGAAGAATATCCAAGAAAGGGGAATTCATTAAATCAGTTTGCTCGTTTAAAACAAGGTAGTTATTGTCGTGTGTGTGCCTTTTGACTTCTAAAGCTTCAAAAAAGTCTAGTTTACGTTTGTCATTATAAAAATGTTGTGGTTGTATGCGGTTATTTATTGTAGGTCTATGTTATCATAGTTATTATAGGCTAGTTCTAGTTTTTATGTTAAATATTGACATACATCACATAGACATTTTGAAAACCTCATATGTCATCTGTGTTTCATTTTATTTTCAATTTGATAAATTTTTTTGATCAAAACATCATATCATAACATAGCAACAGATATTTATTTGTAGTTGTCATGATTTCGTACTAATTCAATTTTAATTTGTCTGAAAATGCTGTCAAGCAGCGAAACTATAGTCACAGAAGCATTGAAGAACATCCTAGAACTTCCAGAATTCGAAGGGCCACTTGCCCCAGTTGGCTCACACGCTGGCTACGTCCTTCAGCTACAAAAACAAACAGTGAAGCCAGAGAAGTTGTCTCCAAGTATGTATGTAGTATGGACAAGTTTCACCAAGTAAGGGCAACAACAATCAATGAAGTATGAAATTATTTGAATGACGTATTCTACCATCGATAGATCGAACGAGGAAGTGAACATCCATAGCCTTCAGACAGTCCAGATTTGAATGCTCTGGATTTTTATTTCTAGGGATATATTAAGAGCCTAGTTACTTGTGGTCCCACTGCTAATACTAGAAATGAACTGTGGAAAAAATGGTGGCAGTGGCAAATGAAATTAGGCAAATCCACCTAACTTTAAAATGCAGAATTTCTTTTTTGTATTGCTTTTAGGTTAGAATAGTATTTTTATTTTTATTTTTTTAAGGTGGTATATCTTTCATGTTGTTATATTTTGGAATGTTTAGTTTCATGTTGTTTTCATTTTCCGTTCTTATAAGAAGAACAGTTTTAACTGCAATACATTTCTGAACCAATTTGTTACAATTCGTGTATTATTTTCCAAGCTTAGGAGATATTTTGAACTCGGTTTTCTCTAAAATGATGCTTTTTAGCGGCTTGCAACAAGTTAACTTTTTTAAAGGAAACTGAATGCTATTTCCAAATAACTAGTCATTTTACAAATACCACTATCCTTAAAAACTGAAGAAAATAATATAGTTGAGCTCAGAAGGCCCTGTACATTAAACACAAAGAATAACCATATATTCCTGTTAAACACCAAAAGAAACCTCTTACTCCAAAGTGTGAGACAACAAATAAATGAAGTATGGCGAAAAATAATAATAAAAATGATTTCCTTCTCAAGCCTATAACTTCTTAATGGTGCAAAATTGTACTTAGGTAAGTTGAGGGAAATCACCCTGCTTTAGCCCAAGGTAACTAAAACTCAAATTTTGACCCATTCTTTATTGAACACCCCGTATATCCAGTCATATTTATTCGCTCTTGTAATAATTAGCTCCCACAATTCGGGCAACCTGTCTTGTTTCAAGTAATGCTAAAAAAATAAGTAAAATAAATTGATAATTCTGTACTTTGGTAGTTATTTAAATAATACTAGAATCTCTAATTTTGTTGCAGAAATGGCAGAATCAAAATCAATGATGAAATTCAACGATGAAATACTCGCAACGAATGCGTTCCAATGCAAAATGTGTGAGAACTATTTAGAACCACCTACAATGCTATTAGAAGGTATTGGCAATATTTGCAATAAATGTTTCGAAAACCAAAACAACCACCCTTCGTTCAAAGTTGTCCCAAATGAAGCTTTGGACGTTATTCTTAAGAAGATGCATCTTAAGTGTCCTTACCATATTGCAGGGTGCAATAATAGATCGTTCATTGAAGATTTACAAAGACACAAATCTGTTTGTCCATATCGTACGATAGAGTGTGTGTTTTCTCCACACTGTCAGTGGAAGGGCTACTTAGAAAATGACTTCTGGGATCACAACATAAAGGCCCATAATGATCGTGTTTTAAGAAGCGTTGACAATAGATACTCTCTTGATGCTAAAGTTGACGAAAACACAGAAAGCATACACTTTGTTGAAACAACGAAAAATTTAACCTTTTTGTTTTATATGAAAATAGATGAAAATAATTTTTTTTGTAGAATTTGCGATCTACAGAACAGGGCTCCCAAATACATGTTTTTTGTTCAACACATAGGAGAATCTGGATGCGAGTTAAAAACCCAATGCATAAAAACAGTAGAATTGGAGAAAGGAATATTTACGGCTAAAAATTCTACAGTTATTGACTTAGTCACTCTTGTGAACGTAATTAAAGTTAATAAGACTTTTACTACTGTACTCACAATTACAGAAAATGTAGCTGATCGTATTCCAAGAGACAAAATGATACAATATCTGAAGTGTCCTATTTGTGAAAGTGGCATGTTTTTTCCAATATTTCAATGTAATCTTGGTCATAATGTTTGTCATTCTTGTGAAGCAAGGTCAGGCTATTGTCCCAGGTGCAGAGGAAGTTTGAGAGACTCTAGAAACTTGTCGATGGAAGCTTTGGCAATTGGTATAAACGGGCCTTGTGACTTCCAGTCGTATGGCTGCAGGGAAATATATCCTTTAGTTATCATGGCAGTACACAAGATGTTCTGCATCTATAAGCCGCATTATTGCTTTTTGGAAGACTGTACTTATGTGGCAACTATTGACGCGTTTCATACTCATTTTAATAATTTTCACGGTCACCTCGTGTATCGTGGTAAACGCCACCATTTAAGTGAGAAATTTGAAATGGATAAATCTACAGACCCACGAATACTTGCAATTTTAACACGCGATCGTGTATTAAGATATACTTTTAAACAAAGTGAAGATTTTTGTCATTGGGGTCTCAATATTGAGTCACCACAAGATGAAACTATAGACTGCAGCCCCTCATACGAGATTAAACTTCGTTGTAAGAAGACTCCAAGCAATGTATTTTACCGCAGAAGTGTATGTCTCAGGAAATGGAACGACGAAGATTTTTACACTAAATGCGTACGTATACCCAAAAGTATTGTGGCATCTTTTACGTTTGAGAATATAATTTACTTTCATCTCAAGATAACAGACAAGGCTAACTGATTCATTGTATTTGCCTACTGTCTACTGTATTATAATTAAATATAGCAATGGATTTTACCGCAGAAATGTATGTGTCAGGAAATGGAACGACGAATATTTTCTTACTAAATGCGTTCGTATACGCAAAATTATTGTGGTAAAAAAATTATCAGAATTTTTCTTCCTCTGAAGATGTTGACATGGTCAACGAAACGATCGTAAGGTCTCTGAAAAATGTGTTGTGGTGATTTGGGTGTTCTTCAACTGTACTTATTACTGTCTACTGTATCAAAATTAAATATACAATGTGCAAACTGCTGGAAATTATAATTAATTAAAACTGATGTGGTACGCAGAGAAAATTTGTTTACTGCCGTCATAGCAGTATGGTGTATAGTGTATGGTGTGCTTTAGTAGTGTTAATGCATGTAAACAGTCCTCTGTGAGAGTTTTGAGATTTCTGTGAGAAAAAAAGACAGGTAATAGAAAAATTTTGGACTAAATTTTATCTAAGGCTAAAACCTGTAAACTGTGAGTGTGTTGAAAGAATTACATAGTTATTGTAGGTAATAATTGAGAATATTGCTGAAATTACCTAGGTGACGTGTTTGTTATCTACATATATTGCTGCTGATAACTAAAGAATTAAATGATAAGGAATATTGATTCCCCACAACAGACTCTTAAAAGAAATAAAGGCAGCACTACACATGCTGGATATATTTTAGTAATAAATTAAGAATGTTGGGAAAGTCCCACTTAAAAGAAGTAAAAAAATAAATAGGTCATCAAACTCAAAACATAAACTCATGGATAGACTAAATGAGACAGCGTCAGGGAGCCAGGCTGGGGCTACAGTGGGAGAAAAAGACGAGTTATTAACCCTGATGCAAAACATGGCAACAGATATTCGAGAAATGAGAAGGGAAAACTCGGAATTAAGGAGAAGCGTCGAAGAAATTAGGGGACAAGTGAAAACGAGATAACAGGAACACCGAAAGCAAACAAGCAGATTGCACACCAAGATACAGTTACTAGAAAGAAGGTTTGAACAACAGGAAAGGAGAGCACGTAGGAACGATTTACTAATTAAGGGTGAGATGGGTGAGACAGGCGATGATATTAAGAAGATGGTCCAAGAGTTTTTCAGAAAAGAGTTAAATATTGACCCCGAAGTGGATTCAGCGTATAATATTAGGATTAAGAAAAACATGTTGGTTGTTAAGATGAGAAACTGGGAAGCCAAGCAGGCAGTGATGAGAATAAAAAGACAACTGATGGGGCGACCAATATACATAGAAGACAACCTTACACAGAAAGAATCCCAAATTCAGTTCGAGCTTAGGAGAGTGGCAAAAGAAAGCAGGTTGCAATGTAAGCGTGAGATACGGCAAGATTAAGGTAGATGGTAAGTGGTTCTATTGGAATGAGGAATCTGGTCAAATTACCGATGAAGTGCCAAAAAACTGAATTGCCAAGTGCATAGCGAGCAGGGAAGTTTAGTTTGTGGTGATAGGCTTACAAATAACTATGTGACGAGAGACCTACACGGTCTTAGAATTGTTTTTTGGAATATCCATGACTTTATGAATTAAACAATGAAGAAGAGCATTTTTTAAATAACCATGATGTTATCTGTTTGTGTGAGACTTGGTTGACCAATGATGGGTATGGGCTGCCCGCCTACCTGAACAAATTTAGTTTCGTACATTTTGCCGCAATTAAACACAGAGACAGGGGTAGGGCTAGTGGTGGCTTGCTTACGTTGGTTCGCCAAGGTTTACAATTTAGCATAATTGAAAACAATGAGTATACTCTGTAAAGTTAAATTTGTATATAAATATAGTTGTTGGGAACGTGTACCTGAATCCTTGCCTAGATAATCACTATTGTATTTTTATGCTTAAGGAAATCATAAGAGATGTCTTCACGCAGGGATGATGTGATCGTGACAGGTGGCGACTTTAACGCTCTAATTGGACCTCTTAACCAACTTGATGGATTTTTCCATGTACTGGCTGGCCACGTCGGCACAAAGAGGCGCTTTTTAGATAGAACTATAAATCAAAGAGGCAGCCTTTTAGAGGAACTTATGCAGAGTTATGGCTTCATGGTTTTGAATGGTAGATTGGAAGATTATGTCGGATAGTTTACATACATGAATGCTTCGGGTAAGAGCACAGTATATTTGGTATGGGTACGCTGTTTCTATAGTCATTTAGTGAGAAGCTTTGAAGTCGTCGATAAGGTGTTTGTCTCTGACCATTTGCCTGTCTCGACGGGCTTGGATGTACCTTGCAGACAACCACTGCAATACGAAAGACTCAGAGATAACTTCGAGACAGCCGTTAGATGGGGCCATAGTAAGGCCCAATCTTTTAGAAACATCTTAATTGAATCATATAGACTGAGTAATGTAAGTAGTCTGGGGGGTTGCGTCAAGGTGTTGTATAGTAAGACCCCTGCTGTTTTTGCTGGCCATTGAGTTCTGAGAGACATCTCTACATTCGCAACCATGTTAATACCTAGTTTTATTAGAGTTACCCATATGTGACTGGGTTTACATTTAGTTTAGTTATTGCATGGATATTATATTTAAGTTTAAAATATTGTTGGAAAACACCACACCTTTGTTCATGTTTTCTTTATCGATTGAACAATAAATTTATTATTATTATTATTATTATTGTTATTATTATTATTATTATTATTATTTAAGGCTGAAAGGTCAACTTTAGACAACTTGGTCGACTTGCTGTTTTTTGTTCATGAATCCTTTGCCAAAAATCAAAAATGCATTACCGTATGTCTTGATATTCAATTAGACATTGACACGGCTTGAAAGTATAATATTCTAAAGACACTTGAAACTTGAAACATTGAGGAGAATATGTAAGCTCTAGTACTGAATTTTCTTAGCCAGAGAACATTTGGAGTAAGAATAAATGGAGTTTTCTCCAAACAAAAGCTACTATCTGATGAAATATCCCAATGACCTCCCCTCAGCACTAGTCTATTCCTTATCGAGACTTAACTTCACGGTTAAGACGTTTGAATTTTTAAAACAATTTATTTAATACTTTGAACAATCAATACTTAATTACTTAGTTACAAAAAAAACATGAATAATATATAATACTAAAAGTAAGACGATCAACCTACATGTGATCTATAGTCTCAGCACTCGGTGTGCGAAGGACTAACTCGGAACAAGAATGAACGGTTCTCCCACTGTGATTAGCCTCTTTATAGTCTTTCCTCCAGGCGTGGCACTATTGTCTCTGGATCACAAGGAATCTGCTGATGTTGATTCTCACAGTGATATTCCGTTCTACTTGCACTTTGGAACTGCAAGTTCTTGGCTCCGTTCAGACGGCGGCTGACTCAGCGGTTCTTACCGTGGGAAGGCGACATTGTATTATAATGGGCCATTGTTTGGGCTCCATTTATCTCCTCCCCTTTTTGAAGACGAAGCTATGGTTCGTTCCGGATTTTCAACGGAAATCCGGACTCGGTGGTTCCTGTTTTTGTTCCTTTATCTTCCTTGCGGGTTCTTCGTTTCTTCAACCCCATTCGGACGGCTATCGTTGTGATGGTTATTAAGACAGCTATGTACAGTAATATTGTCCATATACTCAGGTGATGGATTGGTATTGTTATAGGTCCTGGTATATTTTGTTTAATTTTTTGAAGTTGGTGTTGGATTTGATTGATGTTGTGTAGCTGTACGTTTTCTAATGATATTTCGGGTACTGGTCCTGGATTTGGTTGATCTTCTTGAATGGGGGGTTCTAGTGTAGGCAGGTTGAATAGTTGTTGTGTTTCTGCTGTTGCTGGGCCGGTCTTGTAATTTTTGTTGCCTATAGTTAATTGGCAATTTGGTTGCAGGTTGATTAATTTTGTACCCTTGATGATGTTGGTCCACTCCTGTTCCTTGCAAGTTATTCTGGCGTTAGTTTCTTCGGGTGCTATAACTATATACTGACTGGTTCCATATCTCGAAACTGTGGTTCTATTAATTTTGATTACTTCTTGATTCCAATTGTTAATAGGTTTTTGAAATTTTATTAGCTTTATTTCACATGGGTTTTGATCATTCATGGTTGTTGGATTGTCGTCTTTGCAAAAATATATTTGGTTCTTTAAATTTTGACATTATTCATTACGATAGGCATATTGTTTACTGCTTAGGATAAGGTATTTGGTTCTAGGAAGTATCATGGTAAAAAGGTGTGTCTTTCTAGGGACAGGTAATGTATATAATTGATAATAATCATATTCTGATTCATCTACCAGAGGTATTTCTATTTGAAATATAATTTTGAAATTGTTTTGGACGGCTTTTATTTTAAAGACTTTTTCGTATAGATTTAGATCAGTGGTTGTTATTATTTTAGCATTAGTTGCATAATTTTGGATTTTATTGATTTCTTTTATTATAAATGTTGGTTTTAGTATGGATGTGTGAAAGATTCCTAATTTTGCAAAAGTTATGGCATTTTCTGTTGTTAATGCTATTTCTTGAATATTGTGTAATAATTGTTATTATTATTATTATTATTATTATTTATCCTATTTACTATCATGCCTTGGTTATGACTCAATCCTACTATCGTTCTATTAAATTCGAGATTGCCTTGAGTCTGATCGAATTTTTGGACCTAAAAGTTCATGAATTTTATTTTGGTCTGTCGTTAAGACTTCTAATGCTTGCTGAATGCGTTCCCGATCCTGTGAATCGAGATTCCCAGTGATTGACTTAAATATAGAACCTAGTCCGTTTATTAAGCCACGTTTTTTGTCTATTACTAATATTGTTATTTGGAAAACTCCTGTAAAATGTATTATCCCTGCTTGCTGCAGTAAAATTCACTTATCATGAAATTTCGCTATGCAGCATTGTAATTTATTATTGTTAACTACTGGTGGATATTTATTAGCTCTTATTTAATTTATTGGGAGTTTATTCCTAAATGATTGATTCGTTACCTTACCTTATTTCTAGCTGATTATATAATTTATAAATATTAGGATTACTTGAAACGGTCTTATAATTACGTTAATCGTTACGTGCGTTAATTCATTTAAGAATTAAGCTTGCTATTTAAATTGTCTGTGTCAGTCTGTCCACTTCCGGTTTATGTACGTACGGGTATCTATATAATTTAGAATGAACAGGTATGTCGTCTGTTGTCCTTATTCTATGTTTTATCGCATTTGTGTGCGTCAATGGTTCGTTTTTATTTAAAAATATGTCCTGATATTCTGATAATAAACTAAATAACAATTGTTTTTCCTCGTCATTTAATTCTCCTGTATCTATTTGTTCAATTAAGATATTCTCATTATTAATCCGTTTTTGATTACGCCCCGTATCGTAAGTGTTTAAATTATTAATATGAGTTGTACTCGAATTATCATTTTGTATAACTACTGGTGCAAACGAACTTCTCCTGTGGCTATATCTGGTTTCCGATGCATATTGTTTATTTAATCTGCTGAATGGCCTATCTCTTACATTATAAGCTTGGTTATTATTTAGTACGTGATTAATTGTCTCAAGTTCTTCATTACGTATGAAATACTGCTGGGTTATTATATTGTTTAAATGTAAATGAGTCTCGGGTAGCCCCTACGCTGCCTGGTAATTCTTTCTTATCTTTGTTGTACCTCGATTTTGTTGTTAATATAATGTTTATTTGGAAAAGTCTGGTGTTATAACACAGGTGAATGCATTAAAATGTCTTTACATGAATTAAAGGCACCAATGTAGTTCCTGTCGTTAACGTTTATTCATAAGTTTACTTGAAGCCTTTTGTTAGTGGCTTTACGACTGCATCGTCTGTTTATGATCAGATATACAGTATGGTCTTAATTATATGGATTTCTTATTTTTTTATTTTTGTCTTGAATGGTCGATAATGGTCGATAATTGTGCTGTGAAAATCCTTTAAAGTGTCTTACGGTCGTTTTGTTACTAGTCTTTTCTTAATAGAGCTGCGAAGAAGCTTAGACATGACTTTGTCTAACATTTTGATATGAATATTTATAATATTTTTTTTTTCCATTGTTATTAATGTTATTATATTTTTAGATGGTTAATCTATTACGTATATTTCATACATCTATAAAATTTGGGTGATTCTACGTTATTAAAGTTTTTGTTGATAGCCGAACTTACCAGTTCGTAATCTTGTCCATTTACAAAAAAAATGCAATAATATTTCCTTTGTGGTAACCAATATTCTTTTCTAAAAGTCTCTATTTGATCTGGTTTATTTAAATTAAAATTTGCACATATATAATTCCTTTTGTCCCGTCTGACTGATTGGTTTGTCAGTATTTTTTAAACTATCTGATTTTAAATCTGTGTGCCATACCCAGTGGTCTATCGGTGAATTATCTTTCTAAAATGTTTTCTAATTACGTAATGAATGGTTTCATTATTGATTCTACTTTTGACAAGGTGATAACGATAAGATTTATTACATACGCCTATATGTCCTTTTTCTTTACGACAATATTAATCATCAGCTTAGTTATTCAATTTAAAATTTGTTGAGTGCGGTCCTGAATATAATTTTTATTTAATGTTTATCTACTAGTATATTTTAGGTATTTGTCACAGTAAGTGTGTTTTTTCGTCATCTTAGTCGCCTGTATATATTTGTCATGAATGTAACGGTGTCTGCTTAGTGTCGCTTTATTTGTTTGTAGTCTTTAGGTAATTGTCAAGTCATGTATGTGATGTATCCGATTTTCCCGTTTTACCTTACTTAGGTAATATAATTCGATTGCTTATTTAGTTTATTTAATTTAAATATATTGTAATCTTTTTTGTTACAATATTCACAGGTTTTAATATAATTCTCAATTGTCTGTTTCATCTGGGGAAAAGTGAATTTGTTTTGCATCTGTTCACACGTTTTATTAAATGAGCGATGTCGACGTTTAAGTTCATGCGCCCACATTATTTGCCGTTTAATCTCTGATGATGATTCTAATTTTTCCAATATGGGTAGTTTTGTTTTAGAATTATTAGTCGTATTGGACTTTTGGATTTTTATGGGGTTTGTTTCAGTACTATTTTTATTTATGGCAAAAATTTGTTTATTATTAACATTAGAGTTTTCCGCTTTAGGGTTTGTTTCACTTACTACCTGTTTTACCGTTTTTTGCCCCGTATTCCCCGTATTATCATGTTGACCTAAAGGTTCATCTTCATCTGGTTTTCTTACTACTAATTTATTTCTACCTAGTGCTCTATCCGGCTGCTTAATTAATTTAGTACTAGATTTTAATTCATTTTTACTTTGTGTTTGGACGTCGTATATATTATATAACCTATTAAGATCAGTTTCCTCGTTACAATGTTCGTTTGTAATGGGAACTTCATTTAAACTGCTCTGTGGACTTTTGTTTGATCTCCTTATTATATTACCACTAGTGAGCCAGGAATTCACATAATTCATAATACTGTTATTGTTCTGTGGAACGTTCTGATTGGATTTTGATTCATCAGCGAAATCCATCAAATGCATGGGTCTCATGTTGCTTGCGTCATTATTCAAGTTCAAGTTTAAATTAACTCTATGGTCATTCATTCCTTTCTTACAATTATAACTACTATCACTGCCCTCGTTAATTAAATTATTTGTTGGCATATCTATATGGTTAATATGTACTACCGATTGTCCGTATACGTGTCTGCTATATGAAAATTTTGCTGTTGACTATCGTATTCGTTTGCTGGCGAATTTTCATAATCTAATTCGTCATTTATATAATTTAAATCGTAATTTGTTTCGTTTATATCATTATCATTAAATTCTATGTTATTTATTTGAGCTGCTCCCCTTGGTATCGACAGTCTCGTGTTAGAACTATCTACCTCCATTGGTTCGTGATAATTTCTGTTAGCATTATGATTTACATTGGGTCGACCCGGTTGATTATTGAAGTTAGGTCTCCTAAATTGACTCGAAAAATTTTGCCTTGGTACAAAGTGTTGATTTTGTCTAGGCTGGGAATTTGTGTGATTGTTTTGATTATTATGTTGTTGAAATGGTCTAAAGTTATTTTGGAAAGGTCTCTGAAATTGTACATTCTGAAAAGGTGGGTTATTTTGTCTCTGAAAGAACGTACGGTTTTGTCCTTCTAATTTATTACTATTACTGAAATTCTTATTTATTGTTTTATCTCTATAATCGAAATTTTCCTCTGCGAATACAAATTTCAAAGCTTGTTCTATGCTCGTGGGTCCTTGACTGCGCAAGACGAGACCCAACGGATTGCGTATTCCTCCTAAGAACGCTTTTAATGTTTGATTCTGGTATATATCTTTCTTAATTAAGCGCACGCCTTCATTTGGCTCGTTGGCTATTAAACTCGAGATGAGCAATTGCTCTATATGACGGCATCTGTTCGCGAACGACAGTGCGTCTTCAGCATTACGCTGTTTCAAGGTTAACATCTCCGCTAATAAACTATGACTATCTCTTTGGTCACTGAAATTCTGAACAATGGCCTCTCTCAGGTCTGCCCACGTATTAATTATCTTTGTATTTACTATAAGCCGGGCTGTTCCCGTTAGTTTAGTTTGAACATAATTTAGCAAGAAGTGATTCATATACAGATTCTCATTTGGCACGTAGAACTGGTTCATGACCAAGTCACATGCTTTTAAAAAGTTGCCTACGTTGGCTGGTTGCCCGTCGAACTCGGGAATAGCTTTTAAGAAAAATTCTTTGAATTGGTCTGTCATATTGCTACTGTTACTACTCTTATTAATATTAGAATGATTTACTGTTATGTTATTGTCGCTAATGCTGATTGATCTAAATCTATACTCTATGTTACATAAACTTTGTGATTCGTCCTCTGAATCAGACATATAACGTTACAATACAACACATATAAAAAATTGGAAGTGTAAAATGGGATAGCAGTAAACTTACCATAATACGATGGTTGCTGCTTCCATTTGACTCTGCTTGGCCACTACTTCTGCTTTAACTTGGCTCTGCTTGGCTCGAATTGGTTATTAGGCGTCGATACGCTTAAAAATCGATATGCTTTCGGTTTTCTAACCAATACTAACGACTGCGCCACTTAACTTCACGGTTAAGACGTTTGAATTTTTAAAACAATTTATTTAATACTTTGAAAAATCAATACTTAATTACTTAGTTACAAAAAAAACATGAATAATATATAATACTAAAAGTAAGACGATCAACCTACATGTGATCTATAGTCTCAGCACTCGGTGTGCGAAGGACTAACTCGGAACAAGAATGAACGGTTCTCCCACTGTGATTAGCCTCTTTATAGTCTTTCCTCCAGGCGTGGCACTATTGTCTCTGGATCACAAGGAATCTGCTGATGTTGATTCTCACAGTGATATTCCGTTCTACTTGCACTTTGGAACTGCAAGTTCTTGGCTCCGTTCAGACGGCGGCTGACTCAGCGGTTCTTACCGTGGGAAGGCGACATTGTATTATAATGGGCCATTGTTTGGGCTCC
The DNA here is from genome assembly GCA_964006375.1 of Tillus elongatus. Classification (NCBI taxonomy): domain Eukaryota; kingdom Metazoa; phylum Arthropoda; class Insecta; order Coleoptera; family Cleridae; genus Tillus; species Tillus elongatus. The sequence continues at coordinate 67,421,660 of OZ023264.1, forward strand.
ATTTATCTCGCGATTAATCAGATTATGCAAAAAAATCGAGACTCCTGTCAGATCAAGACTATAGGCAGATAATCTGACAAATTACGCGGTAGGCAGAAATATTATCACTATGAAAACAGCCCTACAGGCATGCATTACTTCAATTGAAGATTGGTCCCAAACAACAGAATTCAAGTTTTCGAGTAGCAAAACCAAATGCATTTTTTCTCAAAGAAGCAAGAAAATTCTATTCCCTTAATAAACCTACATTGCGAGAAACTATTGTTTGTTGAAAGCGTCAAATTGTTAGTAATTACGTTGAACTGTGGGTTAGATTGGAGCCTACATATAAGTTATCTACACCAGACCTGTCGAAATATGCTTAATTTGTTAAGAGTTCTTTCTAGCCAAACGTAGGGAGCTGTAATATTTTACTAAATCTGTACAGAACTTTGATCCCTTCCAAGTTAGATTGTGATGCAATAGTATATGCCTTTGCAAGGAAATCACTTTTTAAACTTATGGACTCTATACGTAATGCAGGTATCAGAATAGCTCTGAGGCCATATTGTACTAGTCCAATAGAGAGCATGCTTTGTATAGCTGGTGAGCCCACCCTTAATCTTAGAAGACTTTATACTTTACTCGCGTATGCTGTATCGGTATCGGTGGTTTGCGATTCTACCAACCTAGTACATACCACTATCTTCTCAGACCATTTCAAGTGTATATAGAACAGCATACCGAGAACCATACGTCCTTTTCACGAAAGACTGAACAGATACATGCAAAAGCTCTATATAACATTAAGGTTTTTAGTAATTAAATCCTGTATTGCCGATTTCATTTATATTTTAAATAAACTAGTTTTTAAATGTTCGCAGTGTTTTTGTGAATTTTTATTTTAAAAAAATCACTAATATAGAGGTAACGATGGTGAGATTTTGCAAACATTTTCTCAAATGAGAACGAACTCAGTTTCAATTTTTATATGTTTATATATTTATATATATATATATATATATATATATATATATATATATATATATATATATATATATATATATATATATATATATATATATATATATATATATATATATATATATATATATATATATACAGGGTTTCTCACCGCAGCCGTTGGCTAGAAGGTTTCGTGGTTAGAAATAACTTAGAATTCTGAATTTTTGGACTCCTAGGTTACCCAAAATTCTCTTTTATTTTAAAATATTTTCAAGGTCATACCACTTCCGGTTATTTCGGAAGTCGCCATTAACTTTCTTATTTTAAATAGAACACCCGGTATATTATTCCATTTTCGGATTGCTGAAAAAATTTCATAATGGGTTTCATCAGGTTTTCCTATACTTATTTTCAACTGTTTCTTAGATATCTTGATTCTTTTGATAATTTTGAAAGATGTAGCCTTATTTTCAACACTGTGGCCTTTCACCCATTTTCGATTATTTGTAAACGCTTTTGGGGTAGACGGAAGCACAAGAATTATACTTTCGAAATCCACGCTCACAATTGATGTATCGCATACAGGTGTCCCAAATTCTATGACCAATTACATCATTTTGAAAGTTGAAACAGTTTGTTATTTCAAATGTAACACCCTGTATATTATTGGATGGTCGGATGCAGAATTTGATTCTCAATGGATTCGCTATAAGGTTCCCTATACCTATTTCCAGCGGTTATCTTGTGAATCCATATTTTTTATTTAAATGTGATTTTTGGCAGAAACCGAAACATCGTTAGCTTTCCAAAACTAAATGAACATGACGCAAACGGCAGAAATTAACTTTAATTGGAACTTGAAAACAAAAACAGAAACTTAACAAAATTTTAAACGTTATGACAAATGAAAAGCATGAAACAATTGGAACATAATGACAAGAAATCGTAAATGAATGTAAAATTACAATAATTGTGATATATGACCGCCATTTTGGTTCATACACTGCATAACTCTGTCATATACTCCTCGCGAAACAGACCTCCGAAGTTCGTGTGGACCTAGATTAGTAAACGCATCGTGAACACGATTCAATAATTCATCTCTAGTTTGTACAGGACTAGAGTACACTAGTTCTTTTATACGGCCCCACAGGTAAACGTCCAAGGGCATTAAATCGGGTGATCTGGGTCGCCAGTTCCAGGGTCCCTGTGAGCCAATCCACCGATCCTCGAACATCAAGGTCAACTGATGGTGTACATCTGGAGTGGAATGTGCTGGAGCACCATCCAGCTTATATCAACTATTTGCTCTGTCACGTGGAGGTAGAGCATTTAATAAATCACTAACAAACCCTCTGAGTATCTCCAGATATCTAGCCCCATTCAAATGTTCATCATACACTTGATATGTCACTCTATTGTCCATAAGTAAACAAAAAACATTAAAACTAAAGTGGTCCTGGTGATTTTGTTCCCTTATGACATGTGGATTTTTTTGTGCCCAGTAGTGATTATTCCGGCGATTTATAATTCCTTGCCTGCTGAATTTGGATTCATCAGTCCACATAATCTTATAAAGAAATCTCGGATCTTCGGTCATTTTTATGCACATGAACTCGCAAAAGTCGACTCGTCTTGCCTCATCACCAGGACGTAATCCGTGCACAGTTATTTCAGAAAGAGGATGCATTTTATGTTTTCTTAATATTCTGTGGATTGATGCTCTTGAAATACTCAACTCCAGCGCTGCTCCCGAAGTTGAACTACGTGGATAAGCTTGAAAATAAGCCAATACATTCACCTCGTTATCTTCATTATCTATTACGGGCTTTAGGTGATGTCGAGTTGCCCTTACCCTGCCAGTTTCCATAAATCGCGCTTCGATTCTTGCGAATTTCCCGGGAGTAATTGTTGGTAGGTCCGGATATCGTTCGTTAAATAATCTGCATGTTCTTCTGACAATTCGTCCACATTCACCATGCGTATAAAACAAATTTAACATATCATTATTGGAATATTCTTCAATATTCTCCATTATAAACTGTACTCTGTGAGATAATGCTGCTTTGACATAAAATCAGCATTGTTTCAAATCCTGTCAAAATCAAGGCTTATTAGAAAAGCAAGCGATGTTTCGGTTTCTGCCAAAAATCACATTAAAATTAAAAATATGGATTCACAAGATAACCGCTGGAAATAGGTATAGCAAACCTTATAGCTAATCGATTCAGAATCAAATTCTGCATCCGACCATCCAATAATATATAGGGTATTATATTTGAAATAACAAACTTTTTTAACTTTGAAAATGATGTAATTGGTCATAGAATTTGGGACACCCTGTATGCGATATATCAATTGTGAGCATGGATTTCGAAAGTATAATTCTCGTGCTTCCGTCTACCCCAGAAGCGTTTACAAATAGTCGAAAATGGGTGAAAGGCGCAGTGTTGGAAACAAGGCTACATCTTTAAAAATTATCAAAAGAATCAAGATATTTAAGAAACGGTTGAAAATAAGTATAGAGAAACCTGATAAAACCCATCATGAAATTTTCTCAGCAATCCAAAAATGGAATAATATACTGGGTATGCTATTTAAAATAAGAAAGTTAATGGCGACTTCCGGAATAACCGGAAGTGGTATGACCTTGGAAATATTTTAAAATGAAAGAGAATTTTGAATAACGCAGGAGTTCAAAAATTCAAAATTCTAAGTTATTTCTAACCACGAAAACTTCTAACGAACAGCTGCGATGAGAAACCCTGTATATATATATATATATATATATATATATATATATATATATATATATATATATATATATATATATATATATATATATAATATATATATATATATATAATATATATATGTTTTGTTATCAAAAGATAACTCAAAAAATAACCGATTTGGATAAACCTCGGCAGGTACCTTTATTTTATTAATGGCGTGGACGAGTTCATTAGCCACAAAAATCGGACAAGGTTTTCAGAGAAAATTTTGAGTTTTCTTTCGAAAAAAATTTTTTCTCCGAAAATTACAAAGCTTTTTTAATTAAATTCGATGGATATATTGCGCTGGGAAAGGCCTTACTTCATACCAAAATTTAACTTTCTAGGTTTGTAGAAAATTGAGTTATTCAAATTTAAAAATTTAATGAAAATTCACTACCATCACGCACTTGCTGCGTCCCGAACTTTTTTATTTAATAGAAAGAAAAATTAGATCCCTTTCTAAATTCAAGATATATATATATATATATATATATATATATATATATATATATATATATATATATATATATATATATATATATATATATATATATATATATATATAGTAGTATATAAGACGCAGATATATTGTGAAGTTCGGACTTTAAACCTCCGATGCTATGTCGTACTTATTCTACATGTTCAACCAGACTGAAAATATAATTTAATATAAAACTGGAGCCTTTATTCAGTTAAACACGCTGCCATATTTAAAAACAAGTCGACATAAATAAAGCCCCTGTTACAACATCAATTAAAGGAAGGTCAAAACCAGCATTTGCACTTATTAGGTCAGAATTCAGAGTTTTTATGTCATAATTCTTAATTTTTCATCTCAAAATTATTAGAAAATATTTTTTTTCGTGACCCCAAGACGCCGTCCTACTTTTGGCTTTTTTGTTGTTGTTAAATCGACGAAAAACCATCATAGTTGACTGCATGACCTCTGGGTGTAGCAAAATGAGGCAAAACATTTTTTGGAAAGTTTATCGCTCTTACGTGTAGAAACGTTTCTTTATATACTCTATTCATAATACAAAAAAATTATTTTCAAAAATGAAATTTGGCGGTGCCCGCAGTGGTTGAAATATTGTGATTTGATCTTAAATATTGAAAGATATATTCATCACCTTTAATGCACCTCATATATTCTTTTTATGTTCACAGCAAAGTTAAATTTACTAGTTACATATCGCATTAGAAGCCGCCATCCATCTTTGTTCCTCAGAAAAATCATACCGTGGCCACGACAAAATCAGACTACCGACACGTTTTAGAGATTGGAGACTGATGAACGCATTGTTGACTTCAAGCACTGTTTTGTGACGTTTGTTTATCATTCCGCTTTGACAAATCGGCAGCAGTTGGTTCCAGCGGAAAATCAGCGGGACTGGTAAACGCATTTGTTGACATAACTATTGACTAACCTGTCAACCATTTTCAATTTTTATAAGTTTATATATATATATATATATATATATATATATATATATATATATATATATATATATATATATATATATATATATATATATATATATATAAATTTATATAGATGAAGTTTGGTGAGTACATTCCTTTAGTAACTGGTTTGGATCAGTTTGGTAGCCAGGAAAAGCGGCCCAGTTTTTTCGGAAAATTGTGTTTTTTTTTTCGGGAAATTGTACGTTATGGCAAAAAAAAAATTTTATATTATAAAAAGTAAACTATGTACCAAAATTTATATATGTGAGTTAAAAGGAAAAAAGTTATAGTCATTGAATTAAACATTTTTGTGGTTGTCGTGTGTCATTTTAACAACGTGCCGACCTAAATTAAACACTGTGGGCAAAGAAAATATAAATACGAGTATAGTTTTTCTTCTTAAAACGCCAAAGTCGCGATTTAAATGTCAACATTCAATCAATTAACCTGAAACGAATAGGGGTTATGTGAAGAAAATGTCGCAAGAAGAGTGTTTTACAAACCCTTGAGTTTCAGCTTCAACCGTCATTGTCCTTTATTTTACTAAAATATTCCCAGAAAATTCATTTCAAATAGACCCTTTCTCTGATGCTTTGGCAGTAGTGTTGGCTATAGAGTTTATTGGTTAATGGTATATCATTTTTGTTGAATTTTCGTAAAAAAATCTTTAAAGCTCAATATATCCGTCATTATGCAAGATACGAAAAAAATTGTATACATTAATTATAGGGTGTGTTGAGCTACATCTTAAAAACATATTTCTACAATTACAGGGTGCCCCATAAGTCGTTGGTGATTCAAATTTTCTTTTTTAGTGAATTTTCTTTAAAAAATTTATTAAAGGAGAGATCCGTGTTATATATATATATATATATATATATATATATATATATATATATATATATATATATATATATATATATATATATATATATATATATGTGTGTGTGTGTGTGTGTGTGTGTGTGTGTGTGTGTGTGTGTGTGTGTATCGTACCGATAACTCAAAAAACAATAGACCGATCTTGATCAAATTTGGTGAGTACCTTCATTTTACAAGTTGCTTAGATAAGTTCGTTAGCCAGGAATATCAGACCAGGTTTTCCCGGAAAATTTTGTGTGTTCTTTCTAAAAAAAATCATATTTCCGGAAATAACAAAGTGAGGGAAACCAAATTTGGTGTGCGTATTTGTATTATAAAGACTGAACTATGTACTAAAATTTAGGTCTCTAAGTTTAAGGACAAAAAATGGGGCAGATAAAGTCGCGATTTAAATGTCAACATTCAATCAATTAACCTGAAACGAATAGGGGTTATGTGAAGAAAATGTCACAAGAAGAGTGTTTTACAAACCCTTGAGTTTCAGCTTCAACCGTCATTGTCCTTTATTTTACTACCATATTTCCAGAAGATTCATTTCAAATAGATCCTTTCTCCGATTCTTTGGCAGTAGTTTTAGTTGTAGAGTTTATAGTTTAATAGTCTATATTTTTTTGCAAATTTTCATTAAAAAAATCCATAACGAGTAGACCGCGACTTTTGCTTTTTGAAAAGATTTATTTAAATGAGCGCGGCTTGCCCCCTAGAAGCCATATCCGGGGTTAGTTTCTATTTTTATCTGGTTACATTATTTACAAGGTGACATATTTCTACGGCGAAGCTCTATATATCCGTTATTATATAAGATACTAGAACAAAATCTATTCGTTAATTATAGAGTGTCTTGAGCAGCATCTTATAAAAGTATTTTGACAATCACAGGATGGCCCATAAGTCATTGGTGATTTTGTTTTTTTCGAACACTTCAGTTTTGATTGCATTTTTGAATTTTTCATCGAATAATAAAGCATGTTTGTAAGGAAAAAATTTTTAGCGTTCATCGTTTTCAAGTTATTTCAATTGCTTTGCAACTTTTCACATTTTTGGCACATACCAAAAATTATCAGACGGCGTTATTGCCAATAGATAGCTGAGTCCCACAAAATAAGCGCATTCAGAAAGGTCTTCGTTTATATTATTCGTAGAAACAATCGAGTTGCCATATACAGGCGCTCTCAAATAGTGACTGAATTTTAAAATAATCAAACTGCCGTAACTCTATTGTTCAAATGGAACAGGCTAAATTTTGTGTTTCAGAAATGAAGGGCATAATAATAAATGTTTAATAAGTTATTGTCAATAAAATATTTTTTCGGGTTTTCGTGAAAAAATTGTAAATTTTTATGCAAACAATTTTTTGAGATTTTTTCAAAAAGCTTTTTGGGGGTAAAGAGCTTAAAGAGGTTCGTTGACCAGCAAAATTGGTCCAGTTTTGTCGGGAAAATTTTAAGTTTACTTTTCGAAAATGTTGGTACTTTTTCAAAACAATTTTGATAAAATATGGTACATTTTTTCCACTATATAGGTTACACTGGTAAACAAATGTGGTGCCTGCTTTTATTAAAAAATACATTTTTGAGGTTAAAAACATTTTTATGAAAATCTACTAACAAAGCGCACGTGCTGGCTTTTATTTTATTTTCTTTGCATGGCTACGAAGTGTTGTTTCTGAAATCTCGCAAACGGAAACCATACTGTCGCATGATTTTTCGTCGTCAATAGTTTCATGCAGAGCGGCAATCATAGCTACACCTGTTTGATTTTTCTTGTACACTTGCGGAATACTGTAAAAAAATCTTACTTTAATAGTATTTAAATTTAAAATAGGGTAAGATGACGAACTCGTCAACTTTTCCAGATCATCTTACCTCATGAGGTTATTTTTCATAATATGTGCGGATAGTAACTAAAAAGCCTGGACGCAGCAAGTGCGTTATGGTAGTGAATTTTCATAGAAATGATATGTCACAAAATATTTTATTATAACTTTTTTTTGTAACATAGAAATCTAAATTTTGGTGTGTAGTTTACTTTTTATATCGTAAACCTACCTACCAAATTTGGTTATCATGGCTTTTTTATTTTTTGAGATAAACTTTTTTTTCGAATGAAAACTCCAAATTTTCCCGGAAAACCTCCTCAGATTTTCCTGACTAACAAATTTATCCAATTCATTTACAAAAGGAAGGTACATGCCAAATTTTATCAAAATCGGCCCATTATTTTTTGAGTTATCAGTGTGACACACACAAACACACACACACACACACACACACACACACACACACACATATATATATATATATATATATATATATATATATATATATATATATATATATATATATATATATATATATATATATATATATATATATATAACTGACCCCGGATATGAGTTCTAGGGGTCCTAGTTCGCGCTGATTTGCAAAAAAAATTTCAAAATTCAAAAGTCGGGATCTCCCCATTAATTAATTTTTGCTACGAAAATTCACCAAAAACAACTTTTAAGTGATGCACTGAAATTTTAATTTTTGTTAAGAGTGAGGTTTGTCATAATTTATTTCTGGTGTGTCAACTGCTTAAGTATTACTTCCACATCGTCAATACGTGTGGAAGTCTGGCATCGGCGACAAAAATTTCAACATTTTTTGCGCTTAAACGTCGCAAAAGGTATCTAGACATAGAAAACATGATTTGGGAACAAAAATTTTTTTTAGTCTGTGGGTCTGTATGCTCGTCTATTTGTAGCCACGATAAGTTAAGAACGAATTGAGATATCGTCTTCAAATTTGCTGTAAAGTTAGCACCCGATAAACAAACGGTTTTTGGGTAAAATCGCTCTAGCGGATAGGGGTGATTTGGTGAAAATTAATAATATTTTTTTACAACTCGAGTAATATAACGTTTTTGGTTTGTTTATTAGAAAACTTCAAATTTCACCAAACATCTGGCATCTTTGCTGAAATCAAATTAGGGGTTGAATGCGGGGGGGTGGAATATCGATGATAGAAATTTCGATTTTTTTTTTTTGCTCAAACGGCGTTAAATGTCTCAAAACATATAGAAAACTTGATTCTGGAACGAATTTTTTTTTGTCGGCCTGTACCTCTGTATGTTTAGTAGGCACATAACTTTCGAACGAATTGTGATGTCATCTTCTAATTTGGTATACAGTTAGCACTGGACAAACGAACCGTTCGGATTGTTTTTGGGTAAGATCGCATCAGGGAGTAGGGGATAAATGAGGGGTGATTTGGTGAAAATTGGCATTTTTTCTTTAAAACTTGAGTAATATAATGTTTCAGAGATTTATGGGTACAGAAATATAAATGTTTTCTTAGTGGTCCAGTCATGGACTCTAAACTAATTTCATGAGAACGACTTTTTGAGGAAAGTAGATTATCAAAACTATGTGTAAGTGATGATTCAATTTGCAGCACTAATTTTGTTTTACTTAATTACTTGTCGTGCAAATTAAATACCAAGTTGAAAAATAATTTGGTGTTTTAATTTACTTCTTCATAATATAATAAACCTTATATTTATAACTACGCTATAAGTCAATTTGGTTTATGCTAAATTTTGTGGAACAGCCTCTATACCTGGGCACTAGCGCCACACTCGTATTACCTCTGTCACTGAGGGTTGAGATATATGTTACTCAAGATTTCCACCGTCAAGCAGTTGCTGCATACAGACTTTTAGAACAATTAAATGTATTATTTTTTTTGATTAGAGTTTTGACTTTGAGAACTGGCTCATTCAGTCACTGTCAATCTTCAAAATGCACAAGGATGCATCTGACCTTGCTTTTCATTATGGAAAAACCTGTCTTGAGAATGTTAATCTAACAAGCTCTTTAACTTTTTTCTTTTAACTTCTTTTATTTCCCTAAATGCTTGCTGTTTACTAAAAATACATCTTAAAATTAAAACGCACATACTCCACTCACACACATACGCGAGCGCATATACTCATGTATACGCACTCACGGCAACAGGATTTATACGTCCAATACTTAACACTAGGTGCATGACAGAAAATGCACATTATTTCTTCATTTGCACATACATACATATACATATACATATACATGCACACATCTACGCTACAAGTTGCTGCAGGAGAAACACTGGGACACTTTTCACACCAATGGAGCCTGTCATGGTGACTTTTTAACATACTGGGGAGGCTGCGGTCAAAATAGGTTAACACAAGGAAAGACACAAAGGAACTTACTTTTATCTCTCTAACTATGCATTAATCTGCTAAGTTTATTTAGTATCCCTTAAGACTATATAGTATATTGCCACTAGTACAATATTTATTGGAACAGCCCAATTTTCAGAATATCATCTTTTTACTAAGAGCTATATAAACCTAGCTAACTTCGAGTCTTTAACAAAACACATGAAAGTTACCATGACACTTTTATTACACACAGCTTCATACATAAGTGACGTCCCATAAAGTGGAAAGGAAACATTGTATTCTATCAAATCACAAAATAATATTTTTCTTTGTTCATGATGCATAATACAGTAAAAAATCAAATGATTTAAATCCGCTGGGCTGGTATTGTCGCATGAGCAAAATGTATTGTCTCCAACTTTTATTTTATACAAATAACACTTAAAAGCACCATGGCCTATGATAATTCTGTTAAGTGTCGTAGACAAGTACCTAGGATGCAACAGTTCTTTGTAAATGGGCTGTTTTCTTAGATTAGGGATGATACTACTGAAGTGCTTGTTACAGCTACTTTTCAACTTATTCCAATGATCCTGCCATCTTATATTACATACATGTTTTACTTGCGGAAGTAGATCTCTGTTACTGTAAAATAAATGTATTTTAGATTTTAGCTTAAGATGTATTTAACCGTTGCAGTTTTTCTGTCAAAATGATTTTTAAATTGTTGTTGCAGACATGGGTGAAGACAGACAATTATTACTGACATTCAATGATGACCTTTTATCAACGGATGTTTTTTTTATGCAAACATGGTGAAGTTTACTTAAAATCACATACACTGCTAATAGAAAATATTGTCAATATTTGCAGCATGTGCTTTGAAGATAACAGCTACTTCAACTCAAAAGTTCTGGCCAGTAAAGTTTCAGATGTCCTTCTTAGGAAAATGCATCTTAAATGCCTTTTCCACAATTCTGAATGTTGAGAGGGAGTTTTCTGTCAAGATCTACAAACACATAAATCCGCATGCCTGTCTAGAAAGGTTAATTGTATATTCTTTTAATGAAGAAGCCAGTTAGATGCAAATTATACGGCACTCGTAAATGATCGTAAATGAAATCCACCAAAATTTTGTGTTGAGAGGTGACAGGGATATATTCTCTATAATCACTGAATTTAGTGAACACACCGAAAGCATGGTGTTCTTTGACACATCTGAGTAAATTGTATCTTGTAAGTTTGTGTTTCTGATAAACATATACGATAGGATTTCTGATTTACAAAACCGAGCTTCAAGATTCAACATTTCCATTATTCATACTTAAGAAACAAATTTTTTCCACCGCACTCTATGTAGGCAAATTAGTGCTGATAAGTCTACAGTTATTGGCTTGCACACATTATGGAATGTGATATAAGCAAATTTATAACTGTGATTAGATTTAAAGAAAAATTATCTGCACGATATTGGATGGAAGATCTCCTTTAGTTGCCGAAATGTTCTTGTTGTAATACCTCCTTGAGGTTTCCAATACATTAATGTAATTCTGGACATTACTTCTGTTGTTCTTTCCAACAAAAATTAATAATTCTGCGTTTTATCTCAAGAGTATTGGAAACGTGAGGAATTATTTCCTGGAACCGTTAGCAAATAGAGCCAAACAGCCTTTTTCTTGCCAAAATTTTGGTGTAGACTAACCGTACTTATAACTTACGTTACCAAACATGAACTAACCTGCAAATTCAAGCCATATTTCTGCAGTTTACTAATCATCTAGAACGACATGATTCTGTAAGTCTGCTAATAGGTAATACACATAATTTAATTATTGAGTACCACATGCATCTGTATGTGGGTCCTAAAAAATATCTACTTTTTTCTGACGATAGTGTTTTTGAGTTTATTTATATTCAAACTTTGGATAATACCTACTCATTGGGAAGTGAGTACCCGAGTTCCGAATCACCATAGTAAATATGGTGATTCAGAATATAAAATTGAGTCAGTGTAAAAACAGTATGAGTCCAAAAAATTAGTTTTGAGACAATCAGAACAAACTTCCTATATTTTTTATTACTACAAATAATACTTTGGTATTTGCAGACGGCTTATAGTACACTTTAAAAGCAACATCTCTGTGAAAAGGATTTTTAAAAGAAAATAAGCGAAACCGAGCTATAAGCCAAAGAACAACACGGACTTATACTGTTCTTGAACTCAATCAATTTTCGCGAAGATAATTGCGTAGCTTTAAGGAGTTTATGTAGAAAGGGGTCACCAATTCTAATTAAAAAACGAAACATATCAAATTTGGAAGTTTTACATAACATTTTCAGTAAAGTGGATAGCTCCTTTTAGTCTTCTTCACTATTAGTATTTGTCGGCAAGGAAGTAACGTGATTGTAGAACTCCAAAGTCTCGCCAGTTATATATTTTATTAATTTCTTGATATAGGCTGTCTGTGTTGCAAGTCGGGGACTAGCGATATTTTGTTTCAGAAGCTTAAAAGTATGGGAAATAAAACCATTGATATAGTCATACCTGGTGACATATGCTGGGGTCGAACTGTCGTAGACAAACTTTTTGAAGTTATAGATTGTGAAAGCCTCCCAGACAGCACAGACACATTCTGAGAATATACCAGGAATGTTCGGAAAGAATATTCAAACATCCCCAGAACATTCTCACAACGTACAATATATATTCATAGAACATTCTATAAACATGAAAATTGGACAGATTCTGTGATACTAATAAGGTTCTTAGAATGTTATTTATAATATTCTTAGGAGCTCCCAGTATCCTCTGAAAATGTTCCACGAAGATTCAATGAATCTTCTCAAAATGTCCAAACATATACTTATGGGAACATTGTTTTAAAAAAGGTATACAGGGCGTTTCGCATAAGAAACGACACAGAGCAGGGGGATGTAGGGGAACCTAAAATATGGTGATTTAACGCAACTTACTCCTATATTAAGGTGCATCCCTAAGAAGTTATAGGCCTTCAAAGTGGAGTTTTAAATTTCGAAAAAAAAATCAATATCCCAGTAATACTTCAACTTAGAAAAACCAAATTTGGTACTCGTTTTGGGTGTACCAACAGCATTATTCGTTGGTGAGTAGAGTTCAATCGAAGCATTTCAAAGGGTTGAATAGTGGTGATGCACCCATAAAATGTGACAGAATTTCTTAACCTATTGACGGATCTAAAAAAATTATTATTTCATTTTATGGGGAAGTACTTTATAAAACTTTTTTACTCATGTTATTTTTCAAAAAACGTTTGTCGTTTTCAAGAAAAACCCGAATAACTAAAGACATATATAATATTTATCTTACTTAAAATCATCAAAAACTCAATAGATGTCTACGAAATTATCACGTTGAAGAATTTCTATAACTTATTGATAGCATTTTTTTTTATTTCTGTTGTTTGAGTTGTCTTTTTTTCTAATAAATTATACTTATTCACACTTTTTCTACTGATTATCAAATTTGACCTATACATAAGTTTATTGGTAAATATTTCATTTTCGATGATTTTTAGTAAGATAAAATATGTTTCTTTACTTATTCGTGTTTTTCTTGAAAACAATAAAGTTTTTTGAAAATAACATGAGTAACAGAGTTTTAGAGTAAAATTCCTCATAAAATGAAATATGTTCTTAAATCCACAAATCTGTTAAAAAATTGTGACATTTTAAGGGTGCATCACCCCTAATAAATCCTTTCAAATGTCTTAATTGAACTCTATTTACCATTGATTAATGCTCTTGGTACACTCAAAACGGGTACTAAACTTGGTTTTTCTAAGTTAAAATATTACAGAGATATTGATTTTTTTCGAAATTTGAAACCCCACTGAAGGCCTATAACTTCTCAGGGGTGCAACTTAATATAGGGGTGAGTTGCGTTAAATCAACCTATTTTACGTTTAGCTACATGCCCCTGCCCTGTATACATTTTTTGAATGATACAGAAATTAAGAAAATGCAAAGATATAAAATATTGGATTTCTCTTCAAAATTTACCGATTCTCCACCATTTAACTGGCCTTTTATATATTTTCGTATAAGCAAGCCCGAGAGGCTAGAATTTGAACTTCAATCACTCACCCTTGTTTAGGTTACCATATTGTTCCAGTGGCTACACACACCTGTAAACTCAAGTTCAGATACATAATAAGTCAACAATTCGAGTATTGCACGTATATTCAGATTAAGTATGTACTTATAACGAATACAAAGAAATGTCTGAATAAAATATGAATAAAACAATTAAAATTTCAATAACATAAAAATCAAATAAATAACGATACAGTTCTTGGAGTTGCCAAAAAATGTAATAGCTAAATACAAAGTTTCCGAGGTGAATAATCACGGTTGCCCCCACTGAAGTAACTTGAAATTTGGCTAGACTATTGATCCTACAGGCTTTCAGTGTGGCATTAAAGGAATTGCAATACACAATAGTACTTACACCTTTATAGAATACAACTAAATTGGACAGAACATGCCACAAAACACACTAACTTGCACTTACACAAAACTACAACTGTCATCGATTAGACCTTTTGACCCTTCCCTTGTATGGTTGCTTTCTGCTCTGCTTCCGCAGACTTGATTTTGACTTCTAAAGCTATCTCAATATCCCAATGCCCAATGTTTGTCACCAACAGCATGGATATTCTGGTTGTAAAGGCATACTTTGGCAAAGTGATTCCATATCTGATAAATTGCAAATTTTATTGTACATTCATGTTCCTACTATATGTTCTGGTGCACATTTTCTGCACTGTATAGTGATACTTCTTACAGCATTAACTTCTTTCACAGGAGTAAAAAGCCTGAGATGTTGGTTTAAGACAATTATTCTTGGCCTTTTCCAGTCCATCCACATCAAACTGTGGTGGTTTATATTGCATGACTTAGGTACTATTATACATAACACAATTTTTAAATTATATATTATACAATGTAAGATGATCCAGTCTCAAGCAAAATTGACGAACCCATCATGAGTGTGAACTACAGGAGATGCTTTAAAACTTGTTTCTTTACTAGTTGCGTCTTAGTTCTTAATAACCTCACACCATGTTTTAGTTGCTTCTGTACTCTGGATCTATGTTGTTTGCAACTGCACAGTTCTCCGTCTGCACATCACATTATTATTTTTAATTAATTATGTTAGAATATAACTTTATACATCGTTGACTACATGCCATTCATTTTGATATTACTTTTTATTTACGTATAGCGGCCATCTTTCATCTTGCCATCATCCTTCCCGGCGTAATGGACATGCGCTCTATGCCTAAAGAATGCGTTGCCTAAATATACAATGTGTTTACCATAGACAGGTAACAGAATCAAACATGCAAAATAGTTACAATTATAATCCTCACCACTATACAGTAATCATCATCTATCTTTTTCATTAAATTTTAAAGTTATATAATATTATTAGGACACCTCAAGCACATTCTGAGCGAATATTCGGTATAATAATCTATTCACATATTCTCAGTATATTCATGAAGAATTTTCTAAGGATGTGATAGAATGAATGTACTCAGAATATTCAAGATTGAAGTTTGTAATTCCATAAATGTTCTTAGAACATTCCGAAACCAATATTCTAAAAAAAGAATATTCTCACATTGTGAGAACATTCTGAGAATGTCTTGTGCTGTATAGGTTGTGCAGTATTGCCTCGAGACCCAACTGCAGTGATCATTCTTTTGTAGCTGTGGGGCCACCAGTTTTTAAAATTTATAATGTCTTTGTAAGCTATGGTCTTCACACTAAACGGGTTCTTTCCTCTGCAAGTTATCATCATGTCTTCATACTATTCTGGTAAGTATATCCGGCCATGACGCCTTACTAATCTCTTGAACGTTGCGAAGTCGATGTCACGGTAAAATAGTAGTATATTTTCTTCAAACGTCGAGGTACCTGTAGTGCCAGAAGAAATCGAACCGCAATATTATTACGATTCTGTCCTGGACTTCCATCAGAAAATATGCGTTGAGTTCAGTAATACCTGCGAAAATGTGAGATTGGATGTAATCGTTTATAAAGATGCATGCTTCATCTGGTCCCCTCCGAGCTTGACCTTTATGATAAGTATAAAAGATACCAGTATTATCTCTAATATTGTGGATCTCGAATACATACGCTCACAGCTGTCAAGTTGGGCATTGAGTCTAAGAACAGTATATGTCCTGGTCTTTCAATGTTCTTCAACTCACCACCATAAATATGTAATGTGTAGCCACATAACGGTAGGGTTTAGGGTACTATTCTTTAGCGCAATCAATAGAGCGACAAATTTTAAATACTTTGGCTAGGTCAACTAAACACCGCCATTTTCGGACTTATACTGTTTTTGAACTCACCTATTGCATACGCCAATTTTTGTACGAAGAGATATGTGACGCCGTTGATCTAGAATAAAAAATGCAATGTGTGATACATGTATCGTAGAATCAAACAACGCAAATTTGTGTCGATAACAATATTGTTGTGTTATTTGTCGTAAAGAAATCGATTGCGTTTTGCGTCAGAATGGGAAGAAAATCACATTGATCTGTTTTGTTAATAAAGTGATTGTCTAGTTATTTTAGAGTAGTTTTATGCGAATTTTTTGTTACTATTATGTTAATTAATAACATACTTTGGTCTGTATTTTAGTTAGTAACGTTTTGTAAGCTATTACTCATATTATTTTTATATGTGTTTAATTTTTAGCTTTGTATGTCATAAATTAAAAAATACTGTGTATAGTAAAAATATTTTAAGCAGACAAACTAAACTCTACATATAGTTTATAAAACTAAGATAACTTATTGTTTTCAATAATAGGCAAGGATTCCCAAAAATTAGCATCACACATTTCCGAGATACTTTCCAGTGTAATGTCTTTTGGGTCATTTATTTTTATGTAGTCCAAATCCTCACTTTGCGGATTAACAGGCCTCCAGTTCACGTTGTTTATCTTTAAATCCCTGAAACAGATTGACAATATTAACAATTATTATTTATTAAACTCTTTGAACCTGTCATACCAAAAGCATCAAAAGAAAGATACAATATTTGTTGTCCAGGGTATAAAACACAACTACCTTTTTGGATAGGTAAGACATAAAAATAGGTAAATACCAAGTGCTCAGGGAAAAATACCTGCTCAAGCACACTTTGCTCGACCAAGTTGGTACAATTATTAAAAAATCTCTGGACGCAGCAAGTGCGTTATGGTAACGAATTTTCTTTAAAATATTTTTAATAGCAAATGTCTTTCTTTGATGAAAGCAGGCATCAAACTTGGTTGCCTATATAGTAGAAACAATGTACCATATTTCATCGAAACAAATTTATTGTTTGAAAATATATAAACATTTTTCAAAAGCCTGGATGCAGCAAATGTGTTATGGAAGTGAATTTCCATCAAAATGTTTTTAATAGCAAATGCGAACAGGCATCAATCTGATTATCGGTATAGCCTATGTAGTAGAAACAATGCACTATATTTTATCAAAATTACTTATAGTTTGAAAATATACAAAAACTGCTTGAAAGCTGTCTATTTGAAGCCATATCCCCATTAAACCCTGCCTACCCCGCACAGCACCCCTATTTGCCAAGGTCACGTTACTTCCTTGGGGGGTATGAACAAGAAGTTTTTCTTGTGGTTTATGCAACGACGGTGGTTGTATGCACACGAGGGGAGGATTGCATACGACTAAGCAGCCCCCCCCAGTTCGACTTGTGGCAGGGGTTGGAGGGTGGCTGCTTCTTCGTGGAGATTTTCCTTCCCCCTCGCGTGCATACAACCACCCTCGCTGCATAAACCACAAGAAAAATGTCTTGTTCCTACCCGCCAAGGAAGTTACGGCACCTGGGGAGATAGGGGTGCTGTGCGGGGTAGGCAGAGTTTAAAGGGGATAGGGATTCAAGATGTGAAAAAGACAGCTTTCAAGCCCGTTTTATTCTAATTTTCTGCTCATATTTTCTTTTTACTACCTACCCCGCCCAGCACCCCTACTCACTCCTGGTCCCGTAACTTCCTTGGGGAGTGTGCACAAGAAACTTTTCTTGGGGTTTGTGGATCTAAGGGGGAGCCTAAGCAGCTTTCTGAAAACAGTTTTTTTGAAAAGCGTTCGGGAGCTAAACTGCAAATGGTCCCGTAACTTCCTTGGGGGGTGTGAACAAGACATTTTTCTTGGGTTTTGTGAATCCAGGGGGGAGCCTAGGCAGGTTTCTGGAAACAGTTTTTTGAAAAGCGTTCAGGAGCTAAACTGCAAATTTACCAAACATTCGCTACCAAAACGCACTTACTGCGTCCAAATTTTTTTTACAAACGCATCATATTTCGATAAAAAATGCAAAAATGCATTAAAGAATTTGTTCTACGAAAATTATCTAAAAAAACTATACACCCCTACTCACTCCTGGTCCCGTAACTTCCTTGGGGGCAAGAAATTGCTAGGCAGGTTTCTGAAAACAGTTTTTTGAAAAGCCTTCGGGAGCTAAACTGCAAATGTACCCAAATTCGTTACCAAAACGCACTTACTGCGTTCCGATTTTTTTCTTACAAACGCATCATATTTCGATAAAAAATGCAAAAATGCATTATCGAATTTATTCTACGAAAATTAGTTTAAAAAAAATTATACACCCCTACTCACTCCTGGTCCCATAACTTCCTTGGGGAGTGTGAACAAGAAATTTTTCTTGGGCTTTGTGGATCCAGGGGGATCCTAGGCAGGTTTCTGAAAACAGGTTTTTTTAAGCGTTTGGGAGCTAAACTACAAATTTACCGAAAATTCGCTACCAAATCGCACTTACTACGTCCAGATTTTTTTCTTACAAACGCATCATATTTTGATAAAAAATGCAAAAATGCATTAACGAATTTGTTCTATGAAAATTAGCTAAAAAAACTATACACCCCTACTCACTCCTGGTCCCGTAACTTCCTTGCGGGTGTGAACAAGAAATTTTTCTTGGGGTTTGTGGATCCAGGGGGGCACTAGGCAGGTTTTTGAAAACAGTTTTTTGAAAAACGTTCGGGAGCTAATCTGCAAATTTACCGAAAATTCTCTACCAAAACGCACTTACCGCGTCCAGATTTTTTTTGGTACAAACGCATCATATTTCGATAAAAAATGCAACAATGCATTAACGAATTTGTTCTACGAAAATTAGCTTAAAATCAATTATAGACCGTTAAACAATAAACTTCACTAAACCTACAAATAAATATCCAAAAAGGCACCAACTTAACTAAACTGACAGCCAAAGCATCAGAGAAAGGGTCTATTTGAAATGAATATTTTGTAAATATGAAGGTCAATGACGGTTGAATCTGAAACTTAAGGGTTTGCAGAACACTCTTCTTGCAACATTTTCTTTTCACAAACGGTATTTGTTTCACATTTTTTGCCTAAACATTGCCAATTTTGACGTTTAAAATTGCGAGTTTGACATTATTGTTTCGGGAGCCCCATCAATACCATCGTTTTGGGAGCCCCATGGACAACATAGTTTAGCACCATCAACACCATCATTTTGGAAATCTCGTTCAACACCATTCCGTGCAGAAGCACCTGTTGCAGCAGCATTCTCTGACAACGTCAATCCAGGAGAATATGTCCAGAGGTTTTGCCAGCCCTGAGTGGTCTTTACAATATCTTGTCAATCCAGGAGATTATGTCCAGAGGTTTTGCCCTGAGTAGCTTTCTCCTACCCAGTTAATTCCAGGAGCACCAGCATACAAACCATAGTTTAGTACACTGCTAATCTGTAACATCTATTTAAATTTATTAATTTTATTTATAACTGCTTCCATCTATCACAATAAATTATAGTCATTTTGTCCTTATATAAAATCTCCATTTATCAATAGATGAAGTTAACCGAGTCTTGATTTTTATTTGTATGTCTGACGCCACCCAAATTATAAGGTATGAACCTACATATTTTTTAGATTTGCATTAAATGTCATCTTCTGTGCTGAGCAGCCCCAGAAGTTTCTTTCAAATTTTAGTAACTTTCTTAGTATTATTTTTTTAATAACACTTATAATGTTATAACACTACTGCGAGTGTGTAAGGCTAAACATAAAACAACGCCTGTAATTGATCAACCGTCAGCAACCAAGCAAACGAAATCCCATCTACCAAGAAAATTTAGTGATTAAAATTTGAATTACTTACTTATCAGCGGCATAGTCTGTTAAAAAATTTGTAAGAATTTCCATCATGGCTTCATCTTCTTTATCTAGGCGGTCAGGTGACAACATTGTAGGAAAAATTAGTCTGCCATCGTCACTATGGGCTACACCTAAAATACGTTAAAAATGCATGTTACGGTTTAGTGTTATATTTTACTAATAAATTTAAAAATTACCTTAAACAAAAGTATTTTTAGATTTCACAATAAACTTTTGAGTTAGTATCGACCATTTATTCCATTTCACGTTTTTATAATTAGGAGTTAAATGACCGATCATTGCTTTTATTGTCAGATGACTGCTCAAACAGTTTTAAAATCAACATTACTTGGTAAAAGTTTATTTTAGAGCTCTATTATTAGTGAATTTTCATTAAGATGTTGTTCCGATTTTCGTCATCTACACCCTAAAACACGGCTGTATACACAATTTTATAACAATTGAATAGATGTGCGGAAAGTAAAGCTTGAACCAAAGTTTTTTTCTTAAAAAAAGCTAGTAAACAAGATTTGAATATTTTTTATGATAATAGAAAGAGAGAAATTAGTCAAATGTGCGCGTATTAGTACCTCTAAACCCGATCTTTGACGTATGTTTAAATTAAAAGTGTTACTTTTAGTAATATGCCGTAATAGTAGTGGAAAATTTTAACGAAAATTCACTATTATAAGGCACTTGCTGCGTCCCGAAATTCTTCATATCTAATCATAATTAACAGACTTTCACAATTAGCATGTTACAGATGTTCGTAAACTTTTTATACAAATTTTTGTCTAGTTTATTGAGATAATGCATTTACCAATCATAAATATACCATTAACGCATCGGAAGTCATATGGTGAGTTCACCAGTCACCAATAGCTGACTTTAAGCGCTAGTCTGCTGACTACTAATACATTTCAGCGGTTAGAGGCTGATAAACGCACTCTTGACCTCAAGTACTATTTTGTGACGTTTGTCTGTCATTTCGCTTTGATAAATCGGCAACAGTTGAGTTCCAGCAGAAACTCGTGAACGCATACGTTAATAAAACTATTCAAATGTTGGCGATTGTTGGCGCCTGGTGAACTCAAGCATAGTTACAGTTTCAGGCCGTTTCGATTTAACGACCATTTTGTTTAAATTTTGTTAAGTGTAATATGAGAATGTTAGGGCTTCCATGACAGTGAAGATCATAATTTATCATCAATTTGAATATATATTTAGAGATTTATAGTAATAATAATAATAATAATAGTAGGTATAGAAGAGCGGTTCTAACTCCGCCACCCGCCACCGGGCGGAATGGCGGAACTGACCGGACCCGACCACCCCCGAGCTAACCCGAGCACAGGGTGGCGGACCCGACCGCCCCCGAGCTAACCCGAGCACAGGGTGGCGGAGCCACTGACCAAACCCGAATATCTCCGCCACCTGACTTCGTATTTAACCCGAACAAGTAGCGAACTAACCTGAGATGACGTAATCAAATTCAAAAGCCAGCTAACCTGTATTAGGCAAACGAGGAACCACCATTTAAACATGGCGGCTAGCGCATGCGTACAAGCAATTTTTTATTTGTTGGTTAAAGTCCTACGTGTTTGGTGTCATATCACTCGTCTAGGTAAGCAGAATCCAAATTTAACATATGTACATGTGTACAATAAAATATTTATATTCTTAAGTCTTATTGAAATCGGTTTGATTTAAAGAATCTGTTGAAAGTAGAGCTGGCAACAATACCTCTAGTGGTAGCCGCGATATCGCTTCCTACTATGACTATATTTAGCATTTCCCGAAATTAACCTTGTTAGCCAACATATTTTCCTCGCAGCTGTTGAAATAACCTTGTGAGCAGTTCATATTTCCTGTTTGTGGTTTTATTTCCGTTGAATGACCTTAAAGTCATATGAAATAGATAAAACTCCAGAATTTTAAACAAAGGTGGGGATATAATTATAAAACCGCCGAGTGGCATGCAAACACATCAGTCTGCAATTTGCTCGTAGTAGTTATTCTTAGTAGTTATAGTAGTGTACTTGTTCTGTTCAACATGTATGGTATCGATGTTAACGATGGACCTGAGTCCTTCAGACCTGCTAATAACAGTGTTTGTGAAAATTGGTATTGGGGTCAAGTTGATGCAGCTATGCGCCAGAATATTATTGAGATTAAGCAAGAAAGTAGAATGCTGTTGGAAACAAGGTATACTGTTAACCCCTCTCTAAGTGTTGCAATTGGTATATCAAACGCTGCTGGATTGATTCCAATAATTAAGATTGTAAATAATAGTCCGTATCCACCAAATCCAAATATAACAATCTCATCTGGCTCCTGGGAGTGGGACTATTTTATTTCAACACTAACAAAAGCAGCTAAAGAATACTTTACCAAAGGTAATACGATTGAACCTGAAAATATTGGAGTATGTACTGTCAAACCTATTAAAATTTTAGACAGTAGAGGTATATCAATCTCAGATGATTCTACTACTTTTTATTTAACCGAAGATGCAGTTCAACAACTACTAGATCTGGTTGAAATCATCAACGAGAAGGTGAAGTTTCTAACTAATTTTAACTTTGATATTCGACTTAGCGATTTCCTCTATTGTGTCGCTGATGTTCTCAAATGTGTTAATAAGAAGGAGCTACCGTGTGACAATGAAATGGTAAAGCTTATAAATATTATGTTGAAAGATCAGGAACCATCATTCCGAGTTTGCATGTTAGAGTGTTTACACTTTGCAGAGAAACAAATACTTAATCGTTTTAAAGAAATACACACGATATACAATGGGCCATTTTAAAGCAAGTTTTATCATCCTGACAGCACTATGGCAGAATGTATTTTATATCTACAAACCACCAAATGTGAAAGAAGTGAGAATCTGTTTCGACAGCGACGGCTGCATGAAATGGTCTGGACTTCCAAGAACACATCTACACAACGATGAGGTGATTGAAGTTTCAACATATAACATGTCCAAAATTAAGAGTGATATGGTGCGCTATAAACTTATGTTCTTGTTTGATAATGGTACCCGTGATGAGACATCTGATTGGAGAACTCTCATATTAACCGATTCTTATCTGTTCACTTCAAATTATATTTCTATGTTTATGTCAACTGGTTCTCTTATATGTCTTGCTATATTTATGCTGATGTACTTTTGTTTTAAATATAACACTATACTTAAAGGTATCTATCGTAAACATTTTTGTTAATAAAGATATATAAGCTGAAGATTTGTGTTTTTATTCATTAGTTAAGCACCTATAGTTAAGATGAGATACTGTGAATCGTGCTTGTTACAAGTGAAAAAGAGTGCTTTCTCTGGGCATTTACGTAGTGAAATTCATAAATCAAAAGTATGTGAACCGTGGCAAGTTGAACATGTGCAGATGTTAACTCAAGCTTTTAAAAATAGAATGGCTACTTATCGTATATACGAAAAAGGTATTGATATTAAACAGTTTATGGAAACAATAAGACACAAAGTGTTTCATCTGATGGAAGCTGCTTTAGCTAAGCATAATGAAATTAAAATGAATTTAGAATTGTTTGGTTTGTATGTGCTCCAAAGTCGAAATAAAAAAGAAATGAAGTCATTTAATACTAAAAATAAAAATGTTACAGTGTCAACTAATTTTGAAAGTATATATCAAGAATTCGTCGACGAAATTTACACAAAAGCTTTAGAGTTTGCAGAAGCTGAAAGCGGATGGATGTTGGAACAGCTAATGTGGTTGGAAATAAATATTAATAAATACAGCTTCAAACGATAGTGGTATCAACATCAATAAATTGTTCACTACACACTGTTAAACTCATTCAAAATTTAGTTATCGTAGAGGTAAGACGTGCTTCAGTTAACTCTAACGTATCCAAGTGCTCAGTAGTGTGTTTAAAATGGCTACATTAAGTGATGTGTGTTACCAGCAAATCAAAGATAACTTCTGGTATGGTTTATTTGGAGACTTTCAACTAATTATCGATAAGAACACTGGTTATTTTAATGCGACTAAGCTGTGTAAAAATGGTGAGAAAAAACTGTATCATTGGTTGGAAAATAAGAAAACTAAAGAGTTGATTGTCTATTACAACGGTCAGCTAAAGAAACAGTTAGGTAGCCGGAATACCGATACCCTAAATATTTCAACCAAAGGAGCCCACTTAGACTCATCTCCAGGGGCTCGGAATACCGATGCCCTAGAAGTGGCGGAAGCAACATCTCAATTAACACCAACAACCGCTACATACTTGGTGGACTTTGGTGGAAGACAAGCTGAAAACAACTTGATATCTGGTACATATGTCTGTAAAGATTTAATAGTAAATTTGGCTTGTTGGATATCCAATAGTTTCTATGAAAAGTGCAACCAAATTATTTTTGATTTTTTCGTAAGTGAAGTTAATCAAAAATACAAGGATAACCTCAAAGAAATTGAAGTGAAATTAATGGAGATAGATGAGGAAGTGCAGCGTATGCGAGAAACAAATGCTAAAATCACAGAACATTTAGAAGATATATCTCCAAAACCAAGCAACCCTGGAAAACTTTGTGTTTTTGGTTTGCTTTCAAGAAATGAGAAGGATGCTACCTATCCATATCATGCTGTAAGGACTCAGAAGAAAAGTTTTAAAAGAGATGTCAAGAACTTTAAAAATAAACACCCTGATTCCGAAGTAGTTTTAAACATGTATGATCCAAATTCTGTAAATCTCTTTAACAGAATAAAGACCGAAGTCGAATACCTCAAGGCGAAGAGAAACGATCTACAGATAGCAGATGTACCGCAGGAGAAGTTTATTCAGGATATTATTGATTTACGACATAAATTGTAATTGTTCACTTAGCTTAATTGTATGTAACCAGATGAAAAAATAAAATAACATTATTTTAATAAAGACTTTTATTTTATTCTAAGTACATTAATACATTAAATATATAAGCTTATTTAACATCATCTGAATGTATCCAAGAATTATGAGATTTATCAAAACCCAGCCATTTTACATAGAGCTGCTTGCCTTTCTTCCTCAAGATGCGTTCAACCAGAGAGATGTCTGTTTGTTTAGTCGTTTGTAGTTCCTCCTCGTAAAACCCTCCACTGATTGGTTTCCCCTGCATATCTTCAAGAAAGTATGTTACTGGATTTGTGAAATGAATACTAACAATATTGAATAATTCTGTTGACCAGCGAGGTGTATACCCCTTTTCAAATTGAGCTTTTGCTTTACTTATACGTACAACATCACCCACTTTAAATTTATTTTTGTTAAACACTTTCAGATTTGAGTAAACTTGTTTCAGAATAGCTTTTTCATTTTTCTTGTTAACATCTTGAGGTTTTACACCAGTTGTTCGATAAACAGTAGCGTTGTAAGCAGCAGTGACGACAGGTAGTGTATTAATCCACTTGTAGGAACCAATCAAGTTGAAATTTTTATAGATCTTCTCTTTCAAGGTACGTATGACTCTTTCCACCATTGCAGCCTTCTTCACACTATAAGTGCTGTAGTGATTGATGTTATATTTTTTCATTAAGGCGTTAAATTTTGAGTTATAGAACTCGCGGCCAAGATCAGACTGGATGTTAGAGGGCGCTGTACTAGTAGATAAAATATCAGCCATAGCTTTAGTCACCTCTTCAGCAGTTTTAGATTTAAGAGGGCGAGTCCACACATACTTTGAAAAACAATTAATAACCACTAAAATATACTTGTAACCAGAGTTTGCTTTGTAGTAGTCTGTAAATTCTGCTAAATCAATCTGCCACAAATCATTTAAACCTTTGATTATTGTACGTCTACGTTTAAAATTGATTCTTGCTGGTTTATATAACTCATCAATAATTTGTTTTTTGGTATTAGATGGTTCAACAGTTTTGCGTCTCATGGTGATGTTGGATTTAAAAGTATCCACTTATCATGTAAATCTTTTAGTTTGCTGTCTATTTCTGCCAGCTTATTCTTTAGCTTCTTATTCTTTAACACATCAATATCTTTTAAAACTTGAGTAGTTATGTTCTTAGCTAAAATTTTCAATTTATTTTCAAATTCGTTTTTTAAATCTTCCAACTCAGGTTTGTGTACAGCTTCAAGTAGTATGGCAATGATTCTTTGTTTTACCTCATCTTTGTTCTTCTGATAGTCGTCTATCCATACATCAACAAATTTTTTATTTACACCATCTGTTGCATCGACTGGATCAGCGATGTTACACAATCTATGGCTTTGCAAATCAAAATCACCACTATCAGTTCTTGGGAAAATCTCTCTTTCAATAATTTTAAACTTAGAACCTTTATTGGATTGGGAACGTCCGAACTTATCGATATACATTTTTATACTAAGCACTAAGGTAGGTATATCTGTGATATATGTAGGTATATTAGGCGATAACACCAACCTCCTTCAGTTCTTCAATGATTGACTGAATTTCATTGTTATGAGCATTATTACCAACAGCTTGGGAAGCTACTAAAAGTCTAAGTCTATCAACCAACTCATTTATGTCATCCCAATACACATACTCTATTTGATTGTTATTTTGCATCATATAGTTGTTAGTGGTGATTTTTCTATCACTGACGTTCTGAGCTCTAGGTTCTTCGTTAAGACGTATGTCGTAACCAAAACCTTGAGGAGTTGAGGCTCTTCGCCCTCGTGGGTTTATAACTGGTTTTATTAGAGTAAGATACTTTTCCGAGGAGCAACCCTTGGTTCGTGCGTTGGGATCGTAGTTCATTTTATGAACACTAGTTGCTTCTAGAATATCTCTATAGTGTTGAAGATCATCATAAGTATACCCCCTAGGTGTTTTCATAAATATCAATTCCAACAGACCTTGTGTTTGAGGATATCTCCTTTGACCTAGTCGAATGTCAGTATCAGTAAAGTCCAAGTGTTTGTTGCCAAGACTCCAGCTACCAGTATCTTTAGCGTAGCGAGCACCATACGCTTGATCAATGGTAGCAAGTCTCGGTGGTTCAGTAAAATACTTATCTACATAATACCGAACTCGTTCAGGATATTGCTCCAAAAATTCTTGATATGCTGGGTTGTTTGTGACAGTTTGTAGATCTGCCTCAAGCTCTTCAAATGTTGGGATATCCTCATCGGAACTTGTCTCCTCCCCTGGTTCGGCTTCAAAAACTTCATGGTCTTTAAGGAACTCAACTTTGGGTTTCTTTTCTGGTACCGCTTCTTCTTTGATTTGTTAAGCTGGTGACTGCAGTTTAAGCGTTGATGTATTTTTAGATATTTCACTCAGTGGGTCAACAAGTGGTTTATATAAACGCTGCAGGGCTTCATCATTCTCAGCTCTACCAAGCTTAAGCACTAAATGTTTTTTTCGAATGTTTTCAGCAAGTTGTAAAATCTTTTTCTTAATTTTTCTCTCTTGGTTACTCATCACCCCCATCTTGCTAAAGTTATTTGTTTCAAACAACCTGTCAACCTGATGTAAGCCACTTGTTAGTTGATCGTTCTAAGAGATACAAACTGTTTGGTGGTTTAAGGCGTACTAGCTTTGAAGTGGATGCATGTCTACCTATCTAGTGTTAGGTATCTCTCACGACAACTGGTAAACAGCTGTTCTGATAGACAGCTGTCTAACAGCTGTCTAACAGCTGTCTTGTTATACAGCTGTCTAACAGCTGTCTTGTTATACAGCTGTCTAACAGCTGTCTGCCCTCTTAGACAGTTTTAGCCAATTAGATTACTATATAGCTATCGAATCCTTTTCTATATCTACCTTTGTCTACATCATTTTCTTTTACAATCACCAACACACCATACTTATTACCATTCCAGCATTGACAACATATATTTTTAAATTGTTTAAAGTCCATATCAGTGGTCACATGATCGTCATAGATGTTTTAAGTTCGTTTCATCTTGTTTAAAGAGAATCAAAACGTTAGCGTTATCACGTATCAGATGTTTGGGTATTCGAGTATATGTTCGACAGAGATAGAATGAATCAATATTCTTATGTCTCCCCATACTAAAGTATGCTCTCATTTTATCTTGTTTGTCACAAGCCACATCATCGAATATAAACACCGAGTTGTCCTGGGCTTCTGCTGGATCTACTATTTCATCGTTTTCACTATATGGATAATAACCAACACTTTTTGTAACATCCAACACCCTTTGTAACATCTTATATTTAGGTTGATACAGAGACTTTGAATACACATACACGTTATCAAACTTTAAGCCGTTCGGTTCAAACAATAAACTTAACATAACATTTGTTTTACCACACCCACTAGGACCACATATGATACCTCTTACTGTGTTTGGGAAGAGAGGACCATGCCTTAGTTGTTGTTCTGCTGTATCAACAACATCGTCTATATTTGTAATAGGTAAGACAGAAGCGTGTTTGATGGTGTGCATCTTGACTGGAACTAAACTATATTTTTCGAGTATGTATATAAATATAGACATGTAAGCGGATCACACAGTTAGTATCAATGTTGGTGTCACAGGGTGAAGGTCTTGTAAACACAGCTATTAACAAGCTACCTGTTGAGCTGCACGTTCCTGGTTATCAATTTTGTGGCCCGGGTACTAAACTTAAAGAACGTCTTGCTAGAGGTGATCAAGGTATCAATCCTTTAGATCGTGCTTGTCGAGACCACGACATCGCTTACTCTCAATCAAAAGAGTTAAGTGATAGGCATCGAGCCGACGAAGTGTTGGAGAATCGAGCTTGGGAGAGAGTCAAGTCAAAGGACGCGAGTTTTGGTGAAAAGTTAGCCGCTTGGAGTGTTACAAACACCATGAAAGTTAAAAGAAAGCTTGGTATGGGTCTTGATGTAATCAACTCAAAACCGAGGAAAAAAGTTCCCTTTAAAAACATTCTTAGTCTGATTGCAGAAGTTCTAAAAGACAGAAATCTTATTCCATCAGAGAATGCTGTGTTTGATATCGCTCACGCAATTGTTAAACAGATTGGTGGGCGTAAGAATGTGCTGAAACCGCGAGTTATTCCAATACCTAAAAGCGGAGGCTTCCTTCCACTACTACCTTTAATTTTTGGTGGCCTGTCAGCGCTAGGTGCTCTAGGTGGCGGTGCTGCAGGCATTGCTAAAGCAGTTAACGATGCCAAATCAGCCAAACAAAAACTAGAAGAAGAAGAACGTCATAACAAAACGATGGAGGCTATTGCTATGGGTAAGAGAGGTAATGGTTTGAAATTAAAACCAAAGTATAAGAGATTCGGTAAAGGATTATATCTGAAGAAGCAGCGTAGTGGTTATGGGTTGTATTTGCAGAAACCAAAAAACGAGTAAGATGTTTACCAGCAAGACCTCTAACAAATGAAGATCTTATGAAATTTGCTGGTAAAATGAAAATTCCATATTTTAGAGGTGTATACATGCGAGATACTTTGCCATCGAATGGGCCACGCAAGAATGAATCACTTATCATGAATTTGCAAACAAACAAGGAACCTGGCAGTCATTGGGTTGCAGTTAAGAAACGTGGTGACACAGCCGTGTACTTTGACTCATATGGAAACTTGAAGCCACCAGTTGAGCTGCAGCGTTACCTTAAAGACTCTACTCTAATGTACAATCATGATGTGTATCAGAAAAATAATACTTATAATTGTGGTCACTTATGTTTAAAATTTTTAAATAAAAGCCTTAAACAGTAGTATCTGTGTTTCAGTCATGTCGCAAACCTTCACGTTGAAAGATCGCAGTTGTCATGTGTCAACAGACTACGATCCTCCAATTGAATTGGATCCAGGTGGTAGTTATGCAGTTGCTTTGATAGGTTTTCACACATACAACAACATACCTAACATATATAAAGGTAAAAATAAATTTTATGTAAAAGAAGGAGCTGCTTGGAGAATCATCACGATACATACTGGTGCATATGAAATAACACATTTGAAAAACTTGCTTCAAAATGAACTTGTTGGTGCTACAGCAACACGTGAACAAAAGCAGCTAGCTTTGATTCTAAGACCTAATCCCAACACCATTAGATGTGAAATAAAGTGTTTCACAAGTATCAGTTTTTAATCTGATGATTCGATTGGGCGAATGCTGGGATTTTCAAAGCAAGTTCTTCAACCAGGTGTCTTCCATGAATCTGATTTACCTGTTGAAATAGTGGATGTTAAACAGATTCGTATAGAAACTAATATTGTGTCTGGTTCTTACTATAATGGAAAACCTTCACATACGTTATATGAGTTTGCACCGATGGTTGATCCTGGTTATGCAATCGATATAGAACCTAAGAATCTAATTTATTTGCCAGTAAACAAACGAGAGATTTCAAATATAAGCATCGACATCGTGGATCAAGATTCAGTTCCTGTAAACTTTGAAGGTGAAGAGGTGTCTGTTCGCTTAGAGCTTAAAAAGATTGTCTAGAATGCTAGTCTTTAAAGATATAAAAGCAAGAGAATCTACCAAAACAAATTTAGTACAGTCAGCTCCTTTGAAACATACACTTCGTTCCGATAATATTGAATTCCTTAAAAGTCTTGGTTATCATGTCATCAAAACTAGAAATATTCAAAGACCCCAAGTTTGACGACTCCATTGATCGAGAAGAACTTAGGTCTTACTATTCATCAACTAAATCGTTTGGTAACAGCGATGAAGTTGAAATAAACATCAATCAGCAAGATGCATTCGTATGTCTAGCAGAGTCAGCTCTAATAATCGAAGGTGCTCTGGAACCTCTAGCAGTACAAAATGCTACTGGTGTCTGCCACATGTCAAATAACGGAGGAGTAGCTCTGTTTGAATCAATGATCTATGAATTAAATAACAAGGAAGTGGAGCGAGTACGAGATCCATACACCACAACAAACATCAAAACTCTGCTTTCGTTTAGTAAGAATGAAGCAAAATCTCTTAGCAATGCTGGGTTGAATGTATCATCAGATCACATCACCTTAAACGATAACAAGTTTCACTTGCTCCTACCTCTTTGGTTCCTCTTCAGTTTCTTTCATCACTTTAAAGGAGTTCTCTGTGGCAAACATACTTTCCGATTTACAAGAGCTCGAAATGATTCCAACTGCTATTACAGCACAGGTACGGCACGAGCAAAAATTACAGTAACCAACATGTTTTTAAAAGCAAAACATGTATTTCCAAACGATCAAATGAAGCTGGAACTGATGGATAAAATAGCAAAAGACACATCTATATTTCTCGCATATCGGAAATGGGATATATATGAGCTACCATCACTCAGAGATATAAACAGAGATGTGTGGGCTGTTAAAACTGCAACCAACTTGGAAAGTCCTAGATATGTGATTATAGCGTTTCAAACAGATCGGAAAGATAACATAGGCAAAAAAGGTGACTTCTTCGATAACATCGGTATGGTGGATCTACGAGTGTTCCTAAATTCAGAATGCTACCCTTATGAAGCTATGAATATGGATTTCGAAAAATCTAAATATGTTGAAGCCTACCAGATGTATACAGATTTTCAAAAAAGTTTTTACTATAAAAACATGTCGGAGCCTCTTTTAAATTATGATGAGTTTAAAGATCGAGCTCTATTTGTAATCGATTGCCAACACCAGAATGAATCAATCAAGTCTTCAACAGTCGACATCAAAGTGGAGTTTATGAGTAAAGACAATTTTGCTCCGAGAACTAGGGCCTACTGTTTAATTATTCATGATTGTGTATTTGAATATAAACCTCTAACTGGTATTGTAAGAGCCATTATGTAATATTTTGTATGTAAATATTATTTCTCCTAATAAATTAATTGTATTACAATCGAGTGTTTTATTTCTAACCTTAAACCGTTGTCTAAGAAACAAATTTGGTGGGTTTACGATATAAAAAACATATATTTCAATTTTATAATAAAATAATTTACACCAAATAACTTATATAAAAATTCGCTACCGATTCTCTATTTAAACTAAAGCCGTCATATGATCTGGGAAGCGAAATAAAACGTTATGATTTTAGTGCAAACGCTTAAATGTTACACCAGCTGATTAACCGTTATCACAAGTCTTTCCGGTTTAGGTGAGTAGCCTGCTAATAACCTCAGTTTAAATCATCAGCCGGGCGCGGTCATGAAAATTGTGTGTTTTGCAGTAATAATTTTGGAATCTTACCTAATATGCCATAGGTGTGTTTTCATTACAGGTGTATAAGTTTAGTGAAGCTAGAAGTTGTGTTTATTTGTAGAAATTTCTGTGTATATAGAGCTATGGTTTGTTGGTGACTTTGTATCAATATGTGTCTAGTTTTTTGTGAAAAATCAGAACTAAAACGTTTTACGAAAATAATCTAAGTCTGAAGGCGATGACTATGTTTGGTGAGTTGGTCTACTAATTTTTTGTAGAAATAAGCTAAACGCAGCAAGTGTGTTCTGGTAGCGAATTTTCATATACTTCTCAGGTTTGATAAGTGGTTTATATTTTATTGCTAATAATTAACTTCTTATTACGCATGTTATTTTAAATGGTGGTTCCTCGTTTGCCTAATACAGGTTAGCTGGCTTTTGAATTTGATTACGTCATCTCAGGTTAGTTCGCTACTTGTTCGGGTTAAATACGACGTCAGGTGGCGGAGATATTCGGGTTTGGTCAGTGGCTCCGCCACCCTGTGCTCGGGTTAGCTCGGGGGCGGTCGGGTCCGCCACCTTGTGCTCGGGTTAACTCGAGGACGGTCGCGTCCGGTCAGTTCCGCCACTCCGCCCGGTGGCGGGTGGCGGAGTTAGAACCGCTCTTCTATACCTACTAATAATAATAAATAATAATAATCACAATAATAATAATAATAATAATATATGCTTGTTCTCATCGCTGCAAACGGTTCTACCTTTCACGGCATCGTTAGTTAGGAGAACATTTTAATTTTTTAAGTTTCTCGTATTTAGTTGAGTGTAATATGAAAATAGTAGTGTTTCCATGACAGTGAAGATCATAATTTATCATCAATTTAAATATATATTTAGATACTTATAGTAGTAGTAATAATAATAATAAATAATAATAATAATAATCATAATAATAATAATAATATATGCTTGTTCTCATCGCTGCAAACGGTTTCACCTTTCAAGGCATCGTTAGCTAGGAGAACATTTAAATTTTTCAATTCTCTCGTACCTAGCTGACGATGCCGTAAAAGACAAAAACGATTGCAGGGAGTAAACCAAGCATTTATTAAAGTGTATTCTTATCTGTTCAATCAAACAAAGTTAGTTATACAAGACATTGCTAAAATAAAACAATGTGACTTTTTAAATATTATAATATATCGGGAACAAAGTATCCCCTTGTTCTACATAAAACGCGTTTATATTTACATAAATGATTCACTAGGTCTCTCTGCTGCCTGTGAGAAGTGTCTTGTGGAAGCTTGTGTTTTAGTATTGTGTGAATTCGCGTTTCTCCTAGGAGGTGATGACTTTCACTTGGACATGTTTTTTTATTGTTTATAAAGTTTATTTGTACCTTTCTGATAAATGTGTTGTTTACTAGTCAACCGAGTTCACTATGTAACTGCCCGTTTTTAATTAACCGTGAAGCATTATACGCTCCCTCTGATACTCCTCATCGGGTCATACCTGAAATAGAGGAAGTTACAGGTCAAACACCTAGAAACGATCCAGAATCTAGTCAGCCACGGCTGCCCTCCCGCAGGGTTCTGTTATCTCCCCTCTGCTGAACAATTAATTTGTCACAGACATACCGACACCGACCCAAAACATGCCATACGCACTGTTCGCATACGACACCACCATCCTCAGCAGCTCCGGGGATAATAACCCAACGTCTACACACTGCCTTAGACGAGCTGCAAAACTGATATAAGAATGTCCAGCGGTCATATTCTCTAAGTGGAGACACACACCTCACGATCACATATCATTCGAAAACCGTCTAATTATCTGCAAGACCCCGCCAAATACCTCGGGAGTTTCCTCGACAAAAGCTGTGTTTCCACCGACTACAATGAGCTACTTCCACAAGGCATAAGCGTCCAAAGCTTATCCTGGCCCGCGCACGCCCCAGAAGGCTAACAGAATGGAAACATTCAAAATCTAAATGCCATGTGTGAAGTCATTCCGACGGACGCATGGATCAAGGTCCGGTATTACAGGTAAGGGTGTTTAGTGGGTGCGAATCTCACCCTACCTCAAATTCCCACACGCTGCCGTGTGTGATTGAGTGTGTCCATTAGGATTACTTGCTACCGTATCCAAAAAACAAGCACTTATGATGCCAGAGAAGAAGTCTCTACATCTGTACATAGTATGAAATGGTTACGCCAAGTAAGGACAACAAAAATTAAATAACGTATATTGTAATCGGTTTTTCCCTAACATTGGTATATTTATTCACGACTATGAAACGAACACACATCCACCACTCAGTTCGCAAAAGCCGCCTTTCACCAAAATGCTCTTCTCCATGTGCCATCGACCACAATGAGCAACTTTTCTAAGCCATAAGCGTCCGAAGCTTATTCAATAACGCCCCCGGGACAATCAGAATGGAAACATTCAAATTTCCAAAGTCATGAGTGAACTCATTCCAACGGAAGTATGGACCAAGCTCCGGTACTCAGGAAGTGGAGTTAGGTGGATAAGAGTCCCCCACTACCTCGATATCCCACAGCCCCTCGATTGAGTGGGTGCGAAACAAACACTATCTTAAATTCCAACACACCACGGTGTGTGACTGAGCGTGTTTGTTAGAGATTCTGACTTCGTTTCAATATACAAAATTTATTGGACTGCACATTCGGAGAAATCGCAGGAACTAAAATGCACAGACACAGAGATAAAACAAAAACACATTGAACCAGTAGTAAAATCCCCAAAACCCTCAGATAAATCTCTTTATATCCTTAACATGATGTGGTAGTTAAACATAAAGAGAAAAGAAATTAAAGAGAACACGAAAATTTTAAATTAATTAAAAGAACATTGAATTGAAATTTCACGGCTTTTAAATATATCTATATGTATATATATATATATATATATATATATATATATATATATATATATATATATATATATATATATATATACATATATATATATATATATATATATATATATATATATATATATATATATATATATATATATATATATATATATAGCAGGTGGTAGTGGACGTTTCCGGGTCTGGTGTATGAGTCGGTTTGCCTTATAAGCAAAAATCATGATGGCTCCTTCTTGTACAAAAGATTCCAAAGGTAAAATACCCCTCCATTCGGATCTCCAGGAGAGGGGTGTACAGGGTGCGCCAACATCAAGATTTAACATATCCTTTTCGAATATATGTGGCCTAAATTCTAACCTGAAACTTGTCCACCATTTTCTCCAGGGTAACAGGCCCCAACACCTCTTCCTCGCCGAAACCCAAATCAGTGCCAAAACAGCCACTAATCACCTTAATTTTATGGGGTATGAGCTCCTTACTTCCTTTAGATCGCATGGAGGCGTGTGCGCATACGTCCGTAGCAATCTACCCTGCACCAGACTCCCCAATTTAGAAGCTGGAAGAAAAGACATACTATGGATAAAACTCCCACTCTCAGGGCTGCAACTAAATTCATCTGTTGCATTTACCGGTCACCTTCTGACAACAACTTTGTCCAGCTCTTTGACTACCTTTCTGAAAAAACCGATGATTTCTGATTGTCCTTCCTCCGAGGTCACTATTCTTGGTGACTTCAATGTCCATAATAAGGAATGGCTAGAATCTTAAAAAACTGATCCACAAGGAAGAGCAACGGAAGCCTTTGCAATCAGCAATTCTTTAGCCAATATGGTTCGGCAACCTACTTACTTTCCTCGTATCCCAATAGACAGCACAAATCCCTTGGATCTCATTCTTACTACAAAACCTGAATGCTATAAGATATCAGTCACCGCCCCCTTGGTCGCTCAGACCACGGCATGGTCACTGCTTTCTGCGCAATGTAACCCGAGGTCACACAGTCATCACACCCACGTATCGTTTGGCACACCAGCTCCGCAAACTGGGACGAAATGCGGGATTACTTTTCCTCATTTCCATGGGCGTCTGTCTGAGTCTCTCATCCTGACCCCTCGGATATCTCACAAAACGTCACCGAAATTATCCAAGCTGGCATGGAATTATTTATTCCACGTACACACAAAACCTCTTCAGCCACTCAAAAGCCCTGGTTCTCTAAATCC
Source organism: Tillus elongatus (assembly GCA_964006375.1). Taxonomy (NCBI): domain Eukaryota; kingdom Metazoa; phylum Arthropoda; class Insecta; order Coleoptera; family Cleridae; genus Tillus; species Tillus elongatus. Next base: position 67,458,350 of record OZ023264.1, read on the forward strand.
TTTGACAAGGCCAGACTTGAAAAGATCAAAGCTCACAAAACGCTTCTACACAATCCCAGTCACGAAAATCGTCATTCTTTCTGAGGCAAAACACTCGTTCAACAACCACATCAAAAACAAATTCCTCTTAAGCTCCAACGGCGGCAAACCCTTATGGACTCTTGCTAAATCTATTAGGGATAATTTCTGCAAAAGCGCATTCCCACCTCTTGTCTCAGGGGATGAAATTGTTTCTACCTCCCTGGGCAAGGCTGAACTTTTTGCCTGGTTGTTCGCCGGCAATTCTACTCTCAACCCACCTCCAAATGTTCAACCACCAACCGTCCCCAATGTCGCGCATAAAATGACGGATATCATTTTCAAAACTAAAAAGGTACGAAAAATGCTTCTCTTAATTCCAGGAAAGCCCCTGGCTTTGAGGAGATCCCAGAAATTGTTCTCAAAAAATGCGCACCAGAACTTGCTCCTGTCCTCACTCGTCTGTTTCAGATATCTTACAATAAATGCATATTCCCTAGTAACTGGAAAACTGCTCAAGTACAACCCATCCCCAAGAAAGGATCCAAAGCGCTTCCTAGCAACTACAGGCCTATTTCTGTCCTTTCAGTCATCTCTAAAGTGATGGAAAAGTATATAAACCGAATTACTAAAACTTCTTGAAAAACACAGTCTAATCTACGACAGGCAGTATGGATTCCGTCAGCGCAGATCGACTGCCGACCTCCTTTTCTTTGTCACCCATTCTTGGAACAAGTCTATGGAACTACACGGTGAATCTCAGATTGTTGCTCGACATGTCCAAAGCATTCGACCAGGTCTGGCACGCAGCGCTGCTTAATAAACTTCCGGCCTATGGCCTACCACCAAAACTTTGTACCTGGACAGCAAATTACCTCTCCAACAGGAGCATTTCTATTGTTGTGGATGGCCATTCCTCTTAACTGTATCCAATTAATGCAGGAGTTCCTCAAGGTTTATCTTTAGCCCCCACTTTGTTTCTTCGCCACATCAATGACCTCCTCTCAAGCACATCCAACCCAGTTCACAGTTGCGCGGACGACAGCACCCTCCACTCAAATATACAATATTCTAAGCATGTCTCTTTAGCCCAATTAGATGAGGATCGCATACTCATAGAGGGTTCTGTCTCCGTGGATCTCCAAAAAATATTAGACTGGGGAAGTAGAAATCTTGTACAATTCAACCCCAACAAATCTCAGTCTTGCTTTCTTTCTCATAAGAGATACACCATCCCTAGACACATCACAATGAACAACCAAGTTATTCAAAGTAATGGGTCCTTTTCTCTTGTTGGCATTTCTGTGGATCGAAATCTTAATTGGCACCAACATATCACATCAACTGCAGAAGCGGCTACTAAGAAATTAGGTTTCCTCTTCCGGGCTCGCAAATACTTTTCACCAGCTAATCTCTATACCTTATATACTTCACAAATAGGGTCAAACCTCTAATACTGCTCCCACATCTGGAATGCAGCTGCCGCTTCTACACTCGCTTTCCTGGATTCCATTCAAAATAGAGCTATACGTCTCATCGGTGACCTTACCCTTACCTAAAGGCTGCCAGCCCTTGCCCACCGACGTGCCGTTGGTGACCTCTGTCTCTCTCTCTCTCTCTCTCTCTCTCTCTCTCTCTCTCTCTCTCTCTCTCTCTCTCTCTTTTATAGATATCTGCACGGGCACTGCTCAGAGGAGCTTTCCTCCATAGTTCCCCCACCTGCTGCCACCAACAGATCTACCAGGGGAACATAGCGAATGCACCTTTTTACTGTCCAGGTCACCAGACATGGAACATCTTGTTATGCTCGCTCTTTTGTCCCGAGGACTTCCAAGTTGTGGGATTCCTTGCCGGCACATGTTTTTCCTTCTCCTCCGAACCTCCAAACCTTCAAGTCCATTATTAACAAGTTGCCTCTTTCCCCCTTGTCGACACCCACGGTACGATAGTATTTAAGCTGTAAACCCTCGTGGTGTGTTGTTGAAATTAAAATATATATATATATATATATATTGAGATAACGAGTGCTTTTATTTTATTACATTTTGATAAATGCTACAGATAATTAAATTAAATCAAATCAAATCGAATATATAAATTATTTTACTCCAAATAATAATAAATATGCAAAATAAAACTCCCAATGAAAGATTATACGCAACTAAGATATCACCCAACCGAGACAGCTAAGACCAATCAGTATGGAGAAAATAAGTATGGGCAAAAACATTTCAGTAACTAAAGCAAAAACAAAAGAATCCTATACAATAATAAGAAAATAATTTCAAAAATTACTTTCTACCAAAGTATCTATTATATGAGCTCCATATGAAAATTTAAAATTCAAATAGTGTTCCATCCATGCCATCCCGTTCATTTATATACTGAATAATACAACTGAAATTGCAACACTAAAAATTTCAAAAAGGTTTACTTCAAATTATTAATTAATATTTAATAGAGATGTGATTTTGTTCTGTTAAAAAAATGTAAACCAGAAATCTCTCTTGCCAGTGACAAAACATACAGACAACAGCTTTATTTGCTACGAAAAGCTTCAAGCGCGACGTTGGTAGGCGTCAGTGTAACTTACTTTTACAACTATTAATGACCGGGTAATTAAAAATTATAAATGTCATGTATAGTCATACAAGTCAAATATAAGTAACTTGGGCATGAAATATAAATTAAATGGAGCGTGAATTCACGCCATTATTGTCTATATGTGGGATAGCACTAAAAAAAAAGAGGTTTAGTTTACACGATTTACTGGAAAATAAAATACTGAACATTGACAACGTAATTAATTAATGAAGTAAAATGATACGTGATGACAAACTGTAAAAATTGAAATTATTATTATTGAAAGTATTTAATAAGTTAAACTAAAAAGTGAAATGTAAATTGTAATATAAATTGAAATATAAATTAAAGAAAAACAACCAATTGAGCCAGTTTCACTTAATGTTGTGTGCTGCAATTTAGGGGATGTGACAGGGCTTAATTTGCAGAATGAAAGGACCACTTAGAGCTAGTGAAACGTCTCAAGACGATATGGGCGCAGCTGGCATGTAGAACTGAAGGTTTTCTGCAGCTTCATGTGGCTGATAGCATTAGCCTTTTACTTCGAATGGTGGTGTTTTATGGGGCTGATGACATTCACCCCCTGCTCTAAATGGTGGTTACTTCGGGGCTGGTGACATTTGCCCCTTGCTCTGAATGATTTTATATAAGCTCAGAACAGTGTTCTGAACGGTGCTCTAAAAGGTGCTCTGAACGGTCCTCTGAACGGGATGTTTTGGATAGAAATACAATCTTACGCCTATGGAAACATTCTGCTCGTTGTGCACACTAGATGTAATAATTTTAATTGAAATGCGATAAAAGAGGAACGTCGTGAATTTTAGTCGTGTATATATAGATGTCGGTGTTTGAGATAAGTGACGTCAGTTTTTTTTTAAATAGTAGAAGCTAGAATGGCGCTAATTGTTAAATTTTTGTACTAAACCACAGAGCATTCAGTTATCCAATGGACAGAAGTAGTGACTTCGTAGATGACAATTATGTCTATGTCTATATAACAGTGGAAAATAAAGAGAATTGTGTAAGGCGTAAGTACCGTATAAAAATATTACTTACAGTCGTTTACAGTCTTTCGACTCAATTGTTGATGTGACTCTGTTGAGTTATTATTGCTATGTAATCAGCGTATAGCACTATGTTGTTTTTTTGGGGTAAATGGGGTATTCATTCATCGTTGAATAACGTAGAACCTAAAATACTGTCTTGTGGTATTTCTGTATAAATTATTTTCTTCTCGGAGTAGAAGAAATTTACACGATTTTGAAATATGAAATATATGATGTTAGGTTTATACTGAGTATTTTGTATTTAAAGTCGATCTATACTTTGTGAAAAGCTTTGGTGAAGTAAAAACAACGAGGTTGTGTTAAATTATCTTATTGTCAAACCCTCTTTCTATCACTTCTGTTAATCTTAGAAGCGGATGGCGTGCTAAATAATATATGTATATTCTATATACAACCTACGCAGTAGGTAAGATCTGTCTATAAATGATTTTTTTAGTTTTTTTAGTCGCTCTTGGATTGCTTTCTCAAATACCTTTGACAAAATATTTAACAAACTTATGGATCTATACGCGAGTGTCCTTAACTTTATCCGAGCTGTGTCTTACTATATGTGCTATTTTTCAACCTCGTTGGGAAGATTATAATCTTTGACATGCGCTAAATATAAATGCAAGCATATTTCCTAGTGAAAAATTTCAGGATTTTCTTTGTTATTTAATTCTACTCAGAATCTTTAATTGTTTTGGAAGTTTCCATGGGCCTTCATTTCTTCTCTAATGACGAATCTATTCGGTTTGTAAAAGTAAAAGTGTGTGATTTAACAAACTTAGCTATTTTTCTCACCAGTTGTCTATCTTTGGCCTGGTCATGTATAAATACCTTTTCCAAACGTTCGGTGAAAAATTGCACTTATTTTTGTCAGTATTATTTGTTTCTGCTGGTGTGCCTATCAGAAATTCCACCTGCCTCCAACGTTTCGACATGTTTTTGATACATAAATATGCGATTTCGATCCATTTTCCTTTTAAGTAGTGGGTCTCTTGTTTGTTACCATCATCTACGGAGCCTCTTTTCTTGGAGATAAAGTTTAAGATATAGTAGTGGTAGTAGTAATAGGTAGCAACAACACCATTCTATGGTTCAGCGCCCTATTGTGAATTATCAAAAAGCCATGGAAGAAATGAACTTGATACTTGGCAGAGGAACCAAATGTTGTTATACTGGAGGCCAGGCTTAAGGCAGGGGAAACGGTTCACTGTTGAATTAGTTCTTTCTGTCGGATTAGACTGAAACGTGACAATGAAACACAGGCTATCTATTATAGCATAAATTCAAGATGACGGACGCTTTAAGACGGCAATTTTTTATTTTCTCACAATTCCTATTACAATTCAAGGATTTTACGAGTAAAATGCAGTAGGCTAGGTAACACTTTCATGATTTTCAAAATGGCGACCGACGCAAGATAGTGAAATATATTTTTTTCAACAAACCCCTTGATGTGGGTATCAAATAAAAAAAGACTTTACGAGTAAAAAATAATGGGATAGGTGGCGCTTTTATAAATTCCTTATGGCTATTTTTGTTTTTGTTTTAATACGCCTAAATAACAAAATATTGTTTATAAAATAATTTAATTACTTAATAATAATAATAGTAAATAATAATTATATATATATATATATATATATATATATATATATATATATATATATATATATATATATATATATATATATATATATATATATATATATATATATATAACAAGCAAAGGTTTTGGCGCCATATTCTGTATCTTTTAACTGATTTGGTTAATGGGTTAGACATATAATAAATATTTACCCTTTTTCATAAAAGGTATGAGCGCTCGTTGTTCCAGCGTGTAGTTGAACCAATAATATCTGACAGGAGATTTAACCACTTTAGCATGCATCTTTACTGCCTCGATAGCATCACAAGTAAACATGCGATCTGTAAATAACTTTTAAAAAACTATATCAGAAAATAACTCAATAAAATAAAGTAATATATAATTTACTCACAAAACGAGAGTAGAGCATTACCAATAAAAAATAGGTTAGACGCAGTAAGTAGATTATGACATTAGTTTGATAAGAATATTGCATTCTTAATAAAATACATTTATTGGGCTCATAAAACAACAAAAAAGAAGAAGTTTGGGCGCAACAAGTGCGATATGGTAGAGAATTTTCATAACAAATAAAAAAATAAGGTAATTTGTTTCGGAAATATAAATTTGATTGAGAAGAATTTTTGTTGTTGAAAAATCGGTTTGGCTAACAAACAACAAAGTATGAATAATAAACTTGGCAGCTGCCTTTAGGTTTGCAAATAGCTTAGTTTGTGCCGCTGGCTATCCCGATTGAACTCTTTTTTTTGTGAAAAGTTTACATTTGTTCGTCTAATTTTTTATATATTCCAAAATAACAGGGTCATTGAAGTAAAATTGCCTTTATAGATATTTCTGATTTGTAGCATTTTCTTTGTTGCCCTGTATAAGTCTATATTCGTCGGCGTGTGGCCAAGCCTTCTACAAACTTAAGATTTGATGGCGACAATGTGTGTAAGTGATAACGAGACTCCTCTCCAAGACGCTAAGGTACATGCAGGTTAACACTTATGCATAATAACTTAGGACATTAAGTATACTTATTTTTTTAATATAATTATTATATATTTTTATTGTTACTAGTGATCTTTTTATTGTTATAACTGAAGTAGTAAAATGTATAAACCGAGTAATGTTACATTAACCGTTTAATTCTGAACAAAAGGGATAAAATCTCACCCATAGAGATTAACCAATTTTTATGTTTCAGTTAAGAAAATTAGTTAAAAACATTTTTTCAAAAGTTCACTAGACGCCTTTTACGACGAAGTCATACCTAAATCCGTTTCCCAAAGTTTACTAAAATATCACATTCGAACGAGAATACAAATCAATTTGGTAGGTGGTAGTGGACTTTTCCTTTACGTGATAGTAAAGAATTTTTTCACGCCCGATCAGGTACCACCCCTTACATCAAGGGGTCGGTGAAGTCCCAACGAACGTTTGCGGGTGTATGAGTCATTTTCCCTTATAAACAAAAACGATTATGGCTCCTCCTTGTACAAAAGATTCCGGAGATAAAATACCCCTCCATTCGGATCTCCAGAAGAGGGGTGTGCAGACGCCGGCATCAATATTTAACATATCCTTCTCGAATATATGTGGCCTAAATTCTAACCTGAACTCCGTCCATCATTTCCTCCAGGCTAATAGGCACCAATTCCCCTTCCTCGCCGAAACGCAAATCAGTGCCAAAACAGCCACTAATCACCTTAATTTCACGGGGTATGAGCGCCTTGCTTCTTTTAAATTGCATGGAGGCGTGTGCGCATTCGTCCGTAGCAATCTACCCTGCACCAGGCTCCCCAATTTGGAAGCTGGAAGAAAATACATATTTTGGATGAAAATCTCTCTCAGGGCTGTAACTAAATTCATCTGTTGCATTTACCGGTCACCTTCTGACAACAACTTTGTCCAGCTCTTCGACTACCTTTCTGAAAAAACCGATCATCTGATTTCTGAATATCCTTCCTCCGAAGTCACTATGCTTGGTGACTTCCATCTTCATAATAAGGAATGGCTAGGATGTTCAAAAACCGATCTACAAGGGAGGGCCGTGGAGGCCTTCGCAGTCATCAATTATTTAGCCAATATGGTTCAGCAACCTACTTACCTTCCTCGCATCCCAACACACAGCTCAAATCCCTTGGACCTCCTTCTTACTACAAAACCTGAATGCTATAAGACATCAGTCACCGCCCCCCTTGGGCGCACAGACCACTGCATGGCACTGCTTCCTGCGCAATGCAACCCGAGGCCACACAGTCAGCACACCCCCGTATCGTTTGGCACTATAACTCCGCGAACTGGAAAAAAAAATCGGGATTACTATTCCTCATTTCCATGGGCGTCTGTCTGATTCTCTCATCCTGACCCCTCTGATATCTCGCAAAACGTCAAGGAAATCATCCAAGCTGACATGGAATTATTTATTCCACGTACACAGAAAACCTCTTCAGCCACTCAAAAGCCCTGGTTCTCTAAATCGTGTGAAAAGGCCAGACTTGAAAAGGTCAAAGCTCACTAAATGCTTCTACGCAATCCCAGTCAAGAAAACCGTCAAGCATTTGACGACGCCAGAAACCGCTATGTCCTCATTCTTGCTGAGGCAAAAAAACTCGTATAATAATCACATAAAAAACAAAGTCCTCTTAAGCTCCAACGGCAGCAAACCCTTCTGGACTTTTTCTAAATCTATTGGCAATTCTACTCTCAACCGACCTCCAAATGTTCACCCATCAACAGTCCCCAATGTCGCGCATAAAATGACGGATATCATTTTCAAAACCAAAAAGGTACGAAAAATGCTCTCTTCTCTTAATACCAGGAAAGCCTCTGGCCTTAAAGAGATATCAGCAATTGTTCTCAAAAAATGCGCACCACAACTTGCTCCTGTTCTGACTCGTCTGTTTCAGACATCTTACAATAGAGGCATATTCCCTAGTACTTGGAACACTGGTCGAGTGCAACTCGTCCCCAAGAAAGGATCCATAGCGCTTCCTAGCAACGACATGCCTATTTCCCTTTTTTTCAGTCGTTTCTAAAGTGATATAAAAGTATATAAACACCAAATTAATAAAATTTCTTGAAAAAGACAGTCTAATCCACGACAGGCAGTATAGATTCCGTCAGCGCAGATCAACTGCCAACCTCCTTCCCTTTGTCACCCATTCTTGGAGCAAGTATATGGAACTACACGGTGAATCCCAGATTGTCGCTCTAGACATATCTAAAGCATTCGACCAGGTCTGGCATGCAGCGCTGCTTAATAAACTTCCGGTCTATGGCCTACTACCAAAACTCTGCAAATTTCCTCTCCTACCGGAGCATTTCTGTTGTCTATTCCCCTAAACTGTATTGAATTAAAGCAGGAGTCCTTCAAGGTTCAACTTTAGCCCCTACTTTGTTTCTTCTCCACATCAATGACCTCCTCTCTAGCGCATCCAACCCAGTTCACAGTTACGCGGATGGCAGCACCCTCCATTCAAATATACAATTTTCTAAGCCTGTCTCTTTAGCCCAATTAGATGAGAATCGCAGACTCATGGAGGGTTCTGTCTCTGTGGATCTCCAAAAAATATTAGACTGGGAAAGTGAAAATCTTGTACAATTCAAATCCACCAAATCTCAGTCTTGCTTTCTATCTCATAAGACATACACCAGCCCTAGCCCCATCACAATGAACAACCAAGTTATCTATCTTACGCTTAGACTTATTTCTATGAGAATATGTGAAACTTATGGTATACAATATTCAACCACGCAAGTTAACTGACTTAAGAAGAAGAATCTCGATTGCGATTAGGTCGGTCACGCCTTAGCTGTTGATTAACGTTAAAAGACATTTTTATTTAAGGTTAGGATGCTGCCAAGGCATTCAAAGCATGCATTTTAAAAGGCTCCCCCATCAAAATTGATGTATTCATTTTTCTAGGTATCAAGAATGAAACGCGATTCGTTATAATTTTTTTAATGTGTGGTAGCAAAGTTCTTCAATCTGAAGGTTTTCTCTTTTTAATGTTAATTTTTGCAATAAATTTTGAAGCTATCGCATTTTTGAATAGACAATGAAGAGATTGTTCAAATAGTGTATCAGAAAATGCGACAGATAGATGAACTAGAATATAAGATGATTTCTGTCATGAGAGACCTTGACGCTTGGTTTAGCGCAAATCAAATGAAGATGAAGGCTGAAAAAACACAGCCAATTAAAATTTTCTGCTGTTGGTGGAGAAGCAATGACGATAAATTGTGGTAAGACTCAGTTGCAGACTTCACAAAGCTGCAAGTTTCTTGGCCTAATTATAGACAATAATGTGAACTGGAGGAAACACATAGAGTATATTGCTCCCAAGATCTCTAGTTTTTCATATGACTTAAGAGTGCTGCAGAGAAATGTGGATGAGGGTACATGTCTTGTGGTCTATTATGCCTATGTGTATGCAATACTTAAGTATGGCATAGTGTTCTGGGGAAACTCTGTGGATGTGGACCGCATATTCATACTGCAGAAGTTTTATGTCAGGTCCATGTATGGGCTGTAACCTCAAGAATCCTGCAGACGGTATTTCATAGAGAGGAAGTTACTGACCCTACATTGTGTATAGATACTGGAATGCGTCCTGTTTGTCAAGCAAAATATGTCGTTTTTCTCAAAATACCTGCCTGAGCATGAACATCATACAAGGTTCAGATTGAATCAGAAACTCCTACTTCCAAAAACACCATTAACAAAGGTGCAGAGAAATGCAGAATATCAGATGATAAAAATATTTAATCACCTACCTCTCTGTTGGAAAAATATGGACGTAAAAACATTGCAAAAAGAACTAAAGGATATTCTACTGAGAAAGTTTTACTATTCCTGCAGTGAAAAATTTCAGGATTGTTATTTATTTCTACTCAGAATCTTTATTTGGTTTAGAAGTTTCCATGGACCTTCATTTCTTCTCTAATGATGCATCTATTCGGATTGTAAAAGTAAAAGTGTGTGGTTTAACAAACTTAGCTATTTTTCTCGCCAGTTGTCTATCTTTGGCCTGGTCATGTGTAAATACCTTTTCCAAACGTTCAGTGAAAAATTGCACTTATTTTTGTCAGTATTATTTGTTTTTGCTACTGTGCCTATCAGAAATTCCACCTGCCTCCAACGTTTCGACATATTTTTGATACATAAATATGCGATTTCGATCCATTTTCCTTTTAAGTAGTGGGTCCCTTATTTGTTGCCATCATCTACGGAGCCTCTTTTCTTGGAGATAAAGTTTAAGATATAGTAGTGGTAGTAGTAATAGGTAGCAACAATACCATTCTATGGTTCAGCGCCCTATTGTGAATTATCAAAAAGCCATGGAAGAAATGAACTTGATACTTGGCAGAGGAACCAAATGCTGTCATACTGGAGGCCAGGCTTAAGGCAAGGGAAACGGTTCACTGTTGAATCAGTTCTTCAGCGATGGAGACATATGGCCACCACTCTAAGATCAAGATTAATAGCTGTTACTTTGGCATGGCAACGTTCACCATGGCATGCTCTCTCTGGGGGGTTAATGTGATATTTGTGGGGTGTATATGCGGGTCTGTGGTTGCTTTGTTAAGTCTGTAAGTTTTATATTGTCGAGTTAATGCTGTTGCATTGACGGTATTTTATTTTATGTTTAGATTTGTGTATACATTTGTTATTATTTATTATGTTATTATATAGGTTTATATTTAGACTTATATTTATATTTTATTTTATATTTACAAATGACGTGTTCTACACCCAATAGGATATTTATGGAACGAATAAAGTATTATTATTATTATTATTATTATTATTATTATTATTATTATTATTATTATTATTATTATTATTATTATTATTATTATTATTATTATTATTATTATTATTATTATTATTATTATTAGAAGCCCTTAATTAATATTTAAAATCCGGGGCTGCAATTCTCACTTTCAGGTGGCTAAATGTAGAAGTGAAGCTTTCACGTTGCACGATGTAATTTTTTAAAATAAAATTGACGTTTTTTTGGTATTTTTTATAAAAATGCACAATAATTAAACACTGAATTTATTCCAATTGGCTGTTCCACACTATTGTTCTTGGCGCATATATAAATTTTCTAAAAAAAACGTTGTGTAAATCATTTTTATGAAAATTCGCTATCATAACTTACTTGCTGCGCCCAGACTTTTTTTAATATGCCATAGCTTACCTTCACTAATTCATAAATATTTTCTTTGGTAATTGCGTCACTCCTAATGTATTTTTCACGCAATTGTTTTAAAACTTCTTGTTGCTTTGAATTTTCGACTGTGTATTTTATGTCCAAGGCATATGGCATTATTTCATACCAACGCTCATCTATGTCTTTCAGAAGATTAAAAATATTGAAGACTGCAAATAAAATACATCTTAAACAACTTATGTACATAGAAATAATATTTGTTTTAACCCTGGAATGCTACTGGTGTACTCTTATTCAAAAGTACCGTCAGTCGGAAATAGATGGCGCTGCGGTAGTGAACTTCTGAGTAGTTTCAGCATTTTGTATCAGTTAGTGTGTGACATCCGTAAAAGGCATTGTGTTTTTAATTTTGGAGATATTAGAGTTGTGGGGTACAGGTGCACCCCAGTGTAGCAGAATAACACTTTCTATTTGTTGTCATGTGAGTATCTATATTAATTTTAAGTTATTCATTCCACACAAAACACATATTACATGAGCGCAAATTATAATTTATTATTTAAAAAAAATTCTAGATCAGATAAGTGATGGCTTCTCAGAAAAAGTTCTTTAACCTAACAAATCCAGATGATATACGTGAAATACACCGTATTATTTTTGATTCTGATTCTGAAGGAGAGATAGACTTTCAAGACGAGACTGACGAGAACGACGCTATTATCTAAGATTTTAGAACAGATGCTGAAGACGAATAAGTACCTGGAAAAGAGGAAAACCCTACCGATTTTCAGAGCCCGGGTCGTTCTCAAGATGCGTTATTAGCTGAAACTGAAGAGAACTATGTAGTTCCCCGTATTTCAATTTCCTCTCAGAATCTCTCACCATCCGCTTCCGATTCTGGGGACGATATGTCGCTAGCAAAGATGATGCAGCTTGAGAACCAAGGTAAGGTCAAAATTTTAAAGGTTCAAGTGAAACTCAAGGATAAAAATGGATTCAAATGGTCAGACGTAAAAGGTATACTTCATCGTACACCAAACAGAAATATCGTCGTGCATTTACCTGGAAATAAGAACTAGTCTAGGCAAATCAAATCAGGAATAGAAGCGTGGCAGTTATGTTTTACACAACAAAATCTCGATAAAATTGCAGAATACACCAACAAACAAATTAAAATTCAAAGACTGAAATATGCTACCAAAGTGGACAATAATGATTGCGAATAGATACCAATAGACAATAGACCTTCCTACACTAAAGGCACCAACAATGTTGAGATACAAGCCATATTTAGTTTGCTTTACTATGCAGGTGTGATGAAGATTGGTGGAGTATTTACCAGAAAACTGTTTGACAGAGATTGTGGAATATCACTATTTCGTGCAACCATGCCCGAAGCACGTTTTAGATTTTTAATTAACTGCCTCCGATTTGATGATAAAGACACCAGAGTTCAAAGAACTGACAAACTTGCAGCATTCTGCGATGTGTTTGAGACATCCATAAATAAAATGAAAACTTTATAGGTACCTTCAGAGTACACTACAATCGATGAACAATTGGTCAGTTTTCGACGTCGATGTCCTCTCAAAATGTACATTCCTTCAAATCGCGATAAATATGGCATTAAAATTGTCATGTGCTGACCAACAGAAGAACATATTTGAAAAAACTTGCACTGGATTTGGTGAAACCTCATATGGAAACTCGTTTGGAAACCGTAACTTCTACGTCAACTCCGTCAGACTATACGAAATGTACTGAACATAGCCCCTGCAGTAGAAGTACCAACACGGCCCAATGCTAACACAGGTAGATGCACTTTCTGTCCTAGGAGGCAAGACTGAAAATCCAGGAGTAAGTGCGCGATGTGCAACACATTCATATGTTAACAGCATCAGAAAAAAGTGTGCCCAACTTGTGCCGAATAATTTATTAATACGTTTCTAGTAAGGGAGAGTGGGGGAATTGTGCGCACTTAAGCGAACATCGTTATAGCACTGATAACATTGTAAATAATTTAAATGTAAATAACGGAAGCGTTATTTACGTTACTTTCAGCATGTCAATCAATTTTAGGGAAAAATAATATATTTGAAGCACAATATTGCTGAAAGTACAAAAGTGCTCTGACGCACATTTCCCCACCCTTGCGGGTAATGATGCGCACATGTTGGGGAATGGTGCGCATTGAAAGTATTTATTGCTAAATAAAATCAACCCTGACTTTGAAAACATCTATTGAAATCGTGGAACAAAGAAAAAAACATTACAATAACTCCTAATTTGATCATAAGTCACATATATAATTTTTCGGCGTATCTGAGCCAGTACACACGGCATGATTCCAAATTAAACAAAGGACACATCTGTACCATAATTCTCCTTGTTTGCCAAATTCTCCGCCAATACCACAAAATTCGTTCGCTTTCGCTAGCTGATTCGAAGGTGGCGGTATGAAGCTTAGCCCAACATCATCTTCGACGTCATCCAATTCGTCGTCACAAATATCCGACATATCATCTTCTGATGAATCAGATGATTCAGGCACTGGTGGTTTTTTTTTGTTTGTTTTTGAATTTCTTTGAAGTCGACGGAATTGAAAATTCATCATCAAAACATTTACGAATGAGTCCTTTATTATTCTTGTCTTTCAATTTGTCTTTGGTTTTGATTGCCTCTTCTCGTTGTTTCTTTTTTACCTCAGCTTCTTCTAGTTTTGTTCTTATGGGAGTGGTCGTCAGGATTTCTGATTTCTGCTTGTTCCTACATTTTCTTTTCGTTGCTTGGTTAACCTTTGCTTTTGCTATTGGAGCCACAGCAAAGAAAGAATTATGGTTAGACGTAGATGGCTGAGGGCTTGGACCTCTCCGATGTTGTAGATCTGGGTGATTATCTAGTACAGTTACTCTTGGCTGGATGAAGTTCCAAGTTCAGGTGTTGCTTCTACTGTAAGTTCTGCTACATACCGGCTAGGTTCAAAATCAGCATCGGTAAATTTGTCGGGGTTCAATAGAAATATTCCAGCTGCCCGAAACCCAGAAACTGCTTTTTCCATTGTAGCCTTTTTCATGAAGCCTTTTTATTCAATAGTTCGGATACATCATATTCAGTTATTTTCTCATTTCCAGTACTTGATAAGTAGAGATCATATTCCCTGAATAGTGCATTTTTCAGAGGACTAAAAAATGTCAGATCCAGAGGCTGAAGGTGATCAGCTGTGTGTGGAGGAAGCGAGACCATGTGGATGTTATTTTCTTTGCAGAAATCATAAGCTGCAATTGATATGTGGCTATAATAATTATCCAGGACCAGAAGGACAGGATCAGTAACAGAGGGCTTGGCACGCCTCTGAAAGTGGCCCAGCCACTGGATAAAACGTTCAGAATTGATCCAACCGTTCTTAGAACATATATGCAATGCCTCAATTGGACCAGTTTTCTCAAGAGTTTTCGGCATCCTTTTTCTAGGATATATCATCATGGGAGGGATGTAGTTCCCAGCCGTATTCATACAAAATATAGCTGTTATTGTCCTTCCTCTTTCGCCGGAAATTGCAGCTCCTACTTTTTTAGATCCTTTACGGCCATAAACTTTAGGGCACTTGTTCTGCACCGTGTTGATGCCTGTCTCATCCATGTTGTAAACACTTTTTGGTTCAAACTTAAATCTTTCCATGAGAGTTTGAAGGTTCCAAAAAAACAATTTGGTTGAGTCCTTATTAAAAGATGCAATCCTATTCAAACTGGTTCTTTCAGGCTGCCGTAGCTTTATATCAGGTGATCTCCTTAAAAATCCATACAGCCAGTCCTTTCCAGCTAATCTCTTCTCCTTGTCGAATTTATGGGCAATCTTATGCTGTTCGGCGTATCGAAAAGCTAGCCGTCTAAGACACCTGGGTGTAAGGCCATAAAATAGTTTGGCTAGCGTTAAAATGTACTCTCTCAACTCGCATTCTATTTGTTCTGAAAACACTGGCTTGCAACCCGAAATGAAGTGGCTTTGGCTGATCTTCTGACAGTTTTTTCCTGAGTGTCGATTCAGGAATATTGAAGGCCCTTACTGCGTCCCTTATTTTTCTGCCGTCATTTCTTATTGTAAATAACGCGTCTCGTACATTTTCTGCCGTATATGACAGAATAGTAGTTTTCCTTGTATAATTTCTTGGCATCTGAAGAAAAATAGTTAAAATTAGATTGCATGTGGGGGAATGGTGCGCATCATTACCCCTTCAGATATTGACTGACAATCTTTATACAGTTAGCAAA
The DNA here is from genome assembly GCA_964006375.1 of Tillus elongatus. Taxonomy (NCBI): domain Eukaryota; kingdom Metazoa; phylum Arthropoda; class Insecta; order Coleoptera; family Cleridae; genus Tillus; species Tillus elongatus. The sequence goes on from OZ023264.1 coordinate 67,474,047, forward strand.
CTACTTAAGCTAACTATGTAAGACAAGCATCAATAGATGCACAAGATCGTACTCTTCCATGAAATAAATATATCTTATAGATTAGGAAACACTGGCTTGCAACCCAAATGAAGTGGCTTTGGCTGATCTTCTAACAGTTTTTTCGTGAGCGTCGATTCACGAATATTGAAGGCCCTTCCTGCGTCGCTTATTTTTCTGCCGTCATTTCTTATTGCAAATAACGCGTCTCGTAAATTTTCTGCCGTATATGACAGAATAGTGGTTTTCCTTGTATAATTTCTTGGCATCTGAAGTAAAATAGTTAAAATTAGATTGCATGTGGGGGAATGGTGCGCATTAGCGCGCATCATTACCCCTTCAGATATTGACTGACAATCTTTAATACAGTTAGCAAACTACTTAACCTAACTATGTAAGACAAGCATCAATAGATGCACAAGATCGTACTCTTCCATGAAATAAATATATCTTATAGATTAGGAAAATGAAAAGGACTCACCGTCTTATTTTCCGATATCAGAATATTACAAGGACTGGTTGGATTTTAAATAAACAAGGCTTGTTCCGTGCAAACGTAGAAAAATTGTGTGAATAATGGCGTCGGTGATTCACAGTAGGCAGGAGAGAGGGCAGCATTAGTCGGTTGCACTTGAAAGGCCACGGAGAATGAAAAAATTTGATGCTCACGATTACCCGACGCGCACGATTCCCCCACTCGCCCTTAATTCACTTGTACTTACAGAAATTTTCTAAGATGCTATAATGTTATTTTTATAAAGAACATTTTCGAAAATTAGGGTATTTATTTGGGGTACGATTGTACCCCACTGTAGTAGAATAGGTTCTAAAAATAAGTGCAGCATTCCAGGGTTAAGTCATTATTCTAGACATGAAACGAGGATATATTATATTCCTACTGGTACAATGTTGTAATATGGTATACCTGTCTGTAAAAATATTTTTATGATATACAGTGTCCAGCCGGGAACTCACACGATACATATTTCCGGAACCACTAAACGTTTTTTTTTTCTGAAACGTTGCACATGTAACACACAGAATGCGATTTATTTTGGCAAAATATTTTGACAGATCTGCCACTTCCGTTTAAACTGGAAGTTGACATAATCTTCGTTATTTTAACTGAAATACTAACTTTTTTATCATTGTAATCGATAGCCTATGAAATTTAAGTGTGACTCTATTTAACATACCATATGGCTAAATATTACGGTTTTCTAGATATTCAAAATTTTATGGAAAAATTTACAGTTGCAAACCCCTAAAACGATTAGCCCCCAAAATACACAATCAGGAAAATGCATTATTTTATGTTCTCACGTTCATAACCAAAGTTGCAGGTATTCAGTATATAATCAGAAAATCTTCAAAATTATACAGGCTGACTACAAAAATCGGCAAAATTTGAATCCATAAATATAGAATATCTTAATATTTTTTTTAAATAGAACCAGCAATTTTTTTAAATTTCCTTGGACTGCCCAACTAAAAAGATGGCAAGTTTATGTTTAGATCCCTCTACCTAAATGTGACAGTTTTTATGTTATTGGCGATTTGTTGGAAAATCGCTGTTTTCTGGGATTTCTGCAATTAATAAGTTGGCCATGAGAATAAATTGTAAAAAAATATGACAGAGTTGTCAAAGTAACTAAGTAGTTTAGCTTGAAACACAATATGTAATTGTTGAACACATTTACGTATAGGGATGTAAACACAAACCTGCCCCCTTTTTAGTTGGTCAGTCCAACGAAATTTTAAAAATGGCTACTTCTATTGAAAAACTTAAGGTATTCTATATTTTTGGGTTCAAACTTTTGACAATTTTTGTGGTCAGCCTGTATAATTTTGAAGATTTACTCATGTACTACTCAATACCTGGGTCTTTGCTTATGAACACCGGGACATAAAATAATCCATTTACCTGGTGGTTTATTTGGCGGGATAATCGTTTTAAGTGTGTCATTTTTTCCATAAAATTTTGAATATCTAGAAAACCATAATATTTAAGCATATGATATGTTTTATAAAGTTAGATTTAAATTTCATAGGCTATTGATTTCAATGATAAAAAAAGTGGGTATTCCGTTTAAAATAAAGAAGATTGTGTCAACTTCCGGTTTAACCGGAAGCGGAAGATCTTCCAAAATATTTTTTTAAATAAAACGCGTTCCGCTTATTGCACGTGCAAAGTTTCAGAAAAAAAAATTGAGTGGTTCCCGGCTCTGGACACTCTGTAGGTACTTCATGAAAGGCAAAGCCCATGTGTCGTAGTGTTTTGCCACAGGTTGTAGATTGTTTTAATGAGTCGTAGAGGCTTTTCGCCTTTCACCGCTGCTACCCCATTGGGTCTTTTCTGCATCATTCTTTTTTCAAATAGTTGCCCAAAAAGTTCAGACATTTTATATAGCCAACTTTCTTTTTGAGAGCTATTATACCTATTTCCTGCGGTGTTAAGGTCGCCCCTTCAAGATATTTGAGCCTTTTGCAAAACTAAGCCACGTAGTCGTCGCGTAACAAATGTTCTCTTGCTTTTGCTGCTTCAGTTCAGTATCTACTTTTTTTTACTGTCTGCCTTACCCATCTTCATAAGGTGATACCTTACTGTGGAGTGTTCTGTGAAAAATCCTGTAATTATATTTAAGTCGCTCCTGTTCAATTTAAGAAACAGTTCTGACTTCTCTGTTGATATGGCGAGGAACCGTTTTGACTACCTTAAGTCTGGCGTTTTCCTTCAGTATGACAGCATTGGGTTCCTCTCCCAAATATCAACTTCATTTCTTACATGGATTTTACTAATCCACAAGAGAGGCTTGGGCCATAAATGCTGCTGTTGCTGCCCTTTTCGCATGGCTACTTGCTTCCTCATTTCCTTCAATGCCTTGATGCCCTGGTACGTACGTCAAAGTTACATTGTTGTTCTTACACAAATGCTTCAAGGGTTTTTTGCGGTCCCAGGTCAGTTTAGCCTCGGTTTTAAACGATTTAATAGTCTTCAGTACTGTCTGGCTGCTGAGAGGATGTAGATCTCTCTGCTTCTAAGTCTTTTTTGTATGGACTTCTGTACACAGAGATTTATAGTGAGCATTTCTGCTTGAAATATGGTGGTTTTCATATGAACTTAACGAGTCTGAAGTTAGATCCTTATATTTCCAGTGGTGCTCCCTGTATTTGCTTAGACATGCCTCTATACCATAGGGATGAGTGGTTTGTCAGCCTTTTACTGCATCAGTTTGATGTCTGGTGGTATCTTATAAGTACGTTGAATGCTAATATAAAGTCCAGTTTAACTGGAATTTGATATGTTGGTTTGGTGAGTGACTCCAATCGAATAATGTCCGGGAGCTTCAATCGCTCACAAAGTTTCCCAGTTTACATTTTTCTGCTGTAAAAAGTCTGGAGGCACTTAGTGCTTCTTTTTTCTTCACGCATATTTGTACTGGAGTAAGATTCATCTGTAAGGGATAATGACAGAGCTTCGTTATTGTAAGTCACATCAGCCTCTACAATTTTTGCAAATTGTTTTGTGTTGAGGCATAGATGCATATGTGGCCTTGGGTTGAACAAGAATTTCGTATATCCAATATACCATCCTGGGATTCAGCCCCTATGTCTTTTCTAGGAGTCTACGGCAAGTTTAGATTGCCATTGTGTTGAGTCTTTTGTCTAAAAAGATTCCTAAATATTTAACTTCATTGGAAAATTGTATCTGTATTCCTCTAGGTGTGGCAGATGACTACATAATAAGTTTTTTAACTGTGATCTTCGTTTTATGATTAACATGATCTACATATATTACTATAATTTACTAAACTGTACATTAGCCAGAAGACCGACGTTGGACACCGTGAATGGAGTGGAGAAAACAGAAAACATCATACTTCATAAGGTGACACCTTATTGAAAGGTGTGTAAAAAGTCGTGTAATTATTCTCAAGTCCTTCCTGTTCAATTCAGGGAGCAGTTTAGACTTCACTGTTGATATGGTGGTAAATAGTTTTGCGTGCCTTAAGCCTGGCGCTTTCCTCCACTACGATAGCATTTGGTCCCTCTCCCAAGTATCACGTTCCTTTCTTACATGACTTTTGTTAGTCTACTATAGAACTCTGGACCAAAGAATGGTGTTGCTAACGCCATTTTTGGGGAGCTTTCTGCTTTGTCATTTCCTTCAATGCGTTGATGACCTGGTACCCACATCCAAGTTACTTTGCTGTTTGCAGCCAGTTCTTTTAAGAGCTTTTTTGCGGTCCCAGGTCAGTTTAGACTCTGTTTTAAATTATTTTATAGTCGTTAATGCTGCCTAACTGCCTAAAAGAATGTATATCTCTGTATTTCAAAGTCTTCTTTGTATATGTTGTTGTACATAGGTATGCTTTTCTGCTTAGAAGATGGTCGAAGTTTTTCCTAGGAACTTAGCGAGTCTAAAGTTACGTCCTCTTATTCCGAGTCCTGCTCCATCTATTTGTTTATAACCGTCTGTATATCATACGAATGAGTTTTTTGACAGCATTTCACTGTCTCTGTCCTATGCTTGGCGGTCACTTATGACCACGTCAAATAGAACTATTAAAGTGCAGCTTAGCTGGCCTATGATCTGTTGGTTTGACGAGTGACTCCAATGGAATAATATCCAGGATCTTCAGTGGCCAACCAAGTTTCCTGGTTTGAATTTTCTGCTTTAAAAAGTCTTGAGGCGCTTAGTGCTTCTTCCCACTTCACACATATTTTCAGTAGAGTAAGATTCATCTCTAGGACATGATGACATAGCTTCCGTTATTCTAAGACAGACCAGCTTCTGCAATTTTTGCAATCTGCTGTGTGTTGAGGCTTGTTACGTTTTTGGCTACCATTATATAGATGCATATGTGACCATGGGTTCAACGACAATTGCGTATATCCAATATATCATCCTGGGATCCAGCCTCCTTGCTTTTTCTAGGAGTCTACGGAAGTTTAGTTTGCCATTGCCGCTCTTACATTTTTTACAAGTATGTGTACCAGTTGAGTTTTCGTCTAAAAAGCTTCCTAAATATTTGACTTCATTGGAAAATTGCATCCGCATTCTACTTAGTGTGGCAGCTTTTAATTAAGTTTCCTTCTGTTCATGAATAGGACAAGCACAGTCTTATTAGACTTGACATTAAGCCCCTCTGTCTCACATTAGTTCCTTCCTATATATATATATATATATATATATATATATATATATATATATATATATATATATATATATATATATATATATATGGCGGTTTGCATTATGCTGGCCACTCGATAATTGTTTACTACCATCTTGAATAGTTGCAGATTTTATATGTATTCGGAAATAATTCTGCCAGGAGAGGATTCCAAAGCATAGACGCTCTACGAAAGTAGATGACTCCGTTCGACAACTGGGTATTTTGAAACTTAAATCCTGCGCTTCTCGACTAACACCGGAGTATCGATTAAAAGTCACAAGCGAAGATACTTACAAAGCAATTTCTGAAGAGTAATGTCGATGACAGTATCGATAGAAGAGGCAAAGAACTGTAACCTTTTTCCTAATGGCCGATATGTGCAAGCGTTTTTGCAATCATAAGTATGAAAATTCCTTGACTGTCGGGTTGAACTGCATCCAGAATTTGTTGGAACTGACGTTTCAGCTCCTGTTTCGGAGCCATTTTCAAGAAGGTGAGAAATTATAAAAAGAAAGGAACTCTAAGGCCCTAATCTGGCTACTACTTAAAGCGGCGTGTAGTGGTAGGTTGGGTTTCGACAGTGTCAAAACTAGTTCCAGTCTACACTCAAAATCGGAAATATCCGTGAGCTGATCGAAATCGAAAAATGCCCCGATTGTTTAAATAAGATACATAAGTATGTAAACATTAATTTATACGTGTATAAGCATATCAAAATGCAAAATGCAACCAAAAACTACCAGAGGTTCATAGGAGCGATTATCGAAACAGCAAAAAAGACCATACCCAGAGGATTCCGTAAGGAATACATACCAGGATGGAATAATGATTGTGAGGAGCGATACAGGGCATTTTTCGAGAACAGAGACGGGGAAATGGCTAATGGGCTGTTGCGCAGACTGGATATAGCGCGCCAAGAACGGTGGACAGAAACAGTCAACAACCTAGACTTCAAAAAATTCAGCAGGAAAGCGTGGTCACTCTTGAAAAGGCTCGGCGAGGGCTAAAAAATCGCAAAAACTGACCCTGAAATACATCCAGACAGGATTGCCTCCCACGTAGTGTCCATATCAGGAGCACCACGGGACAGAGCCCACTCAACTCGCATTAAACATGAACTTAAGGCCCTAAAAGCCAACAGCCAAGAAGAAACCGAGTCTCACGTCCATTCACCGTAGACGAGGTGGCAGATGCTCTGAGGAACACGAAGGCGCAAAAAGCACCAGTGCCTGATAGAATCCATCCAGAATTCCTCCTGAACAGCGGTAAATATACAATAAAATGGCTAGCCCAAATCTTCACGATCATCATGGAAAAGGGAACCATTCCGAGCACAATGAAAAGGTCTAGAGTTATCGCTATCCTCAAACCAGGAAAGCCGAATGTAGACCCGAAAAGTTACCGCCCAATAGCGCTACTAAGCACAACCTATAAGCTCCTTGAGAGACTTCTTTATAATAGAGTCGGAAGCAAAATATTGGAAAGGGTCCCCATCGAGCAGGCCGGTTTTAGACCAGAGAGAAGCGGCACAGATCAGATCATGTCACTCACAACCCATATTGAATCAGGCTACCAAAATAACCTAAAAACATCAGCCGTGTTCGTGGACCTCTCTGCAGCTTACGATACTGTGTGGAGGCATGGACTACTCAACAAACTTTATCAAACAGTTGCATGCAAACAAACCCTGCAACTTATTGATAACATGCTTACTGGTAGGGTTTTCCGGGTCATACTGGGCAACAAAACGAGTTCAAGGACACTTAATGACTGTATTCCACAACGATCTGTCTTGTCCCCACTGTTTTTCAACTTCTATTTCTCAAACATGCATGAAATTCGAAAATTCGGCCACGGTGATGACAGGGTACTAGCCACACAACACCGTCTTTTTGAAGAAACAGAAACTGTCCTCTCTTCAGATTTGGCGAGCTTGGGGACGTATTTCCGTAAATGGAGACTGAGGCCAAACCCCAATAAAACGGAGACGGCGTGCTTCCATCTCTCTAACAAGGCAGCGAATAGACCCGAAATATCTTGGTGTCACCCTAGATAGGACCTTGACCTATAAGGGGCACCTGGAGACCACGGCTGCAAAACTGCGAATTAGGAACGACATCCTCCACAAGCTATGCGGTACCACATGGGGCTCAACCGCTGAAACATTAAGATCCTCAGCACTTGGGCTGGCTTACTTAACTGCAGAATACGGCGCACCGATCTGGCTCAACATTGCGCATACGCAAATGGTGGACACACAACTAAACGAGACCATGAGGATAATCAGCGGAACGCTAAAATCGACTCATATCGAATGGCTACCAATACTGAGTCATATACCTCCTTCAGAGCTCCGGCGCAAGGCAGCTCTTTTCAGAGAATATAAACGTATAAAAGGCAACCATCAAATTCTCATACACCAAGATACGGTTAAATCGTGCAGAAATAGACTACGATCCAGAAGACCAACCATAATAACTACACGTCACAGTTCGACCCCATAGATACTTGGGAGCGAAAATTGACAGACAACTGTCCCCTCAACTCAGAAATCTTCCGTGCATAAGAATGAAACCTCCCGCCTTCGAACAGCCCCGCAAAATATGGACATCACTGAACAGAATACGCACCAACCATGGCATATGCGCGGACTCACTACACAAATGGGGTAGGGCGCAATCTGCGAGGTGTGACTGCGGAGCGGAAAAGCAGACCGTCCAACATATGGTGATGGAATGCCCAAATACAGCATATGAGAGAAACTTTGACGACTTCCTGGTGGCAACTGACGCCTCAATTGACTATGTATCAAATTTGAATATGTGGTTGTAAATTATAATAATTTTTAATTTCTTTTTGTACACTTTTTACGTCTTTTTGTACACTTTTATGTGTTTTGTGACATGTGCAGCCATACAATCAATAAATAAATAAATATCAAAATGCACCTGACTACTCTCTAACTTGTATTCCTTTAGGACCTTTTAACTCGAAAGTCGTGACCTATTTATTATATGTATAGCGAATTATTTTATGAAAATTTGCTACTACCGCATTTCTATGTAACATTCTAATCTAGTACTAATTTTGTAATAAAATTAAATGCCCTCTAGTTAATTAGCTACAAATGTAAACAATTAGATAATAGATACTCACACCCCACGGGAATGATTCCTTCATCTCTCACATTAGATGTAATCCAGGGAACATCATATACTTGACCTTTTTCTAAAATCTTATACGGGTGTTCTGCCAGAAACGAATGCGAGGAATTGCGCTCGATCACTACCCCGAAAGGTATAAATGGAATGATATCACCCAGCACAAAAACTATACTTATTGATTCTACTAATTCCTTTACAGAAACTGTTTTCATACAGTCCACCATTTGCTTGGTAGAACTTATGTCACATTTTAATTTTTCAGCAACATTTATTGTGTATTGAAGGGGTTCTTTTGTTAATGCCCAGTTCTGTAAACTTGTTCCACTTTGCGAAAATCCTCTTTGAAAAAGCCCTGAAAAAATTGTAAACATTTTAGAAGCAAATCTCTAACAGAAATTTGATATAGCAATATTATACAGCTGGCTCTAAACATCAAACTTCTAATTGATCAATTATTACTTAGAGATCATCAAAATAAGATTTCTTCAAATTTTACTTGACTCTTAGATTAGGATCATGTAAGAAACTTAATACAATATACATTTCTTTATTGACAATCTTAGTTCCATTAGTTACTAAAACATACGTAACATAATGTACTTACTATTTTTCTAGATATACTAATTGAATAAACATGGGTGTTACGGTTAACGACCACAAACCGCTTGACCCTGATGTGTATCCCATTGTTATCATTAAATCAATCAACCACAGGCAGGGCTAGTTATTGGTCTTAATAGTCGAGAGTGAGGAGGGAGACTCGCATTGGAGCTATGTGAAACAATATGACCGGTATTGAAAAACATATATTCGATAAGGAAACATAATCTGGTCAATATAGCAACCATATCATCACTGCAGAAAAGCATATGACCGATATAATAAAATATCTTGATCGGTATGGAAAACCTATTAAATAAATACTCAATGATGGCGCGATCCCCATTATTCAAGCAAAAAAGACTCGCCCATCGCAGGGAATAGAGGCAGAAAAAAGGGCCTTACTAACAAAAGGTCAAGTAGGTCTAATTTTTGATATGTTGTACAGGCTGGTCCCACGGTTCAGAATCTAAGTTTTCGACCTTCTAACCTTTGTGCGTTCACAGTGGCCTACCAAAAACTAGTGGCGTTCCGACATTTTGGATGTTTCTAGATCATATCTTTTTACTAGTTCATCTTAGAGCAAATATTATTAACTGAACTTCTAACGAATTGAATATGCTACAACCTCTGTATAAAAAGTTTTTCTACAGAACCATGGCGTGAAAAAATACGACGTATCAATGTTTTATTTCTTTTTTTGAAGATGCTATTTCTTGTATTTTCGTGCAGTATTCTTCTCATCTCGATAATGGTACATCGTAGAAGAAAATATCTCAAATAATAGTTGTGGGACATGACATTTTCTATAACAATTTTTTTCTACAAATAACAGAAGAGGGGCTACGCTGCATAAATCCAAAATTGAAAAATTGCATTTCTGTAATATTGTTTTCCATATTAATTGCTTCACTTAATATTTACTGCTCAAATGGCAATATTGGCAACACGAATATCTACAAAGAACTCTCTTCATTTCCGGTTGTGAAGAAACATCGCATCGGGTAACACGTGTTTGTTTATTGAATTTTCTTAGAAAAAACTCACTAATGGGGAGATCCAGACTTTTGAATTTTAGAAAAATTTCTTCAAACGAGGCGATCTAGGACCCCTAGAACCCACATCCAGGGTCAGTTTAAATTTTTATATGTATATATATATATATATATATATATATATATATATATATATATATATATATATATATATATATATATATGTGTGTGTGTGTGTGTGTGTGTGTGTGTGTTTATGTATACAGGGTGTTTAAAAAAGACGGGGCAATATTTAAAGGGTGGATTTCCCAGGTCATTTTATGAAAAAAAGTTCCCATTAACATATGTGCTAAAATGCATTGTTTCCATACAAGGTGTTAATTTTTTTTTAATAATTCAAATATCTTCTCACCGATTGTTTTAAAATTTGGCAGCGTTGTTTGTAGTAATAATGGGCTGATTTGACCCTAATTAGATACAGATTGTTAAGTCCATTGGCATTAGGGGGACACCTCAACAAAAATTATTGTTCGTGTTTGTGATTTTCTGTATGATAAATGGACATGCCATTAGAAGGTTTCTATTTTTTATCGTGTAAACGATTCAAGATACAGAGAAATTCAAAAGACAAAAAACTTGTAGTTTTGGTTTCTTTATCTCAAAATAATATACAAATCATATTGCAGTCAGTGGCGTACATTTTTATGTCACTACATTTTGTTGAGGTGCCCCCTATAACGCCAATGGACTTAACAATATGTATCTAATTAGGGCCAAATCAGACCATTAATAATACGAACAACGCTGCCAAATTTCAAAACAATCGGTGAGGATATATTTAAATTATTTTTAAAAAATCGTTATTTTACAAAAAAAATTAACACCTTGTATCTTGGAAACAATGCATTTTAACACCTATGTTTATTGGAACTTTTTTTCATAAAATGACCTGGGAAATCAACCCCCTAAATATTGCCCCATCTTTTTTTAAATACCCCTGCGCAAACAAAACAACAATTAACCAATATATATATATATATATATATATATATATATATATATATATATATATATATATATATATATATATATATATATATATATATATATGTATGTATCACACCGATAACTCAAAAAATAATAGGCTGATTTTGATAAAATTTTGCACGTACCTTCCTTTTGTAAGTGGCTTAGATAAGTTCATTAGCTAGAAAAATCGAACGAGGTTTTCCGGAAAATTTTTGGGTTTCTTTCAAAAAAAAATATCTAAAAAATATAAAAAGTATGGTAACCAAATTTGGTACGTAAGGTAACGATATCAAATGGAAACCATATACCAAAACTTATATTTCTATGTTAAAAGAAAAAAGGTTATAAAAAATATTTGATGCCAGATCATTTCTATGAAAATTCACTACCATAGCGCACTTGCGGCGTCCAGACTTTTTTGTAAATTGCGATACCACGGGTTGAGTTGCAAATTATGCTTCTTAGTTTTATTTAAAAAACATTCACTAATAGAGAGTTATCGATATATATATATATATATATATATATATATATATATATATATATATATATATATATATATATATATATATATAATCCAACTGATAACTCAAAAAGTAATTAACCGATTTTGATAAAACTCGGTAAGTATCTTTCCATTATTAATAGCTTGGACAAGTTCGTTATCCAGGAAAATCGCACAAGGTTTTCCGGGAAAATTTTGAGTTTTCCTCAGAACAAATTTTTATCTCCGAAAAGTGCAAAGCTATTTTGATGAAATTTTGTGGATATGATGCCTTGGAAAGACATTACTACATACCCAATTTAACTTTCTAGGTTTATAGAAAATTCAGTTATTAAATTTGAAGCATTTAATGAAAATTCGCTACCATAACCTACTTTCTGCGTCCCAGCTCTTTATTAGTGCAATAGCGATGGACGCCTCAGCTTCTCCTCGTTTTATATGCCACGATAGTGTTAAGAATGATATTATCGTTGTGAAAGAGAGAACAGTCCATATTAATTGATGTGGCAACATTGTCTGACACCGGAGGATTTGAAAGAGTTTTTCAAGTATGAGGTAGCCTTATCCACTGCCTCTTTTTTAGAGGACGCGATGTACAAGGGTACAAAATCATCTCTGCTTTCGGCAGTTTTATTATTATCAATCAAACCGCGCCTGCACTAAATCTAACTGTAGTTGCAGACGGTAGATTCCTTCCGCACAAAGTTATATGGCATCGAACCAGCAATTTCCATGAATTCTGTAAAAAAATACGTGTAATTCGTTCGTGACCACTACGGAGCCTACGTTGTCGTAATTTTTTGTGGCTATCCGCTTGATCCTGAGGTGAGAAGTACCAACTATGCTAAAAGGTTCAGAAGATTTCACACGAATTCTTCAAATGATGTCATTTTCGATGGGCCACAATCGCTCAAGTTCCATAGGGAAAATGTGTGTACAAATGAAAGTAACAAACTTCGCTTTCTTTCACTCCTCAATAAAACGCTCATACAAGACAACATCACTGTGAAACCAGCGGTCGATGTATTGGACAAAACTAGATTTTGCACTTTGTTTTTAGAAAACACCTGTGCTGCATAAACTTGTAGAGATCTTGCAGGATCCAAACGCCAGTGTTTCAACCATCACTGAAGCAGAAGAGACTATAGTTCTTGCTCTATATTGTGGTGACAAGGCAATAACATCAGATGCTTTGCGCTACCAGCTATTTGCCAAATCGACTACTACTGGCAGCAAGTTAAATCTATCAAAGCTGTCACCGATACAATATATATATATATATATATATATATATATATATATATATATATATATATATATATATATATATATATATATATATATATGTATGTATCACACCGATAACTCAAAAAATAATGGGCCGATTTTGATAAAATTTGGCACGCACCTTCCTTTTGTAAATGGCTTGGATAATTTCGTTAGTCGGGAAAATCGGACAAGGTTTTCCGGGAAAATTTTGAGTTTTATAAATTATGTCTCCGGAATTAACAAAGTAAGGGCAACCAAATTTGGTACACGGGTGTATATGACTATAGGTAAGCTACCTACCAAAAATCTCTGTAGGTTATTAATCTTTTTAATTAATGAATTTAGTGATTATTGAATTGCCGTTTATTTGCCCAAATTAAAAAAATGATATAATTATCATGTTCTCAAACTATAATACTGCATTTAGATTTTAATATATATATATATATATATATATATATATATATATATATATATATATATATATATATATATATATATATATATATATATATATATGCCTGTTTTATTCCACCAACTTTATAATGGTAAAGAAATAACAAAATTAACAAATCTACACCACTACTTATCAATTCTTATATTACTATTTCAGCTCTTTTCATTTTGGTTTTATCTTTGATCAAAATTTTAATACTACAGATTAAAAGTTAATATACATCAATGACATCAATTCCCATTCATACATTTATTTGAGAAATTTGCAGTATTATTTTAGCCAATTTCCGTGATTATATTTTTTTGGCGAAGTTTGTAAGCGATAACTTAATTAATTTTCTTAAAAAAAAATTTTATCAGTTTTTTTTTTGGGAAAAATTCATTTTGCGACATTTTTTTGAAATGTACTTTCGCAAATTTTTGTAAAAAAATTCATACAAAATTATTAAACAAAACTTTTTGTAAAAAAAAATCTATAAAAGTTTTTGGCGTTAAAATCCGAGTTAAAAAAAAGGCTTTTATAAATATTTTTTTTCATTGTAGATCATTTATATGAAAAGTCGGTATCATGGGGCAATTGATGCGTCGAGCCTTTTGCGCCCTTCGGAGGGGGCGTAAAGCCGTCGGTCTCGTGTCCATGCGATGTTGGGCACGTTAAAGATCTCTACCCTCCTTACAGAAAGACAGGGGTTCGGCAAAATTTCCAGGATAGTGAGGTGAAACTGCTCCCTGGCGTCGGTGATTGGCCATAGTCCCGGAAATAGGCCGACGTTAAAGAAACAAAACACACACACACAGCCTTTTGTATAAATTTCTATATGCTTGCCAAATTCGGGCGCAAAAGAAAAATATTAATATCGGTCGTAACTGCCTATATTGCTGAAACCGTCTTGGTATGAAATATTGATATTATGTATAGGCATCTTCACCCTGGTTTCAACTGTTTAACATTTCTTTATGATTACTAATTAAAATCTCTATACATGTTTCACTATACCTTTCGACATTGGTGACAGGTAATGATAATGAACACTCACACCTCCAGCGGATAAACCAGTGATTGTTACAGAGCCTGGATTGCCTCCAAAATATTTAATATTACTTTTTATCCAATCCAGAGCAGCTACTTGATCCTTAAGGCCATTATTTCCTGGTACAACATCATCCTCAGTGCTTAAAAAACCTGCAAAAAACTCATACATTATTTATTAATGCTTAAGTAGCCAACGCAATATGACGTTATTTCACCAAGTGAATGTGCGGGGGGCAAAAATATATATTATAAAACTGGTATTACTAAAATTAATGACACAGATTATGTAAAAATTAAAATATTTAATTAAGCCGATAACAAAGACATTTAAAACGTAATCACATATAAAAGAAAAGCTAGTCTATGCCTCTGACATTCTAGACACTCACTTATGTGGTCAGTGATGTATCTGCGCATTCCAGTTATATAATGCAAGCTGAAAATGCACTGAATAGTTTTTTCTCTTCCCACATGGGCAGCAGTGGGGGCGTCATGGTGCTCCTTTAACACCCGCTGCCTTTCGTGGCAGGGAACCTCAAGCTGGGCTTCCTCCTGATCTTCTTGGTCAGAGTACCTATATAAGATACCGCCGGACAACAGATAGACTCTTGAAGTCCATTTGTAATATTCTAAGCTTTCAGGGTCTTCATAACTCTGGATCATCTTACGCAGATCTGGAACTTTCATCTGTTCTACGCGCACCTTTGCTGGTGACCTAGTGGGCATATCGACAACGATAATACCTCACACTGTTCTTGATCTGTGCGTCCAGGCGATGGACGGTTCAGCATATCGGCCACTACATTTTCTCGGCCACGGGCATATTGTATCTGAAGGTTATAACCTTGGATCAACAGCGCACATCGTGCCAACCTTCCACTGGGCGATTTGAGCGAGAGCAGCCATTTCAATGGCTGGTGATCCATAAGCACGATGACAGAAGTGTTATTCAGGTAACCTTGGAACTTGTTAAGTACCCATATTACAGCCAAAGCTTCTCTCTCCGCCATACTATATTTTTGTTCACTGGCGGTGAGTAGTCTACTGGCATACTTCACAACATATTCGTCAGAACCTTTACCTTGCAAAAGTGCAGATCCCAGGGCGTAGGCTGAGGCGTCTGTACATAACTTGTAGGGTTTTAAAGGGTCGCACTGTCGAATTATTGGTAGGGATTGAAGAGCAGACTTTAACGAATCGAAAGCACGTTGTTGGTCATCTCCCCAGGTCCAGGTATCCTGTTTCTTCAGAAGATTTGTAAGAGGACGGGCTAAAACTCATCAACGAAACGTCGGTACCAAGAGCATGTTTGTAGAAAGGATTGCAACTGATTTAGGTTCTGTGGCGGCGGAATCATTGCAATAGCCAAAATCTTGTCCTGGTCGACGTGAGTACCTTTACTCGTAATGACGTGTTCTAAATAGCGGATTGTCGCACTCGCGAACACGCACTTGTCGCGATTCGTTCTTAGCTTCAACATTCGCAAACGATCGAAAACTGTCTGCAAGTCCTTTACATGTCCCTCGAATGTGTCTGACAAAATAATCAAATCATCTAAATACGCTAGCAGCGTTACTTCCGACAGCCCACTTCTGAATCTATCAATGGGTCTTTGAAAGGTGCCTGGTCCATTACGGACCCAAAAATCAAGGACGGTAAAGCGAAAAGTTCCGAAAGGGGTCACAATAAGTTTCATTCCGATCTTCCACTTCCATCTGATAGTAACTGCTACGTAAGTACTCACGAAAATTCTCCTTTTGGTACTAATGTCCATGCGTGGAATTGAATATGAGGCGGCTTTGGTAACAGAAGCAGGTGCAAAGCACACACATGCGCACGCCACCGTCTTTTTTTAGCACCAGCACCACTGGAGCAGACCACGGGGATTCGCATTCCTCAACAGCGCCGGTCTCCAAAAGTTTGTCCATTTCCATCTTCAAACATTGTTTCTCGACTGGAGTCATTCAGTAAAATGGTACTGGAATAGGTAAATGGAAACCAGTCTCAACGTGGTGTTCTGCATAGTGTGTTGACTCTCCGCCTAGAGCAAAGCAGTTCTGATTTACTTCAAACACCAGATACAATATTTCACGTTGGTCGTGATCCAGCATCGTGCATTCTTCCTGTCGAAGTACATTTAAGGATAGCACTTCAACATGCTGTGACACTACTTTTTCTTCAAACAATATGTCGAATTTTCTCATAGGATCATCAGCAAAATATCACCTCCGAGTTCCAAAGTCAAGTGCAATTCCAGATTTATTTAAAAAATCAATACCTGGTAGAGTTAACGGAGCACCCGGTATACCTAGGAAAGTGATTGGTATATGTCTTCCTTCTAGGCTTACGCTTACGTTAGTTACGAGGGTATCTATAAGCTTCTGTGGCCCGTCAGCAAGTTTGATTCGCGTTTTGTAAGACCTGAATGAGCATCCCTTACTTTGCGACACTTTCATCAGGCACTCGCTTGCCACACTCAATTTGGCAGCTGTATCAATGATCGCCGTTCCATTAGCCCCAAGTACGCCAAGTCGAAGCATCTGTCTTGGTTGCAGAGACCCTATTGGATAATCTAATGCACTGGCAGATGCAACGGAACATTTTGGGCAATTTTATTTGATGTAGTCAACTGTATCACATCCATAACACCTCAATGTCGAAATTCCTGAAGCTTGAGGCTTCAGAGAAGTAGGATGTGGTGCTTTCTGACTTTAATTTTCTTTTCTGATATTCGTCAATAGAATTACCATAATACTTGCAAAACGAACACCTGGGTCGTTTGGGTTCGTTGGAGGTGTTTTCTGATAACGTAGGCTTCTTTTATTATGTCTCTGTGAACGCGTCATCCACTAGTCTACATTGCTTCAAAAGATCATTAAAGACTCGTAACTTTATCACGCGCGACTTTTTCTCGGATACGTCTATGCAACATTCCATAAATCATATCGACTTGAACATCTTCACTCAAAGTCTTTGACGCCAAGCACATGATAATTGAGCGCGCTTTGCATATGAACCCGTACGTTCTGATGGACTCGCCCAACACCTGCCTCTAGTTCTTTGCCAATCATAACTAAATCATAACCATCTAAGATTTTCAGTTAGTGCTTTGCAAGTTAAGTTTAATGCCTCACGAAAACATAAATGAAACTTATTTAGAAAGAATAACCTGCAAGACGCAGACTCCCAGATGGCTAACAAAATACAGTTAAAACATTCCACCCTCTTTCGCTGAGTGATGAAGTAAAATATGAAGATAATCTTAGAACGTCGGTCAAACTAAGAGATCCATTGAAAATAGATTTAAAGAACATTTAGAACAACTAAGATACGATATTATAGATACATCATGCGTGGATAGACATATTTGTGAAAATATCAGCACGTATATAATATAATATAATATAAAGATAATCTACAATTAATACAAAATGTTAAAAATTAGGATAGATTATTGCTTTACTGAAAATGGATACATTGTTAAAAATATTCTTGGAACAATCTACGTTCCAAAGTGGCAAGAATACAAGGAAACACAGATTGTATAGAGAAATACCTTAAATATCACCGCTACTTTCAACCAACAGCGATGTGTAGTTTGTGCAGAACTCCTGTCAGAACAACCTATGAAGCCATCAAAGCTACTTTGACATTTAAATATCAAACTAGACAACTAAGCTCCCTTCACAAGCAGCACGGCACTTTTACTTTATCAACAACTACTAATGAAAAACCATTATGTAGTAGCAAGTCACCGAGTTGCATTATATCGCATTGCAAAACACACTAAGCCACACAAAATTGCTGAAGATTTAATTGTGTCATCAGCTGTTGAAATGGTGGAAATATTGATTAGTGAAAATGAAGCCACATAATAAAAAAAAATCTGGATGCAACAACTGCGTTATGGAAGTGAATTTTTATAAAAATGTTTTTAATAGCAAATATGTATCTTTAATGCCAGCAGGCATCAATTTGGTGACCCATGTAACCTATACAGTAGACACAATATACCATAATTTATCACAAATACTTATTGTTTGAAAATGTACAAAAATTTTCCAAAAATAAACTAAAAATATTTCCGAGAAAACTGGTTTAGAAGCCAACTAACCTTACGCTAATAGCAAATTGAGTTTTTGAAATTTAAAGCATTTAATGAAAATTAGCTACCCAAACACACTTACTGCGTCTAGATTCTTTTCAATTACAACATGCATCATATTTCCATAAAAAATTCAAAAATGCAATAATATAAGGGATGTTCGAAAAAAAAATGTAGGTATCACCAACGACTTATGGGCCAGCCTGTAACTATCAAAATAATTTTATAAGATACAGCTCCAGACACCCTCTAATTAAGGTATACAATTTTTTCTCGTATATTGTATAATAACAATTATATTTAGCTTTACCGTAAAAATGTGTCACCCTGTATATGTGAACAGATAAAAAATAAAACTAAGCCCGGATGTATTCTAGGAGGCCTAGTTTGAATTCATTTGAAGAAATCTTTTAAAATAGCGCTCAAAAAAAGTAAACTACATAAAAAGTCTGAACTTTTTGGGAATTATTAGAAAATTGAGTCATGCATAAAATATCCATTAGCGTCGTAGCGCTGAGAGGCAAAGGATACAATACAATCTACAATTGCATCATCTGGAAATCAATCATCTGGTATTGCATCATTGGCAGTGTGGGTATACAAACAGGATAATATTGCTCATATAGTTACATAACGACAGCTACTCTGATGAAGACCACTTTTCTGTTAAATATATATATATATATATATATATATATATATATATATATATATATATATATATATATATATATATATATATATTATTTATTTACGTCCAAAATTATACAACGTGTCTTACAAGAAAGCGATGCTTGTGTTTGCATTTACACAATTTTGTTGAACATTCTCCTCTGAAATTCCTTGTGTCAAAACCATTTTATGTAATGTCACTTTTCAAATTTTTTCTAGATGTTGCTCTTCCTACTACCGTAATTTCCACAAATGTTTCCACAGTATCCATTAGCCTAAATCTTCACTTTTATCAAAATATTTTTATTTATTTCATATAGTTAAATAACGAATATATATATATATATATATATATATATATATATATATATATATATATATATATATATATATATATATATATATATATATATATATATATTGCTATGGTATTACTTTATGGGTAGTATATACCTGCAAATATTTATTTTAGAGCTGAGAACATATGTCTTAATCATCAGGTTGGGTTCCTTATAATTACAGCTAGCTTCTACTAATTAAAATTCACTAATATGTGTTATTTAAATTCATTTATTGATTTTCACTTGATCAAAAATTAATTTCGCTCTGCACAGATGGCTATACAACAATTTTGCTGATTAATTATCAACTAAGAACAATACTCCCGTTAATTATAATCTGTTATACATTCCATTTAATTCATTACACAAATTTTACGGTGTCTATTTGACACACATTAAATACAAACAGAAACATTTAAAGCATTCATTACATAAACATAAATTGAAAAATCCTATTAAAACATTTAACTGTGTCGATATGACACTCGTTAAATACAAAGAGATATTTTAAAACATTCTTTACATAAATATAACTTGAAAAATCCTATTAAAACATTCTGGTAACATTATAAATAATTACACAATTACCGGTGAGACATGGATACAACATAATCAATATACATCGACAATTCTACAGAGATCACGGTCTCTTTCCGTTTATTTCAAACAAAATTTTTTTGTTTTTGAAATTTATTAGCACAAAAATATTTGTGTGGTGCTGTTAAAATGGTGAAATTCAACCCGCACTGGTCAATTTAGGAAAAGGTAACACTTACTGAAACATTTTCCATTGGATTATTTATTGTTCTTCCATTAATGCGGCCCCTGATTAATTATTATTATCTTTCTAATTTGTCCATGCCATAATTTACTGTCCATTTATTGATTATTAACGGATTTACTTCGTTAACATATTGATATATTTATTCCATAGTCGTAGCACTCTGGAGGTGTTTTATACTCTCCCTTCGATGCACTCTGGAATCTCTTATGTCAACTTACATAATTATGACGATGATCACCTGGTCTGGTGAAGTGATGCTGATGAATTCACTGGATGGAAAAGACGCCGGACCCTCTCGGACCGTTGCTTTTATTAACTCTCTTACAGGTGAAAAAACGCTATTGTTCGTCACACCACCTGTGTTTGAGCTTTCCGTCAAACCTTTAGTGTCTTTTTACGTTTTTTTCTTATGCGCACATTTCTTAATACTACATACAGTTTTGTTTTTACAAATGACCTCTGCTCTTTTAATACATCGAGCCTTTAGGTTTACACACAATAAATCAACAGAAATGCATTTATTATCTACAATCTCATTCTCCCTACAAAAACTGAAGCATTGTTCTTGGTTTCTTTACGGATATTTCTAGTATATAATATATTTTTTTATTACTCGAATGTAACTTAACATCGAGGGTTGCTACATGGATCACTGACATTCATGTCGGGCGTTGACATCTCCTGCCAAAACTCTTTCATTGCTACATTAGGGTGTATACGTTTATTTTATATGTACTAGGATGCATAAATTTCCCGTTTTCCCATTAAAATTTCGTAATCTTTCCTATCATTTGCTATCTATAGCAATATATATATATATATATATATATATATATATATATATATATATATATATATATATATATATATATATATATATATATATATATATATCCAGCTCAGAAGTCTATGTTTTTCTGGTGGTTTGGTTTCAGGGTGACTCTGCTTTCTGTTTTCAGTCTTTTAACTAACGTACAGTTTAGCAAATTACAATAATAATTATTGTGGATCATGTTAATAACAAAACGAAGATCACAGTTGAAAACTTTAGTATATCGTCATCTTATTGTTCTGACAAACACTCTTAACATATTATAACAACTATTATTTTCAATCTATAGATAGTTTTAGTTTACTTACCTAAAATTCCTAATCGATAATTAAAACTGACGTAGATAACATCCTTATCCATGATATAATCTGGTTTTGCAAGCATTTTCGGTGATCCTAACATGAACGCACCTCCATGAATGTGGACAATAACATCTAGGTTTTCTTTCTCGTCGATTTTTTCTTTTGGAATATACACGTATAGATAGAGACAATCTTCAGTACCTTGAATTAAGATTTATCTGTAAGCGGACTCAGAATTTGGTTGGGGATGGCGTAACAAAATCTACCTTAACTAAAGTTCTGAATTTATCTCTTTATAGAATTGAAAATAAGAATATTACTATAAAATGTAACATATGTGTAACTGTTCTGCAGCCGCAGAAAATGTGGGGGACTGTTTTATCTTCTTTTTTTTTAGTTTGTTTACCTGGCGTTAACTATGAGTTGCTTCGCTTGGTACTCAACTCAGCAGTTCTGGTTTTGTGGTTAGTTAACAACTACATATATATACAATTAAGAAGGTATGCCGACAATCAATGCTTGCATCTTATAGTATACGGGAGAGAAATAAACAGTGGAATGCATTGCACAATGACACAAGTGGAATATTTGTTAAATACCCCGCTAAATGACCTCTATAGTATGTGGTCTATGTTGATATGTTAACAGATGGTTGTGGTATGAAAGTTAGCTGTGTGCTGAATGGAGCTAAGTTTTTATCAAACAACGACAATTTTTTAAGGTAAGAAGTAAACATTATCTGAAACAGTTTTTGCTTGTTACTGCAGTTAGTTTGTAATTTGTAAACAAAATTGCCTTATTTCGCCACGATTTCATCACAACCCCAGATTGTCGCTCTAGACATATCCAAAGCATTCGACCAGGTCTGACACGCAGCGCTGCTTAATAAACTTCCGACCTATGGCCTACCACCAAACTCTGTACCTAGACAGCAAATTTCCTCTCCAACCGGAGCATTTCTGTTGTCGTGGATGGCCATTCCTCTAAACTGTATCCAATTAATGCAGGAGTCCCTCAAGGTTCAGCTTTAACCCCTACTTTGTTTCTTCTCCACATCAAAGACCTCCTCTTTAGCACATCCAACCCAGTTTACAGTTATGCGGATGACAGCACCCTCCACTCAAATATACATTATTCTAAGCCTGTCTCTTTAGCCCAATTAGATGAGGATCGCAGACTCATGGAAAGTTCTGTCTCTCTGGATCTCCAAAAAATATTAGACTGGGGAAGTACAAATCTTGTACAATTCAACTCGACCAAATCTCCGTCTTGCTTTCTATCTTTTAAGAGATACACCAGCCCTAGACCTATCACAATGAACAACCAATTTATTCAAAGTAAGGAGTCCTTTTCACTTGTAGGCATTTCTGTGGATCGAAATCTCAATTGGCCCCAACATGTCTCATCAATTGCAGAAGCGCCTGCTAAGAAATTAGGTTTCCTCTTTTGGGCTCGCAAATACTTTTTACCAGCTAATCTCTATACCTTATATACTTCACAAATAGGGCCAAACCTCGAATACTGCCCACACATCTGGGGTGCAGCTGCCGCTTCTACACTCGCTATCCTGGACTCCATTAAGAAGAGAGCTATACGTCTCATCGGTGACCCTACTCTCACCCAAAGGCCGCCATCCCTTGCCCACCGACGTGCCGTTGTTGACATCTCTCTCTTTTATAGATATTGGCACGGGCACTGCTCAGAGGAGCTTTCTTCCATAGTTCCTCCACCTGCTGCCCCCAACAGATCTACCAGGGGAACAGAACGAATGCACCCATTTACTGTCCAGGTCACCAGACATAGAACATCTTGTTATGCCCGCTATTTTGTCCCGAGGATTTCCAAGTTGTGAAATTCCTTTCCGGCACATATTTTTCCTTCTCCTCCGAATCTCCAAACCGTCAAGTCCAGAATTAACAAGTTGCCTCTTTCCTCCTTGTCGACACCCACGGTACGATAGTGTTTAGGCTGTAAGCCCTCGTGGTGTGTTGTTGAAATATTAAAATAAATAAAAAACAATTGCTATATATTAGTGTGCCATTGGCATATAAACCATAACCCTAGCTTAGTTTATTCAACGGCCATAGATCTAGTATTTAGAAAATCCCACATAGTACACAGTGGAATAACTCCATCTCTCACACAGTGAAATAACTTTATCTAGTGCACAGTGGAACAATTCCATCTAGTACACAGTGGAACGCATTCCACATGTACCACAAAAATATTTATATTCATAGTGTTAGTGCAAGTGATTGAATAATAGATGCATTTGCAGATGCCTAGAAAGCAAAAAGAAAAGAAAATTGGCGGAACAAATAAGAAAGTCATGAATGGAGCAGTTCAAGCAGCTATCGATTAAGGTAACAGCATTGGTGTAGCAGCGGCGTGTTTCAATGATAAAGTGACAACTCTACATAGATATCTTCAAGAAAGGCGACAACATTCTGAAGACGAAATTAATATGAAACGAAATCCTCTGTACTTTTACTGACGGCTTACGGTCTAACAACAGCAAATGTGAAGAAATTGGCTTAGGAATGTGCCGTTCGAAATAACAAAAGATACCAATGTCTTAGAATAAATCTCACGTAGCATGGGTGCATTGATTGGGGGTCGACATTAAAAGGAGACAAAATTTGAGTTACAGACAACCCGAGGCATGTTGTTTGATTAGACTAACATTATTTAATAAACACAATATTGATGTTTTTTTTTTCGAAACCTCACTAATGTTTTAGAATGGTTTCTTGGTATTGCCGCCGGATTCGGCATATATAATTTCAATAAAACTAGCACAGCGACATTACACTTTCTAAAGAAAATTGTGTGCTAAAAAACAGTAAAACAAGTTAACAGTTTTACGAGCGAATAAAGGCGACAGTTAGTTACTACTTGTGAAAATATTTATGCTGGATGAATTCAGAATTATCTTCTGTCGTTATGAATCATTTCGTTAAGCATGCTAACAGAAGTTAAGAAACGCAACACTGCTGATATTTGTTAATCACGAGAGACATATCTGAATTAATGTAGTTGAGAAAGCTCGTGCAGCAGGAGTTAACGTAATAACATTGCCCTCCCATTGCATGAACTTTTAGACGTCTCAGTCTTCGGTCCATTTAAGTCTTTCATAATGCATCTTGCAGGTCATGATTACTTGGAGATCCTGGAATTTCGCTGGCAATTTATAACATTGCCAAATGTGTAGGGGCAGACCCATGCAAAAGCACTGACCCGTACTTACATTATTTCTGCCTTTAAAACTACTGGAATTCATCCATTTGATGATGTAGTTTTTAGCAAGCAAAATTATTTGATGTCTGTCGTTGCTAACCGCATTTTAGATAGTAACAGTAGTAAAGACATTCTTGAAACACCAGCAGTAACTGCGAAGAAAGCACATTCTAGTACAGTAAGAGACTAGCATAAAGATCTTATTACACCACCTCCAGCAAACTTAGGACCTAGAAACGTAGGGGCCAACACTAACAGTTATGCAGAACATAATCTGAAAGTAGTCACTGGATCCAAAGAAATACCAGATTTCACTACTTCAGAACAAATTCGTGGCTTCCCCAAATCGAACCCTCGAAAATCACTAGGATTACTGGAAAACGAGGCAAAAGCTCCGTTATCCCTGATACACCTGAAAATGATGCCTTTTTCGAACAAGAACTATTAGAAGCACATAATCTACAAAAACCAAAAGTTACAAAATTTTCAGAAAAACTTTCTAGTATATCTAGGACATTCAAGGCACAAGCTGTGCATGACAATGATTTAACTGATCCTGAAGATTATTACCTACAATATGACAGTTCTTCGGATGATCTGTTTAAAATGGACAACGCAGGGATACCCTGTGGACATGCAGTTAATGTGAATAAAGTTATATTTCAGTTCTTGCCAAAGTACATGGCAAGCAATGTCATTTTCTTGTTGTAAAAGATAGTGTGTATATGCGGTATGTCCTCTATTAGCAAGAAAATAATTTAAACTTGTCTCACCATGGGCTCCCCACATCATTGGCAGTGGAAGAAAATAAGAACACTGGTAGGTAGTGTTCGCGTAAAGAATACCTTCCCAGTTTTCCAGTGGCTGCGGTTCCTATAAGTATACCAAATTATTATTATCATTTAAAAAATAGCTTGCATAATAGTTTATAGAGAAACATGTAGTTTACGATGGCGGATTAATAAATTCAGCTTCTGACTTTTGTTAATTTTTGCTACAATTATTTTGGCAAAATGTAACAGGTTTATCTCTCTCTCTCTCTCTCTCTCTATATATATATATATATATATATATATATATATATATATATATATATATATATATATATATATATATATATATATATATATATATATATATATATATATCGCAATAAGGCAGCGATTCTCAACCTGTGGGGCGCACCTCTCTAGTGGCCCGTTATAAAGCTAAATCGGGGGCGGAAGCATATTGAGGAAAATTAGAAAAATATATTATTAAAAGATTAATTTAATTTACTGAAAAAAAAAAGCAATAAAATACACTTATGTAAGATTGTATCAGTACTCCATAATGTATTTAATAAGTAACTTACCAATATTACATTAAAAACAAGATTAATAATTATTAGTGACTCCCTTGGGCCTGTCTTGCAGAACAAAGTTTTTCAAAAGAAGGTTTATTATTAGTAATTGACACTTTAAGCTCTTTCTCTATATTTAGCTGAGATCTATATTTTGTCTTCAAAGCATCCACCGCAAAAAATCCGGTTTCGCAAAGGTAGGATGTTGAAAATGGTAATAGTATACGATATGCACTTGTTTTCAGTGCAAAAAACTTATCATCCAACCCTGCCCAAAGTTCATAAACTTATTTACTTATTACTAAATTTTCTTTTGATTTCGCCACTTGCGCCAATTCTTCTTCGGCAGTTGAGAGACCTTCGGGAGTATTTTTAAATGGTTCCCTAACCCACTCGTAACTTGCTATCAAGTTGAGGTCAGCAAGAAAATATTTTTGTTAATTCTTTGCGAGCATGCCTAAATGCTATTCATGGTTACAAAATCCACTTTCACATAGTGTTCTTTAGTATTGTTAATTTTAACACAGTCATCCACATTTTCAAACGTTTTCTGTTTTACATTTCTGCTCCATAACTCCAGTTTTCTACAAAATGCAATAACTTTATCACTGGTATCCAACATATGTGTGTTTGCTTCTTGGAGTAGATTCAAGGTATTTGATTTCTAGAATATGTCTACCAAGTAGGTCAGTTTTGTCACAAATAAATCACCTCGAAGCTTCTCGGCTTCCGATCGGTTCTCCTCTTCTAGAAAAATGGTGATTTCATCCCTTAATTCAAAAACTCGTTGCAAAAATATCCCACGAGATGACCGTCTTGCCTGGCAATGAAATAGTAACGCTGAATGTACTGCACCTATGTCTTTACAAAGTGCAGAAAAGATTCTTCATTTTACGAGTCTCGTTTTTATATAATTGACTACGGTTACCACCGTCATTAGCACAATATTAAGACCAGGACTTATTTCTTTGAAAGTTAGAGCTTCTCTGTGGATCATGAAATGTATCCAGATACACTGTAGAGATTTTTGTCTCACAAGTGCTTTTATATTTTGTAATCTTCTAGACATTGTACGAGAACCATGGGTGCATATTTTGATGCATATTTTCCACTCGGTGTTTGTCTCGTTTAGAAAATCATTTAAGATATTAAGTTCTGTAAAAAAAAACCTAAATTTAAAAATCTATAACTCCGCCACTGCTAACACAAAATTTTTCGGAATAAACAATTTTGACGTAAAATTTTCAGATATTCAATTTTTTTCTCTTAGTATTTTCTCCTACATTGCTTTATTTTCGAGTTAAAAAGGAAAAAGGAAAAAAAGGTCAATTTTACCCCCTTTGGAGGGTTGCTTTGGGGGGACGGGCTCAACGTATGACCGCTGGGGTTTTAGGGTATATTAAGCACTTTAAAATCAAGCACCACACGAAATTTCAGCTTGTCTCTAATTTGTTGAGCATCGCCCATATAAAACGAAAAATCGACCCTGGGCTATTACGTCCATCGCGAATATTCTCGCGGCGTTGTGAAAAGTTCCGATTTATTTCGAACATTCTAGAACGTCCGCGCGACGTGTATAAATGTTGCATCTTGTTCAGTTCCAGCAGGTCTCAGTCGAGTCGATCCTTCCACCGTGAATGATTATGTTGTAATTTGCATGTTAAGTGCAATTCACGATATGCGAGTAGCAGTAGATTTATACAGTGTATACAGAATTATGGATACATTTTTAGGTGGGCGTAGGTAAGCATTTGACGATAGTGAAGCATCAACAAGTGCACAGACGAGAGTGGTTCTGAAACAGAAATCAAGAAATTATTCTCAAGAATATTTAAAGTTTGGGTTTACCAGCACTGAAGTAAATGACAAGGAAAGCCTCTGTGTGTCATCTGGTCAAAAATTTTGGCAGCAGGCAGCATAAAAAATAAACGACATTTGGAAACGTTTCATAGTGAGTTTGTTAGCAAACCACGAGAATTCTTCGATTTACAATTAAATTTAAAAAAAAAATCATTAAAAAAACTTTGTGAATAAAAAATGTTTACTTGCACAGTTCCATATCAAATAGCCAAATGTAAAAAGCCTCACACCATTCGTGTAGAGCTTATTTTATTAGCTGCAGTTGAGAACGTAGAAAATTTTTGGAGATAATTTCACCAAACAATTTCAGTCCATACCATTAGCAAATGATACTGTTGCCCGTCGAATTGGTGATATAGCTGAAGATGTACAGCCTCAGATTTTCCGGGAGTTGCGTGACCATTTTTTCCATTTAACTTGCTGGTGCAATAGATGCTGATTTAATTGCCTGTGTTCGATTTTGTGATGGTGTGTTAGCAGTAGAAGAACGATTAATCTGCAAACCAATAGAACTCAAAGCAACAGCGCTTGCCTTGTTTGCTATAGTATGTGATTTTGTAAACGAGGCAAACATAGATTGGAAATTTTGCTTTTAAATGTCCACCGATAGTGCTCGTAGAATATTTGGAAGATTCCAAAGTTATGCAAGCAGTAGAAGAACTACTGTTCTGCAAACCAATAGAACTCAAAGCAACATAACTTGATATCTTGATTTTCTAAACGAGACAAACACTGAGTGGAAAAATTGCATCGAAATATGCACCGATGGTTCTCGTACAATGTCTAGAAGATTCCAAAATATAAAAGCACTTGTGAAACAAAAATCTCCACAGTGTATCTGAACACACTGCATGATCCACGGAGAAGCTCTGGCCTCCAAAGAAATGAGTCCTGGTCTGAATATTGTGTCAACGACGGTGGTATGCGTAGTAAATTGTATAACAAATGAGACGTCCAAAATCAAGAATGTTTTCTGCAGTTTGTAAAGACGTGGGTGCAGTAGCTTCAGCGATTTTATTTTTTTGCGAGGCAAGGTGGTTATCACGTGGGACATTCTTGCAACGCGTTTATTAAGAGATATATAAAAGGAAAACCACCGGAAGCTGAGAAGTTTCGAGATGATTTGTGATATAATTAAGCTACTGGGTCGACATATCCGAGAAGTTAAATACCCTGAATCTTCAACTAGAAGAAGCATACACACATATGTTGGATACGAATGATAGAGTTAATGCGTTTTGTAGAAAACTAGAATTATGGAGCATAAATATAAAGCAAAAACAAACTAAAAATGCTTGCAAATGTTAATGTATGTGTGAAAACTTACAAGGCTAAAGAACAGCTTGTGAAAGTGATCTATATAATTATTGAAAATAATTTAGCCATGCTGGCAAAAATTATTTTAAAGTATTTTCTTGCTGACTTCAACTTGATAGGACGTTACGTGCGGTTAGGGACCCAATTTTAAGATACTCCCGAAGGTCCTTCAACTGCCGGAAGGACATTTTTGAAGACTTCATGGCAAGTGGCGAAATCAAAAGACAATTTAGTAATAAATCGCTCTTTGAATTTTGGGCAGGGTTGGATGATGAGTGTTTTGCACTGAAAACAAGAGCATTTCGTGTACTATTACCATTTTCAACATTCTATCTTTACGAACCAGTATTTTGTTGTGACTGCTTTGAAGATGAAATATAGATCTCAGCTAAATATAGAAAAAGAGCTTACAGTGTCAAATTCTAATATTAAACCTTTTTTCGAAAAACTGTGCTCCGCAAGACAGGGCCAAGGGAGTCACTAATAATTATTAATCTTGGTTTTAATTTAATATTGATCAGCTAATTACTAAATACCCTGTGCAGTACTGATAAAATCCTTTATAAGTGTATTATATTGCTTTTCTTCAGTAACTTAAATAAAAATCCTATATGTGTATTATTTTGTTTTTCTTTCAGTAAATTAAATACATTTCTTAATAACATATTTTTGCTCATTTTTTTTCAATATGCTCTCGCCTTCCATTTAGTTTTATCACGCCCTTCTAGGCAGGCGCGCCACACAGTTTGAGAATCGCTGATACACTATTTCAGAGCGCGTTGGAATTGTATCAATTTATTATGGAAATACTCGATGTAGCAGAGCGACTGCTCGTATTTTGGATGAAAACCACGCAGACGAAAATGTAAGTGATGTTCATGTTTCAATAAAATATTGCAAAAATTATTGAAAAAATAGTTCGACTCCAATAACAAGCACACGTGAAGGAGAAGTGTAAGGGACGGAGCAATGAAAGTGACTCTTGAGTAAAATAAAGATCAGAGCATTCGTTAATCATCTGCAGCAACGGATACAGCTCGATCGAGTATCCACAAAATTTTGCAGGCCTACAGATAGCATCATTACAAAATAATATTGCTGCATGAGTTGAATGCAGATGATACTGACGGGAACCTCAAATGTTGTGATGACAATAATTAATAATAAACCGAAGCTGGCAAATGCACGTTTTTATTAAACGGAGCTATCAACGGACATAACTGCCGCTATTGGAGTGACACAAATAAATATAGGAAATCAAATTACTATCTCAATTTTCATTCCTGAAAATTTGCTGGAAAAAAAATAAATGGTTTTGTAACCAAAATACTGAAAAATTGAGAGCATCGTAATATTAATTACCTATTTTTAGCAAGATTGTGACTTTCCTCATTATGCAGCTATAGTAAGGAGACTTTTGAATAACCATTACCCAGGTAGGTTGTTATTTGATTTGATCATAATGTTCACGTTCATTTAAAGGGGATGCAATGTTGATAATTTAGTAAGCATATTCCGAGATTAGAGCAAGTTTGTATTTCACGTTTGTCTAACATATTGTTTCAGGTCATTGAATAGTCAGAAGAGGTCCTATTGCATGGCCAGCTAAATCTTCTGACCTGAATCCCCTAGACTTTTTCCATGGGCATATTTAAAAGGCAGGGTCTCCCAAACTCAACCATAAGCTCTGCATGACCTGACGGAAAGAATTACTACAAGACCGGAGATGTTGGAAAATGTCAGAAGCGGATTTGATTACAGAATTTTTCTACGAAAATTCACTTAAACACAAAATTACATATAACAAATTTTACGTGATATCTATACACTTACCTCAAATCTCAGCTCGCCAACAGGAGGTTTGGCATATGGGATTCCTTCAAATGCAGAATATGTTCGTCCTTTATATGATTTTTGGTACATACCCACTAACTTACCTTGTGGAATTTCAATTGTTGGTCCATCTTCACAAATACTTAAACCTAAAATGTTATTAGTTGTATAAAATCCTACACACTTAGTGGAAACGTTTATTTATCTCACAGAAATTATTTATTCGACTTTGAGCAGAAAACGCGTTGAATTTTAGCGTCTCTCGACTTTACTACTAAATTATTTTCAACATAAAGGCATAAAATTTTTCTCTGATGTCCATGGCTGGTGAGATATTGACTTTGGAAGATTCCTTAATAATTACAAGAAACAGCTGTATTACAGCAGTGCCCTAACATAGAACAACCAAATTTGGTAGATGGTTTTCTTTCATCAACATCGTTATTTGACAAAAAATTGAAGTAGATCTAAACTCAAAACGGGGTGAATTAGGGGTGGGTCGCCCTTTTAAGGATTTGATTTTTTTAAACCCGAACCTAATTAACAGTTAAGGTTCATCAATTTTATAGGAAATTAAATTTTCTACCTTTTTTCTTTCGACTTTTTCGACAAACCACCCGTTTTTGAGAAAATTTAGATTTTTAGAGTTGAGATCAAAACAAAATTATGTGTCTTAAAGATTTTATTAAACATTAAAGTCTCATAGAGGATGCCTTGGGCGTTCTGCAGGTTATCTAATGCTAGGTTACAGTTGTCAAATCTGACATTACTTAAATTTATTAAGTTATACAATAATTATTGTCTTGTGTTTATTGTTTTCTTATGTGATAACAATTTCTTGCTCAAAATGACTGGCAAATTATCGGTTAATGAACAAGTTGACATGCTTATGGTATTAGGGTTTTGTGAGGGTAATTGCCGCAGAAGTATAGAAGTGTATCTAAGAAAATTTCCTAGTCGTAATATATCACATCGTCAAACTTTAGCCAGTGTTGAACGTACAGCTCGGAATAGGGGTTCGTTTTTCATTAAAAAATGCTGAAGGAGGCGTTCGTGCAGTGAACGCACGAACTGAGGAGGGTCTTCTAGACAGTGTTGAAAGTGAGCCTCAAACCAACACCAGACGACTATCTAGGCAGTTTCATATAACACATCCGACGGTCCATAGAATTATCAGACGAAATTTGCTGTATCCCTATCACCTTCAAAAAGCCCAAGACCAGCTGCCGCAGGATTTAGAGGCAATGCTTTTTTTTGTAATTTCATTTTACATTAGGACATTGATTTTTCCATTCTTTTTACGGCTGAAGCTTGCTTTGCAAGAATAGGGATTACGAATGCGCACAACTTCCACGAATATTCGGATGTAAATCCACATGCTACAGTAACCCACCATTTCCAAAGAGAATTTAAAAAAAAAACGCTTAAAGGTCGCAACATATTTGCTTTTCTTGCAAAATGTTCTTCCTGTGATACAGGAGGAGCTGCCTTACAACTGCGCTGCGAAATGTGGCTAATGGATGATGGGGCGGCACCACATTTCATTATCAATGTTCTTGGATTTTTAAACCAACAGTTTCCAAATCAATGGATAGGTCGTGCAATTAAGTGCCCTCAATATTGGCCAGCATGCTCACCAGATTTGAGTAAATGTGACTTTTTTTCTCTGCGGGGCTTTAAAAGAATATGTGTATTTGACAGCAGTTCAAACTGAGGAAGATTTATGAAGTCGCATTAATAATAAGTGGGCCATTATTAATAGTGACATCCACTTACTGAAATTTTCGACGAAAGGCACAGTTGTGTGTGAGAGAAAATGGAACTCATTTTGAACAATATTTTTAGTGTTCTTTTATGGGCTTTTTCTTTATTACTTTTTAATAGCGTTTGTTGAATTTCAGATATGTTAGTGTTTAATAAAGTCTTCAAGGGACATAATTTTGTTTTGATCTCTACTAAAACATCTCAATTTTATAAAAAGCGGGTGGTTTTTCGAAAAATTTACAAGAACAGAAAAAAATAGAAAATTCAATTTGCTATAAAATTGATGGACCTTAACTTATAATTAGGTTACGGTTTAAAAAATTAAATCATTAAATGGGTGACCCACCCCTAATTCACCCCCTTTTTTTCTCTGGGTTCATCCGTGGCCTTGCCGCCCCGATAGCACTGCAACCTTTGGTTGATTGTGCATACCCTTAGTCTTACTCCACCCATTCCAAAATCACTATGCCTTGAACTAGTCTGCACAGCGATTGGTAGGGTAAAGTTTTATATTGCTCTGTCTCCGGTCTAGACTGACCGTAGATCAGTTGTCTTTTGCGGTCCAGAGCTTTACACTCGCCCAAGATGTGCTGGGCTGATTCCTCCCCCTCGCCGCAGAGTCTGCATGCGAGGTCCCCTTCGAACCGCCCCATTTTATGCAGGTGTTTTTCGACGGCCATGTGTCCCGTCAAGAGACCTGTTGTGTTTCTGAGCTGTCCTCTGTTAAGATTTAGCAGCTCTACAGCTCTCTTTGAACTGGGTCCGTCAATTATTTACTTCCCATGTCTGAGCCCTGGACAGTCCGCCCAGTACACCTTGTGGTAGTTTCTGACCCAGGACTTAATGGCTCCCCTGGCAGTGCTCTTTGTCACGCCCAGAGCCTGTTCTGGTTCTGCTGACCCTCTCTTCGCGAGACTGTCAGCTTCTTAATTGCCTTTGACCCCCGAGTGACCCGGCACCCAGATGAGGGTCACCTCATTCTGCCCAGTCAGGTCGCTCGTCTCGTCTCGGCACTCACTCTCCAGCCAGGAATTTACCCGTGGGCTACTTAGTGCCTTGAGGGCTGCCTGGCTCTCTGTGGCTATAAGGACCCGCTTGTTGGTGTAGCCCCTCCTCTTGTTCTCCCGCACACAGTGCAGGATGGCGTACATTTCGGCCTGAAACACCGTTGCATGGGCTCCGAGGGAAATACTATGACTTACCCTCGGTCCTTTCGAGTAAACACCTGCCCCCGTCCCACGCTCCCCGCCGGATCCGTCCGTGAATCAGACGAGCGCGTCCCGTGGTATGCCCGGCGTCTCCTCTCGCCATGCTTCGCGGTCGGGGATTTCCACTGAAAGTTGTTTTCCATGCACATTCGCGGGCTCACGAAGTCTGACCTCATTTCAAGCATCTCCTGAATTTTGCAGTGGCCCCTGAAGCCTGGGTTGATAAATTCACCCCTTTTTGAGTTTATATCTACTTCAAATTTTTGTCAAATAAGGATGCTTTGTGACTCACCCTATATATATATATATATATATATATATATATATATATATATATATATATATATATATATATATATATATATATATATATATATATATATATATCACACAGATAATTCAAAAAAAAAGTAACTAGCCGATTTTTATGAAATTTGGTAAATATGTTCCCTTTCTAAACGGCCTAGATGAGACTTGGGAAAAATTTAAATTTTCTTTCGGAACATTTTTGTCTCTGAACATAATTATGCCGTGGCAACCAAATTTGGCAAGAGTGTTTCCATTATAAAGCACAGAGTACTATGTATCTAAATTTATAACTCTGTGTTAAAAGAAAAAACTTATAAGCATTTAACGTATAATTTTCGTAAAAAAATGTGTAGAGCATTTCTATAAAAATTCGATACCATACCTTGGTGTGTCCAGACATTTTTATATTTATTGCAACCAATTTTGTTCCAGTTTATCCATATTAAGTTTTAAATCATAAATATATAATTATATAAGTATTTCGGTTGAATTTAATAGTGATAATTTTATGGTGTTTGTTTGAAAAATTCTATTTCCGCCATAAAGATTCTTATCATATTTCAGTTTGGCATTATTTTATAGGTAACTTTTAACTTTAAGCAAAAGAATTACTTACGTGATAAAACAATGAAGAGAAGAGCACTAAAGAAAAACATTTGAATTATTTATAAATGCTAGTACATGTAGCGTATTCACAAAATTCGTCAGTCAGATGAAACCTTCTAAAGTTTGGTTTAATTACTGACAGAAATATCGATGTATCCAACACACCGGTTACATATGGAAGTTTTTTATTGCTAATGCTTATAATTATTGTTTTCCGCGGAAACATAGAAGGATGCGATGTTCATTTGCCTTGTCTATTCACGAATCTTTTCCAAATTGTTGATTTACTAACTAAATACAATTTATTTGGTGGCATTGTTTAATATTTATAATGATATTTTTAGTGAACCTACCTCTTAATAACGTTTATATCTAAATTTGCACATTAGCGCAATGTTCGTTTTTTTGGAAAAAAAGAAGAATAGCGTTGCATAAAACGACCGAAAAAATGGA
Source organism: Tillus elongatus (assembly GCA_964006375.1). Classification (NCBI taxonomy): domain Eukaryota; kingdom Metazoa; phylum Arthropoda; class Insecta; order Coleoptera; family Cleridae; genus Tillus; species Tillus elongatus. The sequence continues at coordinate 67,509,261 of OZ023264.1, forward strand.
TTTTGAAAACAGCAAGGTTCTACACAGTGAAATGAACTACGATAAGGGAACATTTCTTGAGATGTGCTATATACAATAGAATTATACAATTAATTCGAGATCGGACATTAATAAATTAAGTATTATTTATAGTTATTTATTGTATTTTGAAAAAAGAAATCCACCGACCTAGTATGTGTGACGACCAACTTTTAAATATTGTCTTCCCTGACTTCTCACGTGATTCTGCTCCTGTTTGCCCGAATTTTTTCCACCGTTCACTGACCACAAAGGTGTGGAAACTCACTAGTCTGCTCCTCGGACCAAGATGTTACATTTTGGGTTTCCCCGATATTTTGGGTTTTGCTATCTTTCGACACTCCACTGGATGCAGCGGATATGCAGACGCACTGATGTGCACCCTAGATTGAGATGTTACATAAGATAACATAAAGTTAAGACCACAGTTCTTCGTAGGCGCTCTCGAGACGGGGATGTTACATAGGGTAACATAAGGTTAATGTTCTGTCCCTCGTGTGTGCATCCTCCCGTTTGCAGGTGGTTGATGAGACGTCAACATTCAGAGCTTCTTCTAATGCTCGTCAAAAGGTCAGCATGCTCCCTTAAACCAGATCTTGTGCCTCTGTTGTTTTCGATCTTCCAGCTTATGTAAAGCATTGTAAAATGCACAGGTATGCGGCTGACATGCAGATTTATATCTCATGTAGTCCGCAAGACATCAATTCTACATTGAAAAAACTTAATGAGGATTTGAATACCATATTTGTTATGGCTAAGCAGCATGCGCTTAATCTGAATCCTGTTAAATCATGTGCTCTTTAATTTGGTAGCGAACCTGGCTGTGACAGCGTCAGAAGTATTGTGAGGATCGAAGTTAATGGGGCAAGTATACCTCTTGTGGGGGAGCCAAATGAGTTGGGACTCACTATTGATAATACTTTTTTAAAGACAGCATCTTTCGAAATGTTTACAGAAAGCATATAATTGTCTCAGAAAATTTTATCCTCATAGATCGTTTCTTCCGCAGGAGATTAAGTTGCAGTTGTGTTCCACTCTGGTACTTTCTCAACTTACTCACTGTTCTGAGGTGTTCTTAGCTTGTTTGGATTCGTATGGGTCATATCGTGTGCAAGTATTGCAAAATTCATGTTTACGCCTTGTTTATGGTATAACAAAATTTCACCATATATCTCGTAAGCTGAGGGACGTTGGATGATTTAACATGAGACATAGGTTCTTGAAGAGGGACGCTATGATATAACTTGGTCATTTTATATAGGACTCCAGCTTATCTCTACAATAAAATTACTTTCAGGACAGATATACATAACCTAAACATTCACATGAAGGACATGGTTACAGCGCTTAGGCATAGACTATCTATTTTTGAGAAATCTTTTACGTATAGGGTGTACAAAGTATTCAATAAATTTGGTTAGGAAATTTGAGTTGAGCGCAGACGTAAATTCAAGAAACGTTTGTTTTGTACGTTTTTTGAGTCGGTGGTTTAAATGTGAGTATGTCGTATGGTGGAATAGTCGTTTTTAATTGTTATATTTATGTATTGAGTATATTATGCCGCATATACGTGGGAAGGGGAGGCAAGTATGAGGAGATAGGGTGTTATTATTATGCGTTTTATATTTAGTATCTATAGTTGTTATTGTTACACCTTTACCCAATAATTGTCATATATAGACTGCGGAGGTAGAGTCGCCGGCGCGTTTTTTTAGCATACTATCCCCAGGAGACCTAATCCACGAATTAATTATAGAAATACTTTTTGTGATGTCTTGCCAAATAAAAACAATACAAGAGAAAAATCTGAATCGTATCACATTATATAATAAAGAAAACAGGTCACAATTTTTTAATTTGTTTCGCCAGAAAAATTCGTGCAACAAAGATTCGCAAAGATCGCTGGATGTTACAAAATGTCCTCGCAGTTTCCTCTCAGCGCGCATTCATATATTTTCGACGTTCTGGGTGTGAACAGTCTCATCGTCGGGGTCTACAAGTTCTCCTGATGGATAAAAACATGGTGCCTAGGTTGTGATAACCTCGCCACCCATCAGATACTATGATAGTACCTGTATGTACCTAAACATGTTCAACGCTTTTTACAATTTATCAACAAATTCTTACTCATGGCTCAAAATGGGATTCTCTGAATAGAACATGCAAAATATTAAAAAAAGAAATCTAAAAAAGGTAATCTCATCCCACTTTTATTATCATGCATACTTTTCTTCACTGCTTTACGAGTTGCAGCTTACTGTTTGTGTTTATCATCGACAGTTGTCAGTAGAAATTGCTTCATTACCATGAAACATTTCAACTTTTCAAAATAATAGATTGTATACCGTCTGCTATTAGCATATACAGTTGCATTTATCATCAGCAATTCGCAACGGAAATTGCTTTATTCACTTTTCAAACTTATTTCAGGTTGGCATTTTAAATATTAACAAACACTTCGAAGGGAAACCTTTTTTGAGCCATTTTCTCTTTATAATCGACAGTTGTCAGTAGAAATTGCTTCATTACCATGCAACATTTCAACTTTCCAAAGTATATTGGATACTGTCTGCTACGAGCATATACAGTTGTATTTATCATCAGCAATTCGCAACGGAAATTGCTTCATTGACTCTATTAAACAGATTCATTCACCTCACTGTCCGAGAATTGGATCTTTAACGTGCCCAACATCGAATGGGCACGGGACCGACGGCTTTACGCCCGCTGGGAAGGGCGGAACGTGCAGATTACCTTGCTCAATCACAATGGCACAACCTCTGTGGATGTTACTAATTTACTGAAAAGGGTGGAGAGGGGAAACCTGGGAATCGAAGCCAGTACCCTTGGATCCAGAGGCACACGTTTTTTCCACTGGATCACCGTGGCTCAAAATTTACTATTTATATTTTCGTTTTCCTACTGCTACCGTAAAATATGTTAAATATCGATTTATGTAGATATTATCATTTATTTACATTATAAAAAAAACTTTAGACGCAGCAAGTAAGTGCATTATGGTAATGAATTTTCCTAAAAATGTTTTTAATAGCAAACATGTGTATTTTTTTAAGAAAGCAGGCATCAAATTTGGTTACCAGTATAACCTATATAGTAGAAACAATGTGCCATGTTTCATCAAAATAACTTTATTGTTTGAAAATGTACAAAAATGTCCGAAAGTAAACTTAAAGTGTTCCCGAAAAAACTATTTTCTTGGTCAACCTTATAGGTTAATAGCAAATTGAGCTATTCAAATATGAAGCATTTGATCAAAATTCGCTACCATAACGCACTTGCTGCGTTCAGAATTTCTTTTCTTACAAACATGCATTATATTTCGATGGAAAATGCAAAAAAGCAGTAACATAAGGCGTGTTTGATTAAAAAAAAAAGAAAATTTCTGGCTTATGACTTATGGGCCAGCCTGTGATTGTAGAAATAATTTCTTAAGATGTAGATCAAGACACTCTATAATTAATATATACATTTTTTTTCATAACTTGTATAACAACGGATATATTGAGCTATATTGATTTTTTTACGAAAATTCGACAAAAATTATATGCCATTAAACGATAAACTCTATAGCTAAGACTACTGCCAAGCATCAGAGAAAGGGTCTATTTAAAATGAATTTTCTGGAAACATTTTAGTAAAATGAAGGACAATAACGGTTGAAACTAAGACTTTAGGGTTTGTAAAACATTCTTCTTGAGACATTTTATTTCCATAGCCCGTATTAGATTCAAGTTCTTTGCCTAAATGTTGACAATTTGACATTTTAAATCGCAACTTTGACGTTTTGAGGAAAACCCCTTTCTTTTAATACCTATAACTTTTTTTCTCTTGACCTACAGAGCTAAATTTTGGTAGATAGCTTGCCTATAAGGATATTAACCCACGTACCAAATGGTAGCCCGTACTTTGTTAGTTCCGGAGATATCTTTTTTTTTTTCGAAAGAAAACACAAAATTTTCCGGGAAAACCTGGGCCGATTTTCCTGGATAACGAACTTATCCAAGCCATTTGCAAAATGAAGGTATTCCCCAAATTTAATCAATATCGGCCCATTATTTTTTGAGTTATCGGTGTGATACACATATATACATATAAAAATCGAAACTGACCCCGGATATGTGTTCTGGGGGGCCTAATTAGCGCTCATTTGAAAAAAAATTTCAAAATTCAAAAGTCGGGATCTCCTCATTATATTTCTTAAAAAAAATTCACTAAAACATTTGTTCGCCCCTTGATTTCCTTCTTTATTTAAAACGGCCCTTAGTAATACTGATCTGGCAACAGTGCACATCGTCGCGCGTTCAATTCTGCGTTCAGATTCTGCCCGATTCTTTGTTTACTCCTAAGGTGTCTACAACACATCTTTACCTAATTTTCATTGTTATATTATACAGGGTTCTCGCTGTAATTCAAGCCAAACCGGTCTGCGGTTCTAATTATGGTGATAATACATCTATGCTTACATTATACAGGGTGGTTCAATAAACATTTTCCTTCGCTCATGGGTGAATTCCTTACGGAAAAATAGCACTTTTTATCATATCAACATTGCTTCGTTTCATAGCTACACGGTGTTAAACACTATCTTTTTTGTTTATTCCAAATTTCTCCAAAACAACAGTAGCACCCCAAATAAAATCTGGAGGGTGAAAGTTATTTATAAACTAGTACATATTTTACTGCTAAAAAGTGTGGACAGCTTCACCAGGGCCGTGCGTATGGGCTATCACTGCAATAATTTCCTTAAAAAACATGTGCTCCACTGTCTTTTTTTATTTTGTTAGCACAGTAAAAAAAGTTCGGGACGCGTTATGGTAGTAAATTTTTATTAAATGCTTCAAATTTAAATAACTGAAGTTTCTACTAACTTAGAAAGTTAAATTTTGGTGCATAGTAGGCTCTTACCCAAGGCAACATATCCACTTCACATATTCACTACAAGTGAAGGGTTCGCCTATTTTTTCCCCGAAAATCTATTACAAAGAAACCTACTTAGTAAACTCAATAATTATAAACTACTTACCAAGTTTTTCTCTAGTTAGTTATACGTTATAGTAGTTAAAAAGTCCCTTAAAAAGTTAACTTCTAAATTTAAAATATCTACTGAATTAATCACAGTATCACAATTATTTTGTCCACTTATTAAGCAATCCGAAGTAGTAACCATAATAATAATAATAATAATTGTCTTGTTAGAACATGTAAACAACAACAAAATGATCTAATTAAAAATCAATCCGACGCAAAGACGAAAATTACTAGGTAGTAAATACACACACTCTGCCAAAAGTCCACTACAAACTGGAAGTGTGTAATTTTATAGCGCACAACAGATTGCTTATTCGGTCCTTTTCGACAAAGATCATCAAGATTCGGCGATCATTTCGCACTGAAGTATCGCATTTCCTGAGAGCGCCGAAAAATACACACCGCCGCTCGAATGCGTTATATAGATATGGATGTATATAACGTCTGCAACTATTAACACTATACTTATTCTGATTCTGTATTCTGTATTAATGGCTGCCGACTCTCTGCGATCCTCGATATACTAATTTTCTTTGTTGATTGCAGGAGGTAAAAAGTAAATAAAAATTTATAAAAATATAGCATAGCAAAAATATTATTTTTTCCACGGCAGGCGGCAGTGCGCGCGCACGGGCGCACTTATTGAGGAGCCGCCACTGAACTAAGGACCTTCAAAATGTTTAAAAAATGTAATACACTACATAACACAACATAATTGAATTTATCTCATAAAAGATATTAAATCGATAAAATTATAACTAATTGAACTTACTTATTGATAATGAATAAATAAAATTTACATAAAAAATTACAAAACTTTGCTTTCCTGCTCAGTCGAAGGCATGAGCTTTAATGTAAATTAAACAGAGGGCATGGGCTTTCGCACTCACAATGGGTATGGTGTCAGATGTACAAATAAAGACAGAAATACGGTTAAAATTGGTTTATTAAAAATTTTGTAAGTTATATAATGCTAACAGTGGTGAATTTATTTAGATGAATGAATTTATATAAAGCAAATTCACTATATGTTTCCTGATGAATTGTAGTTAAATGAAATTACTTATGCTCAAAGATCGACAGATAAATGAGGTACTTAGCTTGACACTGGCGGTGGGGCTCCGTTGCTTGTTCGGCGCCATTTAAACATCTCAGCCATCGAGGAGGTGACTCAAGGCTGCTTAACCATTGTTCAAACACTATAGTGACCCCTGGTTGCCTGGTGCGGAGCTCCTCTGTTCGGTATGGTGCGTTCTCTACCTCCAGGAACAGGCCAGAGGACGGCTTCAAACAACGGCCCAAAAGCTGGAGTAACTGCGTAAAAAAAACAACGGGGTTAAAAACAAACGGGGTGACTGTAACAATTGAGCTGTATAAGTAGCTGTCGAGTTCGTTATCATTCACATGGGGCAGTCTGCAGGATGTTCAGGTTAAGTACAAAATTTATCTGCATATTAATAAATAAGAAAAACTAATTGATTGTTAATATTGAATCTTGCAAGAACATTACTACAAGCCACCATTAAAACAATATAGGAATCATATATTAGACAAAGCAATTGTTAAAAGTAAATTCACTGCTGTAAAACAAGCAAGCAATCATATATAAATCATAAATAAAGAAATTGATAAAACCAATTATAAAATAAGCGAGCCTTATATCTTCCCTTACCTCATCAGCCGTGCTGCCTTCTTTTACTACTTATCTAGATGTTAATGACATGATGTTTCGATACTGAACATGTCTCGTGATTGCAGGAGCCTTTAAAGGCTTCTTATCTTAAAAATACATCTGACCAACTAACTATCAGGAGTGTACAGGGGGCGCCAGCATCAAGATTTAACATATCCTTCCCGAATATGTGTGGCCTAAATTATAACCTGAACTCCGTCCACCATTTCCTCCAGGATAACAGGCCCCAACTCCTCACCGAAACCCAAATCAGTGCCAAAACAGCCACTAATCACCTTAATTTCCTGGGGTATGCGCTCCTTACTTCCTTTAGATTGCATGGAGGCGTCTGCGCTTACGTCCGTAGCAATCTACCCTGCACCAGACTCCCCAATTGGGAAGCTGGAAGAAAAGACATACTATGGATAAAACTCTCTCTCGGGGCTGCAACTAAATTCATCTGTTGCATTTACCGGTCACCTTCTGACAAAGTTGTCCAGCTCTTTGACTACCGTTCTGAAAAAACGGACCATCTGATTTCTGAATATCCTTCCTCCGAAGTCACTCTTCTTGGTGACTTCAATGCCCATAATAAGGAATGGCTAGGATCTTCAAAAACCGATCCACAAGGAAGAGCAACGAAGGCCTTTGCAGTCAGCAATTCTTTAGCCAATATGGTTCAGCAACCTACTTACTTTCCTCGCATCCCAACACACATCTCAAATCTTTTGGATTTCCTTCTTACTACAAATCCTGACAGCGATAAGATACCAGTCACCGCCCCCCTTGGTCGCTCAGACCTCGGCATTGTCACTGCTTCCTGTGCAATGCAACCCGAGGTTACACAGTCATCACATCCACGTATCGCTTGGCACTACAACTCCGCGAACTGGAACAAAATGCGACATTACTTTTCCTCATTTCCATGGGCGTCTGTCTGCTTTTCTCAACCTGACCCCTCTGATATCTCACAAAATGTCACCGAAACTATCCAAGCTAGCATGGAATTATTTATTCCACGCACACAGAAAACCTCTGCAGCCACTCAAAAGCCCTGGTTCCCTAAATCCTGTGACAAGACCAGACTTAAAAAGGTCAAAGCTCACAAAACGCTTCTACACAATCCCAGTCAAGATAACCGTCAAGCATTTAACAACGCAAGAAACCGCTATGTCCGCATTCTTTCTGGGGCAAAAAACTCGTTTAATAACCACATAAAAAACAAAGTCCTCTTAAGCTCCAGCGGCAGCAAACCCTTCTGGACTCTTGCTAAATCCATTGGGAATAATTTCTGCAAGAGCACGTTTCCACCTCTTGTCTCAGGGGATGAAATTGTTTCTACCGCCTTGGGCAAGGCTGAACTTTTTGCCTCGTTGTTCGCCAGCAATTATACTCTCAACCCACCTCCAAATGTTCAACCACCAACAGTCCGCAATGTCGCGCATAAAATGACGAATATCATTTTCAAAACTAAAAAGGTAGGAAATATGCTCTTTTCTCTTAATACCAGGAAAGCCTCTGGCCTTGATTAAATCCTAGCAATTGTTCTCAAAGAATGCGCACCAGAACTTGCTCATGTCCTGACTCGTCTGTTTCAGACATCTTACAGTAGAGGCATATTCCCTTGTAACTGGAAAACTGCTCGAGTACAACCCGTTCCCAAGAAATGATCCAAAGCGCTTCCTAGCAACTACAGGCCTCTTTATCTCCTCTCAGTCGTCTATAAAGTGATGGAAAAGTATATAAACACCGAATTACTAAAATTTCTTGAAAAACACAGTCTACTACACGACAGGCAGTATGGATTCCGTCAGCGCAGATCAACTGCCGACCTCCTTTCCTTTGTCACCCATTCTTGGAACAAGTCCATGGAACTACACGGTGAATCCCAGATTGTCGCTCTAGACATATCCAAAGCATTCGACCAGATCTGGCACGCAGCACTGCTTAATGAACTTCCGGCCTATGCCCAACCACCAAAACTCTGTACATGGACAGCCAATTTTCTCCCCAACCGGATCATTTCTGTTGTCGTGGATGGCCATTCCTCTAAACTGTATCCATTTAATGCAGGAGTTCCTCAAGGTTCAGCTTTAGCCCCTACTAGTTTTCTACTACTGTTTCTTCTCCACATAAATGACCTCCTCTCTAGCACATCCAACCCAGTTCACAGTTACGCGGACGACAGCACCCTCCACTCAAATATACAATATTCTAAGCCTGTCTTTTTAGCCCAATTAGATGAGGATCGCAGACTCGTGGAGGGTTCTGTCTCCGTGGATCTCCAAACAAAGATTAGAATGGGGAAGTAGAAATCTTGTACAATTCAACCCCACCAGATCACAGTCTTGCTTTCTTTCTCATAAGAGATACACCAGCCCTAGACCCATCACAATGAACAACCAAGTTATTCAAAGCAATGACTCCTTTTCACTTGTTGGCATTTCTGTGGATCGAAATCTCAATTGGCACCAACATGTCACATCAATTGCAGAAGCGGCCGCTAAGAAATTAGGTTTCCTCTTCCGGGCTCGCAAATACTTTTCGCCAGCTAATCTCTATACCTTATGTACTTCACAAATAAGACCAAACCTCGAATACTGCTCCCACATCTGGGGTGCTGCTGCCGCTTCTACACTCGCTATCCTGGACTCCATTCAGAAGAGAGCTATACGTCTCATCGGTGACCCTACCTTCACACAAAAGCTGCCATCCCTTGCCCACCGACGTGCCGTTGGTGAGCTCTCTCTTTTTTATAGATATCTGCACGGGCACTGCTCAGAGGAACTTTCCTCCATAGTTCTTCCACCTGCTGCCCCCAATAGATCTACCAGGGGAACAGAGCGAATGCACCCGTTTACTGTCCAGGTCACCAGACATAGAACATCTTGTTATGCCCATTCTTTTGTCCCGAGGACTTCCAAGTTGTGGAATTCCTTGCCGGCACATGTTTTTGTTCTCCCCCGAACCTCCAAACCTTCAAGTCCAAAATTAACAAGTTGCCTCTTTCCTTCTTGTCAACGCCCACGTTACGATAGTATTTAGGCTGTAAGCCCTCGTGGTGTGTTGCTAAAATAAGAAAACTAAGAAACTGCCACGTTTGAAGAATAATTCTCACTGACTAACAATACGGTAGGACTATTGACTTCTAGCCTGGTGGACCATGTCAGTGGCTAAGACGTCATTATGTTGGCAACTGTTATTTACTGAATAAATATTGTAAGATGTATTTATGAACCTTATATTATGGTAATGGTTGCAAAACGTGTAACATGTTACAAAATATCGAGAACTAACTTTTAACAGGTACTAAACTGCCTACATAACTATGCTAGCAAAAGAAAAAAGTCAGTAACAGACAAGCTTTTTTAAGAAAATTATGGTAGTGAAATATGTACTAGTTTAAATAACTTTTACACTCCAGATTTTATTTGGATTGCTACAGCCGTTTTGCAAAAACTTGGAATAGACCAAAAAAGAAAAGTCTTTAACACACGGAGCTACGAAAAGAAGCAAAATCATATGTTGATTTGAAAATAAACCTTATTTTTACGTGAGGAATATAATCATGAGCGACGTCATATGTTTTTTGAAACAGCCTGTATAAAAGAAATATGAATGTATTAATTCATTACTAATTCGTTTAATTTATGTTTTATTATACTAATAATTATAATAATTACTGGTATATATAATTATGTTGCTGATTTTGTTACACATCATTACCTAAAGATCATTATTTTAATGTTGAAACTGAATTACCGTTATTAGTTGATTTATTTTGCTGTAGATATAACAGAACTAGTAATTGCAATTTTATTACTTAGCTCGTAGTATAATTGTATATCCGTGTAAAATATGTGGATTACCAAAAGTTGCATAGTAGTTGTTCTATTAATTTAATGACACTTAAGAGATTAATAAAGGTAATAAAATAAAAGTCAAATATGGTCTACACAACATCCCTGTATCTTAAATCCCTTGTCTACATAAGCAAGATACTTTTGAGCGAGTTATACAGATTTGATGAGAAGACACAAACATTTGTGGAAAATAAAACCATGCCTCTTAAAATTGTAATACTGTTAGCTCTAGGATTGTTTTCTGGGCTGACTTATTGTTATTTTCCATCTAAACAAACCATTGATATCGTATCTATCTTAGATCGAATTGAACTTCTAACTTTACTAATGCCCTATTGGGTTGTTCTAATTGGAAATTATAATGCACAATCCTGTCAGATAAAATGGTTTAATATAATGGACAAAATAGACAGATATATGTGGAAATTAAAAATGGACCCTTGGAAAAAGAGCTCAAAATCCTTTATGATTAGGTCACTGTCGATCGGAATGTTGCCAATGGTGTTTTATTTAGGTTTTCTCATATATTCTTTAATTCGTGTGAAATTAAGGTATTCTGTTTATATGAGATTATTTGCCTTTAACCAATATATACCGAAAAGGGTAATAGCTTGCATCTTCATCGATCTGGTACATAAAAAATATTTGTACGTAAATACGCAACTAGAAAAACTTATAACAAAGAAACCAATGTATTGTGTTGCTTGCAAATATGAAAATAAATGTAATGAATTATGGCAAATACACTTTCTATTAGGTTGTAACAAAAATGCAGGAGCCGATAGCATGGAAGATTATGATATTAATAATCTTTGCTGTTTGCATGCACTAAGGTAACAAATTTAAAAATAACTCTGCAAAGCTTTCGCCTAAATTGCTCTTATTTTTACCAAATCATTAATTAGTGCGGATCCCTAGGCACCACCCTAGATAGATAAGAACATTTAGAGGTTCTTAGTTTTTCAACGAAATCACCCTTAACTCCAATATACTGTTCTCAACGAAGCTCTATTTTTTTACAGCTTTTGAATAAAATGTTTCGTCGACTTCTTCAAACCACTCATTTACGTTCACTTCTACTTCATTATCTGTCAAATATTTATTCCTGTTAGAGTATTCTTTAATTTTTGCTCTCTAGTCGCTTGACGCCAGATGTGGTCAATAATATGGATGCTGTAACAGTTAGAACCCTGCGTTGTTGATAGCAGATATTACAGTAACTGGTGTGTAACTTTCATCAAGACAATTTGGGCTTGAGTTTTCTTTTTATAACTATTCCATAAAAGGCAAAGCCTATGTGTCTCTAAGACACCATGAACTTGGTTATTATGCCACAAGATGATGTTTACTCGCTTCTTGAATAGGTGCCTTCGGAAATATATCTGACGGGAGGGCAGTCTAGAGCTTCGATTCCCTAGGAAAGAACAAGGGTTCGTAAAGAACTTTTCAACAAGTGAGTAATTTGTTACTAAGGCATATGTGCTTCGACCAAAATAGATTGGCCGATTAAAGTTCGCAATAGAAGAGATAGAAGAGGCGGAGATCATCAACCTTTCTCTTGTGGTCAAGTGAGATTGACTGTGATAGATGAATATCTTACAAGACATACAGCTCGTTTCTAAATATAATCTAGGAGGGGCAAAATTGTTTTTTCGGTAGCACCCCAGGCAAGGGAACAATATTCCAAGTATGGGCGTATCTGTGCTTTATACAGCGTCAGAAGTAGCTGTGAAGAAAACATAGGTTTAACCCTAAACAGAAGCCCAAGCTTTTTTGCTGCTGCTTTTGCAATATTGGCGGTATGTAGGTGCCAGCAAACATCATCTGCAACAGTTATACGGAATGTGGAGTTTGTGGATTGTTTGGGCATTATTTTGCCAACCATCTAAACGTTTTGGCCTTGCAAATCATGATTCCTAAAGAAGAGAAAATGCTGTGTTTTAGAGGAATTAAACATAACCAGATTTGCAGAAGCCCAGCTGAGAATCTTAGAAAGGTCGCCATTTAGCGAGTTGGTTCTTCGATTGTCATCATGTAATAAAGAATTAGAAACAGCTATTGTGTGAGTCGATGAGAACGTGCTGTAGAGAGTACCATCATCAACGAAACTGTGGATCGAATTGTTCGTTATTGACTTATCGACAGAAGTTTATTTATATGCGAAATAAAATGTGGGAGCCACAACGGAGCCCTGTGGAACAACCGCATCATCAATTTTTAATTCATGTGATGAAACACCATCAACGACAATATGCAAGGAGTGCTCCCTCAGAAAATTAGATATCGATTGGCATAGTTTCAAATACAGTCCGTATGATAGAAGTTTATTCAAGAGTACCGCATCTCAGACATGATCGAATGCTTTAAAAATATCTAATGAAATGGCGTGACCTTCTCAAACTTTTTTGAGAGATGAACTCCAAATAGGAGTGACCTATGTCAGAATATCACCAGTAGATGAGTTTTGACTAAAGCCATATTGGAGGAGCACATAGGATGTTTGATTTTGCGAGATATTTTATAAGCTCTATGTAGATAATTTTTTCCATAACTTCAAAGAAAACTGATAGAATGAATATTATATTCATTAATTGTTGTTACCCTAACTTGGTGATACTGATCCCTACTACATACAGACTTGAAGACTTTTTCGCTGTCTTCACAGTTGGGTTTCGTTTCTGTAAGTGAAGGGCGTGGCGAACGCGTAAGCTAACTGGAATAAGTGGCCCTTCTGAATTCTAGATATTCTAACGTGTTCTTCAACATTTTTGTAACGGGTGTCACTGCTTGACAGCATCTTCAGACAGATAAAAACTGAATTAGTACGAAATCAGGACGACCACAAATAAAGATAGCTGTTATGATGTTTTGGACCAAGGACTTTACGAAGGAGTAAATGGAAGACCGTTAAAGAACAAACAGAGACACACTCAAATTCAGAAATACATTATTTAATATTTGTTTTTTGATCAACACTTGCTGTTTTTCCGTTGTTTGTATGTAGGTGACTATTTCAACCCTATGCACTTTAACTGTGTCACACTCTGTTTCACTTACACTCGACAGAGTGTTCTGATGCTTCCATGTGATTTTTTAAATATTCTTTGCAGCATTGTCTCACACCTTTTATGTCCCATACCATGTCCCCGTTCTAAGTTTTCACCACAATCAAATTGTTTCTTCTGGTTTGGTCCTGCTCTTTTACCAATTTATAAAACAATTGGTTCCTACTTTCAAAAACGCTCTGCATTTTCTAAACCTCGTTTACTTCCAGTTTTTCCTTACTCTCACCTATATTCGTTTGTACTCACTTCTCAATGTTCTGTACTCAACCAGATGCTTCTCTTTTCTAAGAGTTTTGACATTTATCATTCTTTTTTATGCTCCCTTTTTGTCATTCACAGCTTTCTTTACTTTTTGATTCCACCACGCATCCCCCTTAAAACATTTAATATTTGCTTCACCACATGCTTCTTTCGCGCATCCAATTATCAGAGCTTTCAGGGTCCTTCAAGCACTTTTCACGTTGTAGTCTTTGATGTGTTCGTTCCTTAATACGTACAACTCAGATATCTTTTTTTCCCAAAAGACAGGCATATAATTTTCTGTTCTTAGGCGTTAGCAGTACCTTGATTTTATCCTGAGTTGTTTTTCTTGTATTCCTACTGTTTTTATTGATTTTTGTACCAGTTTTATTTGATACGCTACAAAAAATCATCTAATTCACATTCAGCACGCTACAAAACTATAGGATATTTATCCAATACACATGACGCGAAACTGAACGTCGCAAAACTATAGTATAACAAACGCGCGCAGTGTCGCGTCATGCGCAATGTTGTATGTTAAAATAAATAAATTAAATGCTTAAAATATTTCAGATGTATAAGAATCATCTACAGCGAACTAAGGAAAGCCGTTAAACTTATAAACCAGATATATGGATGTATGTTTATGGCAATGATTTTAGCTGATTTTAATCACTATTTTATGGAATTTTTATTTTGGTACGATAAGTTCAAAAATGGTTTTACTTGTAAATCATTGCCTGCGGCAATTCTAGCGTTATTATGTTTTTTCTCTATTTCGTACTGTTTACAGATGTACACCATTTGCTGTGTAAGAGCTACTAAAACGGTAAGTAATCATTGAATTACTACGTCATTATTAAAGAAATAAGATAATTGCACCACTGTTCGTCACCTTATAGAAAATTAGTCGTAAGTGTATAATACTGTTACATCCTTCTCTATGAGAGTCGAGTTCATAGAGAATTATTATCTTTATGGTCATAGGCAGGTTATAAATTGTGTTGGCAGCAGCAAACCAGCCATGACAGATGGAAGAATGTTGAAAGTTTTGGAACTACCATAAGCGGTATGAATAGGTAAACGACAGACGGAGCAGTCAATCATTAAGTGAGTCAGTGTTTGTGCAGAATAATCGCTAATAGAAGACGAAAAGTGAACTAAAGTGCTATAGACATTTGGTAATAGAGAAATATAATAGTTGTTGTGCTTATTGTCAGGATATAGCTAGTTGTAATGAATTAGTAGTTTGAATAGCTGTGTTTTGTTAGTCAACAAATACAGAACCCCGAAAAACGCAACAACTGGTGTCAGAAGTTTAAAGCTGCTAGTGAAGATATTTCACAGAATATGCGTTGAACATTTCTGGAATATCTTAAAGATTGGTGTCAGAGGTAACTTATAACTTTTATAACTTAAGTACATCTACTGCTCATTAGATACATAGCGGAACAGACAATACAGATACCCAGATACTGGAAATTATTTTAAAAATAAACAAAGAAAAAAAGAGAATTTTTACAAAAAGAAGCAAGAAAAAGAGATGAAGCAGCAAAAGAAGAATTGAAAAAAGAGATGAAGAAGCAAAAAAGGTATGAGAAATAGAGACGAAGCAGCAAGAGAAGAAGCAAAAAAAGAGATGGTGAAGCAAAGGACGAAATCAGAAATATAGATGAATCAGCAAGAAGAAGACGTAAAAAAGCAAGAAAAACAAATGAAGAATAATCATCATCAGAATTGATAATATTACTCTGTGTATAAATTAACAAATAAAGCAGATAAAACACAACATCTTCCAACAAGTAGAGAACCGAGTAAGAAGTAGCAGTGACGATGTACAGGGTATCCCATTCTGGTTACAATTGCTGGGTATCTTGGTTAATAAAGATAGAACCTTGCTGTTTTCGCAAACCTAAGCTACATTTTTGTGAAACGAAATATGCCACAAATAAAATTCGAATAGCCCTTTTAGTTTCCAAGCAACACGGCGGTGTTGAAAATATTGCATTTTCAGGTACCCCTTGTATTTACTAAACAACGATTCAATTGTCTGCCAACTCGATAAAAAGGTAAAAAAACTCGGGACGCAGCAAGTGCGTTATGGTAGTGAATTTTTATTAAATGCTTCAAATTTAAATAACTCAATTTTCTATAAACTTAGAGAGTTTAATTTCAATACGTAGTAAGGTTTTTCCTAAGGCAAGATATCCACAAAACTTCATTAAAATAACTTTGTAATTTTCGGAGAAAAAATTTTTTTCGAAAGAAAATTTCAAATTTGAGTAACTCAATTTTCTCTAAACTTAGAAAGTTGAATTTTGGTACGTAGTAAGGTTGAGGCAACATATATGGTAAATTTCATTGAAACAGCTTTGTTACTTTCGGAGAAAAAAAAAATTTTTCGAAAGAAAACTCAAAATTTTTCCGGAAAACCCCGTCTGATTTTTCTGGATAACGAACTCATCCAAGCCATTAATAAAAGACAGGCACTTGCCAAGTTTCATCGAAATCGGTTAATTATTTTTTGAGTTATCATATATATATATATATATATATATATATATATATATATATATATATATATATATATATATATATATATATATATATATATATATATACAGGGTCGCTGATAAGTCTGGAAACGGTCGATTATCCGGGAAAATATACAAGGTGTCGAAAAAAGTTTTATACAAAAGTTTTTGGGTTCTTCAATGTCTACTAGGCGGTGATAATTTCATTTATACAGGGTTGGTCATACAGGCGTGGCACACCAATATTAATTTTTTTTTAATGGAACACCCTATATATTATTCGATATTTCAATCCTGCTCTTAATTTTGAGCAACATTTATCAGAAGCATGATGTACATAAACTCAATCGTTTCCGGGTAAAAAAATAAATAAAAATAAACGCTATTGTTTTTAAAATCTATTGGATGAAGAACAAAAATAAATGAAAAGTAGAATATCTCTTGAAAACAATCTGTGAGTGTGAAAAGAACCGGTTGCGATGTTTTTAACATTGTTTGAAATCCTATTTTATAAGATGTTCAAAGTGTTCTCCATTGACCTCCTGACAATAATGAATTCGCTTAACAAAACATTGCACTGCATTTACAAGAGCGTTTTGAGGAATGTTATTAATTTCATGCACAATCTTTGCTTGCAACTCTTCAATATTCTGCGGTCTATTTTGGTAAATTAAAGTTTTTACATGATTCCACAAAAAAAAGTCAAGCGGCGTCATGTCGGGAGACCTAGCTGGCCATTCAATAGCTCCCCTGCGCCCTATCCATCTGCCAGGAAAGGTTTGATTCAGATATTCCCGTACCTCAATTCCAAAATGAGGGGGTGCCCCATCCTGCTGAAACCATATTTCTTCCGCTGGTAGATTTGGGTCGTTATTGTTCGGAAATAATCGACTAACGTCTGGAACAATTGATTCTTGCAAAAGTGTCAAATATCGAGCAGAGTTCAAATTACCGTGTATAAAATAAGGTCCTATGATATGTCCACCAATAATAGCACACCAAACATTTACTTTTTGCGGTCTTTGGGTGTGAATTTGTTCCATCCAATGTGGGTTTTCGTCTGACCAGTACCTACAATTGTGTCGGTTGACTTGTCCATTCAAACAAAATGTAGATTCGTCGGAAAACAAAATGTGGTTGGCAAAGTTAAAATTTTGGCGTAACTTCTCCATAATAAGTTCACAGAACTCGATTCTGCGATCAAAATCGTCTTCACTCAGTTCTTGCAATAAATGAATTTTATATGGACGGAACTTTTCCCGCTTCGTAATCTTTTGAATTGAATATCGACTCATATTGTGATTTAAAGCCAATTGCTGTGCCGAAGTTTTCGGATTTTCCACCAAACCCAATATTACATTCAAAGAATTTTCTTCATTTGTAACGGTTACTGGCCTTCCAGTTCTAGGTTTATCCTTGATACCGCCAGTTTCGTGAAAACGATGCAAAGTTTTCGAAACTGTGGATTTGGAGATCGATTCCCGCTCAGGATGCAACTCATTGAACATAATCACCACTTGAGCAAAACTTCGTGTTCTATCACCGTACCCTATCATCATTAAAATTTCGATACGTTCGGTTTCACTTAAACTTGCCATTTTGCACAAAAACTGTTGACACTAAATTACTAATGTTTCAAAACTGTTGACACTGAATGAATGTTTGACATTCGTTGTCCTGGAAACATTTTAAAACAAAAGAATAATACTGCGTTTCTTATGGGCATCTTATCTTATCTTGGGATTCCAAACAATGTTAAAAACATCGCAACCGGTTCTTTTCACACTCACAAATTGTTTTCAAGAGATATTCTACTTTTCATTTATTTTTGTTCTTCATCCAATAGATTTTAAAAACAATAGCGTTTATTTTTATTTATTTTTTTACCCGGAAACGATTGAGTTTATGTACATCATGCTTCTGATAAATGTTGCTCAAAATTAAGAGCAGGATTGAAATATCGAATAATATATAGGGTGTTCCATTAAAAAAAAAATAATATTGGTGTGCCACGCCTGTATGACCAACCCTGTATAAATGAAATTATCACCGCCTAGTAGACATTGAAGAACCCAAAAACTTTTTTGTATAAAACTTTTTTCGACACCTTGTATATTTTCCCGGATAATCGACCGTTTCCAGACTTATCAGCGACCCTGTATATATATATATATATATATATATATATATATATATATATATATATATATATATATATATATATATATATATATATGGTTGATTTAGAATTGAGGGTGTCAGACGGCGCATCCTAAACTGCGCAGCCAAGATATGAAACAGAAACGTTAATACCGTATACAGTGTTGTCGGGTTGTAGTTCTTTCATTTAATAAGATCTAATAAATATTTTATACTTTTTAATATATTTTTGCCTGTATCAAATAAATCTAAAAATAGGTCCAACAGCATCTACAAAAAATTTAAAAAAACACAATATTGTTACATTTAAGTGTTTACTGGTTAAATTTGCAGAGAACCAGCTGAACGCTTTTTAGTGAATTTTCTTCGAAAAAATCCACTATTGGGGCGATCCCGACTTTTGAGTTTTATAAACAAAATATTAAATGAGCGCGAACTAGGACCCCTAGAACCCCCATCCGGGGTCAGTTTCAATTTTTATAAGTTTATATATATATATATATATATATATATATATATATATCACAGCGATAAGACAAAAAATAATACGCCGAATTCGATAAAGTTTGGCATGTGCCTTCCCTTTTGTAAGTGACTTGGATAAGTTCGTTAGCCAGGAAAATCGGAACTGGTATTCCGGGAAAATTTTGTTTTCTATCGAAAAAAAAAATTCTCAAAAAATAAAACAGCTGTGGCAACCAAATTTGGTAGGTAGGTTTGTGAGATAAGAAGTAGACTATAAACTAACATTTTTATTTCTGTTACAAGCTAAAAGTTAAAAAAAAAATATTTTGTGCCAGATTATTTCTATCAAAATTCACGAACCTTGGTGGTTTAGGGGTAAGAACATGTGCCTCTGGACCGAAAGGTACTGGGTTCGATCCCAGGGTACTCCTTTCACTTTTTCAGTACAAACTGTAAAGCTAACATCAATCGAGGTTCTGGCATTGTATTTGAGCAAGTTGAATGTCTGCACCTTCCGCCCTTCGGAGGGGGCGTAAAGCCGTCGGTCCCGTGTCCATGCGATGTTGGGCACGATAAAGATCCCTACCCTCCTTACAGAAAGGCAGGGGTTCAGCAAAATTTCCAGGATAGTGAGGTGAAACTGCTCCCTGGCGTCGGTGATTGGCCATAGTCGCGGAAATAGGCCGACGTTAAAGAAACAAAAAACAAAACAAACCTACCTATCAAATTTGGTTACCACAGCTGTTTTATTTTTTGAGAACATTTTTTTCGATTGAAAACAAAATTTTCCCGGAATACCGGTTCCGATTTTCCTGGCTAACGAACTTATCCAAGTCACTTACAAAAGGAAGGCACATGCAAAACTTGATCGAAATCGGCATATTATTTTTTGACTTATCGCTGTGATACATATAAAAATTGAAACTGACCCCGGTTATGGGTCCTAGTTCACGCTCATTTTTTTTTAAATTCAAAAGTCGGAATCTCTCCAATAGTGGATTTTTTCGAAGAAAATTCACTAAAAAGCGTTCGGATGGTTCTCTACAAATTTAACAAATATACACTTAAATGTAACAATATTATGTTTTTTTACATTATTTGTAGATGCTGTTGGACCTATTTTTAGATGTATTTGATACAGCCAAAAATATATTAAAAAGTATAAAATATTTATTACATCTTATTCAATGAAAAAAAGTACAACCCGACAACACTGTATACGGTATTAACGTTTCTGTTTCATATCTTGGCTGCGCTGTTTAGGATGCGCCGTCTGACACCCTCAATTCAAAATCAACCATATATATATATATATATATATATATATATATATATATATATATATATATATATATATATATATATATATATATATATATATATATAAACATATAAAAATTAAACCTATTTACAAATGAACTTTAATAAGACATTGAGCTGTGACAATACCTCTCTCAAGCACCCTAAAATATAATCAAAATGTGCACAGTTATATATGTTTTATTTCTTTTTCCCTTGTCTTAATACACTACATATTTTATGACAATCGATTTCATTTACTTATTTGATTTTATAAATAGTCGGTTAATAGTGACTTGGAATGAAGTAGACACCACCTCTTCAAACATATTAAGAGAAAAATTCATTAATATGAGTAAATCAACAGCAACTGGGAATGAATTCGGTCAGTCGCCCAGCCACGTGGTTAAAAAACACTGTTTGTATGAGTAGTTAGAACTCTAGATCTAAATAAAAGGACTGTAACAGCGGCAGAAGCAGAAGTCAATGGAAGGTTGATGAATGAATCTCATGAGTCAATAAGAAAAGCATTGACTAACCAACAGCAACCACATACTTATGATTTAAACATTTTTCAAATTTGAATAGCTCAATTTTCTGTAACCCTAGAAAGCTGAATTTTGGCACATAGTTAGGTATTTCCCAAAGCAATATGTAGACCAAATTTTATCGAAATTTTTGGAAAAAAAATTTTTTTTTTAAAGAAAACTCAAAATTTTCCCGGAAAACCCCGTCCGATTTTTCTGGACAACGAACTCATCCAAGCCATTAATAAAAGAAAGGCACTTGCCGAGTTTCATCTAAATCGGTTAATTATTTTTTGAGTTATCAGACGGATACATATATATATATATATATATATATATATATATATATATATATATATATAAATAAATATATATATATATATATATATATATATATATATATATATATATACATATATATATATATATATATATATATATATATATATATATATATATATATATATATATATATATATATATATATAAGCATATAAAAATTCAAACTGACCCCGGATATGGGTTCTAGGGGTCCTAATTCGCGCTCATTTGAAAGAATTTTTGCAAAGTCTCACCATCGATACCTCTCTATTAGTGAATTTTTTTAATAAAAATTCACTAAAACGTATTCTTTTAGAACTTTTTACGTAGAATCTAGTGGCATCGTTAATTATTTTCTAAATATTATTGTTTATAAAATAATCGCCAATGTTTTTTTTTTCTAATGGGACAGCCTATATATTTGTCGAGAAATTAATTTGCATTTTCACAAAATATATAAGATTATGGGTATATTTTAATAAACAACGAAAAAATCCCAATTTTCATAATTCGCAATCAATATTTTTTAGTATGCTATGCAAAAGAATGGAAACAAGTAACAGTTCCCAAAATGTGTTCTATTCCATGCCACTTCTTGTCTCATTTATATAAATTTTGTGTTTAGTTTTCAAATTTCGCTGTTTTTTATTTATTAATTGTGTGAAGGTATATTTGTTACTATGGCAGTAAACCAAACTTTCGAATATTTTGAGAAATACGATATGTTAGCTTGTTTTATATAAAAAAATGAAACTGTTGAAGAGACATCTGAAATGTATTTTAACAGGTAAACAGTTGGTTTTCAGTTATGTTTAAATACAATTGCTTTATTTTTATTTAGATATCCAGAAAGAAGGCAATCCAATACATCCACTTTTTACCGAATAAAAAAGAATTTACTTCGTCATAGATCATTTAACAAATCTCCTTCAAAAACATATAATAAAGATAACCGAGAGGTTGAGGAGTCACAGATTTGGCTAATGTAGTAATTCCAAAGGCTAAGGTTCGAAAAATTTTAAGAAAACACAAATGCCACCCCCACAAAGGTAGGCTTGTCCAACACCTACACCCTGGGGATGCTCAACGGCGGGTAGTTTTTTGCAATTGATATCGGAAGATAGGTGATATGGTTAGAAATTTTGCAAAGAAGGTTATATGGTCAGACGAAGTTCATTTTAGTAATTCTGATATAGACATAATAGCAGATTCTGGTCCCAGAAAAACCAACATCAAATGTTTCTCAGAAGACAACAGCGCAGGATTAGTTTAAATGTGTCTTGCGTCATATTAAGAACACAGAACATATATTTACGGAAAACCTAACAACCAATCCTATATTGAAATTTTAGAGACACCTACACCTGAATTAATAGATGATGTTTCTTTAACGCAAGTAAACGAAATTAATGTTCAACAGGACTGGGCTCCTGCACATCATTTACATAAAATGCGAGGGTATTTCTGAGGAATAATTTTCCAAATCAATGGATCGGGAACCAATGGGCCTATAAGATGCCCCACCTAGGTTAGGAGATTTGCCTATATCGGATTTCTTTCCATGGGGATATATATATATATATATATATATATATATATATATATATATATATATATATATATATATATATATATAATTTACCAAGTGCAATATGATAGAATTCAAGATTAAGGAGATGCAATAAGATAAAGTTTTTTCCACTTACAAAATCATCCCGTTGTTTTGCCTTATTCCTTAGAACGAATAGAAAAATTATGAGAAGCGTGCATACAAACAACAAAATTGAAATCATTTTAGACAGTTCTTTTGATTTACTAGATTACTTTAGTGCCTATGTTACGATTTTCAAAGGTGGTTTTTGCTGATATACCTATTGGATAATAATTATTTATGAATGTTATTTTCTTTCGTTACATAAATCTATGTAGGTAGTCACTGTTTTGTGGAAAATTAGCAATAAATATTTTAATAAATAGCTGTTATTAAATGACTTTCTTGATTCATTGTTAGCATATAGGAACAAATAGGCGCCCCCTGCAAAATTTTGAATGCGAATTATGAAAATTAGGATTTTTTTCGTTGTTTATTAAAATATACCCGTAATGTTACATATTTTTGAAAAGCTTGTCAAAATTTAAAATAATTTCTTGACAGGATGTCTCATTTAAAAAAAAACAAACATTGGTCAATATTTCAAAAGCAGTAATATTTAGAGAAAATTAACTACGTCACTAGATTCTACGTAAACAATCCTAAAGGAATTTGTTTTTACCTTTTTGACAAGTTGTCAGGCAACTGAAATGCAATCGGTACCTGAAAATGCAATCTTTTCAATATCGCCCTCTAGCTCTGAAACTAATAGGACTATGACAATTTTGTTTGCGGCATCTTTTAACTCACAAAAAAGTAGCTCATTTCGCGAAAACCGCAAAGTTCTATCATTACTAAAAACCGAGATACCCAGCAATTGCCACAAAATGGGACAGCTGTACCGTGAACAGTGAACCGTTCCTTAGATATGGCCAACGATCATCCTTAGTGCCCACTCTGTACGGGGAAAACATGTCTTGCAAATTTTATAAAAGATAATTTATAATGGAAAATTAATTAAGATAGGTATAGTAGATTATACTACTGATCGATTTGGCAACGCAGAGATCCATAGTCGCCGCCATATCAGACCAGATTATGACTGGCTTGTACGTTCTGCAGGTGCAGTGCGTTAAACTTGATCTTGGCATCAACATCCTGACTATCGCCGATAAAGAAATAGTTATGACGTCTTGTAGTAACCTGGTAGTGTAGAAAATCATCTTGCAAGAAAGCAGCAACGTTATCGTCTGAATTAAAGTGTCATTCCCGTGGAAACATCTAAGAGAGAAAAAGACTACCAACTTATTCAACCAGAAGCAACGAGATAACAGATTATGAGAGAAATACAAGGCGGGGCATTTATAAGCCATGTACATGTAAAGCAGACCCGGTAAAAGGTCAATAAACATATTTGGTACAAAGTTGATTGTCAACGAGAAGAATAGGGCCTGCAAAAATGTTGCTTCGAGTAAGGGCGTAACAGAATTTATAATACCAAACATACCCAATACCCTTTTGGGATGAAGTCACGTATAGTATCATCTTTTAAAAAATGTTTTTTACATAAGATCCGCACTAGGTGTGACTTAAATCTTTTAACTTGTTTTATGGATTTTTAATGAAGACTTTTTATTACGGCTGTAGCTACTTATAGCATTTGTGTGCAAAACAGTACCTTAATACCATTGTCAAAACTTTTTGAATAAATTAAAGTCACCACTACTAAAATACGAACATGAAGACATAATCGTGGGACAGAACTATGAAGTTCACATTAAGCTAATTATCTGTATCTGTCGTATGAAGCGTATTACCTATCTCTGTCGCATAAAGCAATTTTTATGTATCTGTTGCACCAAGCTAATTGCCTGTCTGTGTCGCTAGGTCTCTCTCCTCTCTTTCTATATTTCTCTTTCTCTCTCTCACACACACATATGCACACAGACTGCATTCCATTACCATGTACAATATAACGAAAGTATGGATTGCTGACCTACCTTTTAGCGAATCTTTTGAAAGATTCGCCAATGAGGAGATCTCTGTTAATAAGTGTCATAAAGCTAAGACAAGCAAATTTGGTAAGTAGATAGTATATGTGAGTTCCACAGCTCCCTCCGCTTCCCCAAAGTCAACATTCCTGTCAAGGTTTCCCCCTCTCAAGGTCAACACTCCTTTCTAATTTGCCTCCTCCCAATGTCAACACTCCTCCCAAGGTTGCCTCCTCTCAAAGTCAACACTTCTCTCGAGGTGACAAAATGTGTCAGATTCAAACCCACGCCCTCTTTCAAGGTCAACAGCTTAAATTTGTCGCCTTGGACCGCTCGACTAACCTGGCTAACCCAGACACTTAGTAGTATAAAATCTGCAAAGTTTGTTTCAGATGCACATCTCTCTGAGAAATAGTAAAGTGAGTAAAGTGAGTAAAGTGAGTAAAGTTAGTAAAGTGAGTAGAATGAGTAAAGTGAGTAAAGTGAGTAAAGTGAGTAAAGTGAGTAAAGTAAGTAAAGTGAGTAAAGTGAGTAAAGTGAGTAAAGTGAATTATAACGAAAATAAATTTAAAATCAGCTCCAAGCTATCTTTGTCACGAACTGAAACGTGAGCAAGAATGCCTGCAGAAAAAAGAAGACTTAAAGAGTGATAAGTTGGCGCTTATAGCCAAATATAGAAGAATGTTATTGCGAACCATTGATTACAGAATGGGAAGTGTTGTGATTGTAAGTTAATAGTGGATTTGATGGACACAAGACTGGATTTTAAATTCTATTCGTTTATGAAATACTTTCCGGGTCCATTGAGAACATATCTCGAGTCATCGCATGCACAGTGGGAACATCAAAGAAAAGTGCTGGAACAATCAAGGATGGTTGTTTTTGTTAACGAGGAGGGAGAACGAAATGTTGTAAATCTGCAAACACCTAACAATTCAATTATAAGTGTAATTTAAATATAAGTTGATAGAGTTAATAATGAGGAAAGTTTAATTTAATGAAGCTGAAAATAAAATCCATTACATGGCGTGTTGGAAATATGCTTACACTAATGCAAGAAAGAGAACTTGAATGAAAGAGTACGCGAATGTCCTTTTGAAAGAAAAATAAGAGAAGTCAAAAGTGTTGTCGAAAGAATTTTAGATTCAGAGCACAGAAAGAATATTTTATATGAACGTTACTACACACTAATTGATCATTTATTAATTCGAAAGAATTTTGATCTACGCCCTTATTGATAATTTATTTTGTTAATGAACGGGCTTTTAAATGTAATTTACCATGTTTTACTTTATTTTACTTTTTATAAAGATATCATAGTTTGATATTAATAAAGTTTCAAACTAAGTTATTGGTTCATCGTTTCATTTTTGAATAGGAATATTAAAAAAATACATTTTTGACAAATGTTTTATTGGATACATTTAATTCATTACAAAATTGTCATATAGGTAAAAAAAATTGTAAGTGAGCAGATGCAGATATTATTTAAGTGATTGAAACAAGAAGGTTTCGATGGTTGTATAGTTGTAAAGTAGAATGGTCACCGAGTGATAGGACTTGTGTGCCAGAATATTTTCTAATGTGGGAATCCTTTTCTTTTCATTTTACAAACACGTAATCAACGTTTCTTGTGAGGGCGTTGACAATTTTACCAAAATTATGAACTGAAGTGAAACCTGTTTTCCAATCGATGCAGTGATAATAATTTATGAGCCATCTAACTTGTCTTGATAAATCCGGTGGAAGGGAATCTATACTGAAAGGTGGTTTGAATATGTAGTGGCAAATTTTTGCTCTATCAAGCGCTGCTAATTCTTCAGTAGGAAATTTGTTATTTTCTAATTTGAAACCTTCCACGTCAAGAATTAATATCCTTTTTACAATTCACGTTTAGAAAAGTTCCAAATAATCTTACTCATCTCACAGTAGGATGCTTTGTGACTTTTTAGTTTCTTTAAATTAAAGTTGTAAAGTGTGTGGCGAATTTTTTTTAAACGTGAAGCATTGAATGTTGGGAGGGTGGGGGTGTGACTGTTAACTTAAAAGCAAAACTTAAAAGCAAATGTCGCAAGTGAGAAGAAGACTATAATCTTAATTGAATATCAAAAACTGCGTGTTTGTGCGATAAATATCATAGAAGAAAAAATAATAAAAGGAAAATAGAGGTAGTTTCTTTTTTATTTTCGATCTTTCTGTTAAAAAGTACCCCGAGACAAGGGGGGTGGGGGTGGTTTCAGGTGCGAAAGATTAAAAGGGGGGCCATTTTACACGCGCCTAGCGTGTTTTACATTCAGGGGAACATTAGCTACCCTCACACTACTTATGAAAATTTCAACATTTTACTGGTACATGCGTCAAAGATAAGAAAATGTAGTACTTTCGTCTAGGTGTATTAGAACTATCATTTTTCTAATGTTAATATTTCAAAGTAGGTCTTCCAGTTTCAGTGCTGCTTTAACAGATACAGCCATCGATTTTTTACTAATATTCAGATAAATGGAGAAAAAAATATTAAAATGTATGTCGCACCATAATCTCAAGGTTGATATTTTATTAAAATAATTATTACAATAGTCTTCTCGACAATAAAAAACGCGAAGACGCAGCAAGTGCGTTATGGTAGTGAATTTTCATAGAAATGATCTGGCACCAAATATTTTATTATAACTTTTTTTTCTTGCAACATATAAAAATTGAAACTAACACCGGATATAGGTTTTAGGGGTCCTAGTTCGTGCTCATTTGCAAAAAAAATTTCAAAATTCAAAAGTCGGGATCTCCCCATTACTGATTTTTTTCCACGAAAATTCACTAAAAACAACTTTTCTAGTAAAATGTTTTCACTAACATGCTTGGCTTTGTCAGAAAAAAATATTTTACCCTATTTTCATATATTGTGCAACATGCTTCAGATCGCTGTTTTAGGTTGCACTGCCGAAGCTGCTTTATCATGCAACAAAAATTTAAACACTCAGTATTGCAGGCACAAATGGGCTTTAAGTTTAACAGTTTCCAATTCTCTTTCAAGCATTTAAGTAAACGTTAAAAAAAATATATCAAAAAGAGTATATCACCCTATAATTTCAATTTTACAATTTTATTCAACTAATTATTAGAATAGATTCTCTGTAATAGAAAACAACTTTTTTAATAATATTTTTTTTTGTACAATGCTTAGTTTTGGCATAAAAATGTCCCGAATCAACACCTATATATTCAAAGTTGCCTCTTTCCTCCTTGTCGACACCCAGGTACGATAGTATTTAGGCTGTAAGCCCTCGTGGTGTGTTGTTGAAATAAAATTTTAAAAAAGTGATGTGACCATAACATAGGAGTATTGACCATGAGAGGTGGCAACCTTGGGAGGAGTTTTGACCTTGATGGGAGGCAACCTTGAGATGTGTGTTGTCCTTGGTAGGAGACAACCTTGAGAGGTGTTGACCTTGGTAGGAGGAGAACATGTAGAACTCGCATATACAAACACATTGGTACTCAAGTTTTTACTATCCAACTTACTATACATGCCGAAATCCAGATCTCTAGAGGGAAATAAAAAAAAGTTATAGGCATTTTAAGAAAAAAGTTTGGGTGCCAGTGGTGATCAGAAAAAAGAAGCACAAAAACAAAATATTTTGTGGTCAACAAAACCAATTGAATATTACATACAATGATTAAGTCTTCTTCGCGCAAAAAGGTCAGGTCAGGTCAGGTCAGTCATGTCAGGACATACCAGAAAAATGACTTTGAAATTTTTATAGTTTTTCTTGAAACGCCAAAGCCGCGATCTGAAACGTCAAAATTTGCAATTTTCAGACAAAGAACCTGAATCGAATACAGATTATGTAGAAGAAATGTCGTACTAAGTGCGTTTTGCAAAGCCTCCACATTCAGCTTCAACCATCATTGTCCTTCATTTTAGTAAAATATTTGCGGAAAATTCATTCCAAATAGACCCTTTATGTGATGTTTTGGCATTACTTTCAGCTATAGAGTTTGGGGTTAACTACTTTATAATTTTTAATAAATTTTCGTTTTTGAGAACACCGCGATCTATGAATTTTAAAAAGATTTCTTCGAGTAAGCGCGAACTGGAACCCCTAGAACACATATCCGGGGTCAGTTTCAGTTTTTGTCTGTTTACAAATATACAGGGTGCCGTATTTATACGGTAAAGCTTGATATATCCGTTATTATACAAGATATGAGAAAAATGATATACGTTAATTGTAGGCTGTGTCGAGTTGAATCTTATAAAGTTATTTTGACAATCACAGGGTGGCTTATAAGTTGTTGGTGTTACACAATTTATTTTTTCAATAGAACAACCTTTATGAGATAGCGGCCCTGTCGTACATCTCACAATGTCCTAAAATAGCCGTATTACTTTATAGGTGTGTTCTCTCTGTAATTAGTATACCGTACTGACGATCTCTAGTTACAGCGAAACCGGTCTGCGGTTCTAATTATGGTGATAATGCATCTAGCCTTACACCCCTTATGTTATTGCATTTTTGCACTTTCCATCGAATCATAATGCATGTTTGTCAGGAAAGAAATTATGCCATTCATTGTTTTGAGTTATTTCAATTGTTTTGCAACTTTTCACGTTTGTGGCAAATATCAAAAATGATGATCGAAAAAATCGAGCTGCCATATACAGATACAGGCACTTTCAAATAGTGGCTGAATTTGAAGATTCCGCAGAAATTTTTTTAGCGTTTTCGCAGAAATCATTTTTTGGAAAATATTTATGAAATGTTGGTTATTAATAATAAATGTCTAATAAGTTATTGTAAAAAAAATGTTGTCGAATTATTGTAAAAAATATAATTTTCTCTAACATCACTGGAGACAATTTCTGTAAAAAAAAAGGTAAATTTTTGTAAAAGAAATTGTTTGCGAATTCTTATAGAATTATTTTTTTTGTCATAAAGCTGTTTGTGCATAATTATATCTTGGCAGGTGTGTAAAAGAGGTTTGTTGGCCAGAAACGTCAGACCAGTTTTTTCGGGCACTTATTAATTTTATGTATTTCTGTACTTTTTGAAACAACAAATTTATTTTAATGAAATATGATACATTGTTGTTACTATAATATAGGCTACACTGCTAACCAAATTTGATGCCTTTCTTTAAAAAATACCCATTTTACGAAAATTCGCTACCATGACGCACTTTCTGCGTCCAGACTTTTAATTGTGTATTCGTAGTCAAAACCTAAATATTATTGTAGCTTCGCATTTGCCTAAGATTTTATATAAAACACATTAAATAATATTTGCTTACTAAATACAGAGGTAGAGACCTCATGGATTCAAAAATTGATGTTTTTTTGCAACTTGTTTCGCCCTTTGTGGCATCGTAAATGGCTAAACCGGTTCCCGAAAGAAAAACAGGAAGCCAGAGAAGATATCTCTAGATATGTGTTTAATATGGAACGGTTTCACCAGGTAAGGACAACAACAATTAATCAACTTTTTTTATTTTAAGGCATCTGAAACTGGAAAAATTTTACATAGACTATTTTTAGAACATGACAATAAAGCCAGAATTAATAAAGAAGTAAAATCATTTTCACTGGAGCTATTACAAGACCCTGTCAAATTTCATATTCTAAATATTTTTGATGTAACTGGAAGTTTTGTTGCCCGAGTAAGTTTTGTATGCAATTTTTTTAATTACATTCTTACGATGCTCTGAACAGGCAAGTATTTTCGGAATCTTATGTTTACATTGTGCCTGTCTGATCTCTATATAACTTTTCTTGACAAGTAGTGTGGAACTTTAGTAATAATAATTCTATGGTATAGACAGGCACAATTTATAACGCTACGGTTTTTCGTGTTTAGCCAACCAACCGATCTCAACGTATGACTAATTCTGTCAAATTTCCTTATACCGAAAATAAATCCAAGCCAAGAATTCTGAACAAGTTGAATTCTGTCATTATCATTCATTGTAATACATTTGTTAAATTATATTGAATCTCAGTAAGAAAACTGAGACAAGACTAAGGTCTCGCATAAATAAGTTTCACTTTTGTCTGAAACAAATGTCTGGGAGGAAACAAAAGTCCCAGTTGGCAATAACCTTTCTTTATCAAAATATTGGTATTACAGTCCCTTCACATTTTCACCGATCGCAAATAGCTATACAGGTTGACAAAACAGCTTTACAGGTTGTGCCTATTATGTTCTGGAAGATGAAAATAGAAAAACGTTTCGACTAAACAGTAAATTATCCATATATTCAGCAGAAATAGTTGCAATTTTAGAAGCACTACACTATGTAAAACAGCAATGGAAACAAGAAGTAGTTATCTTCACGGATAGTAAGAGATGCCTTGATAAAATTTATAATTAATTTTACAGCCAACACGAAAGTAGACAACTATTTGATAGCTGAGTTAATAAAAACGCTATGCATTTTGCAAGAAGAAGGCAATGACGTCACCTTAGGGACGCTGTGGGATATTACAGAATGGAACAGTGGATACATTGGCTAAGAAAGTTATTGCACATGAAAAAAATTAACTTATCCATGTCCACGTTTTGCCATACCTATTCAATTCTCTTACAACAAAAAAATGGACACAAAGCCACGAAAACAATAGTACAGGATTTTATCACAAACAGCTACGTTTTTCACCTAGGATACCCTGGTTTAAAAACCAAGTATTAGATATACTAGTAATTGTAAATATTTTTAAATTACGAATCGGACATGCATTGGTGCGTTTATATAATGCAAAATAATGTATATATTAAAAATAGTATTTACTAATTAGAAACGAAATTATGTAATACAAAATAATTTTTATGAAATTTTAAAGAAATGGTTTGCAACAGTTATTAATTATTAAGAAGTGAAATGTATGAAAGCAATGAACCAAGTTCTTAACTTTCACTGCCGCGATGTTATCCCAGCGGAGATGCAAAGTTCTTTGGCTTCTCAATGCAAGCAGGACCTCTCAAAGACACACATTGGAGACACTCAAGGCTGTCCAGACCATTACTACATTGGTACAAAGTTTTTCTGGATTAGCCTCAGCTTATGCATGGTTCCTCTCCGCCATTGTCTTCGTTGTGATGGCATAGAG
This sequence comes from Tillus elongatus, assembly GCA_964006375.1. Taxonomy (NCBI): domain Eukaryota; kingdom Metazoa; phylum Arthropoda; class Insecta; order Coleoptera; family Cleridae; genus Tillus; species Tillus elongatus. The sequence goes on from OZ023264.1 coordinate 67,541,161, forward strand.
GGATACTTTGAATCCCGAATTGGCCCCCCTTAATAAGGGTGTGAGCTGGAACTTCCTTTAGAGATGGTGTCGAGTGACAGTTTGGAACGGAGCCTCTCTAACGAGGCAGCCCATTTTCTGCATGCTACTTCTCCCGTTCTAGCCCAGAATTGATGGTTACATTTTTTGAATGATTGACTGATTAATCAGGGAAAAGAGACCGCTGAAGGTAGCGATGTGATTATATGGACTCAGTAACTTTGACAGATCTCTAATATCATCGATCACAGTGTTTGAGAGTGTAACCCTAGACTAACAAGCAGGAGGACGGAGTGCATTGAATCAGGTGGTAATACCTTAGACTAAGAAAAATAAGGACAAAATTTATTTGATAAAATGTTTATTTATTAAATAAATGGTGGTAATGTTATCATTAAAATAACCACAATGAAGCTGAGAGTCGTCAGACGTATAATAGGTTAGAATGGTTTGCATAAAAATTCTGAAGATGGTGTCGCCTGTACAGGGTGGGCAACGAGAATGGTCGTCGACCATATCCCAGGAACGGTTCACTGTGCAGCTTCAGGAACAAGACCGCTATGAGAAAAGTTGCCGTGATAGATCGCTGGGAATTATTTTCAAGTTTCTAATAATACCGCTAGAGGGCGTAAAAACCACTGCTGGTCCGTCGAAAAATTGCGATTTTCATCACATTGCCGCCAATTAAATGATACTTTTGATACACGCATAGTCATGGCTAAGCAACGAATGTTATTTTTCGCCTCGCATACTTTTTGATATCTTCGAAAATAAAGTGGTGAGGGTGGGGGCGTTGAATGTTTATTTTTTCAATTACTAATTACTACGATTTAGACCGACGGCACTTGATGTGTTTGAACTCGTTAAAAAGAGCTTTTCTTGGGCTACCATTTGTACTCATTCCAGGTTTCCTCTGTATTTTCCATACACCGAGAGAGGACGTTGTTTGAATAGTTAGGTTATGTTGCTCTTTTTCTGAAGAAAATTAAATAGAACGGTATATCAATAATACCACAGTAGAATAGGCTACAAAAGACTGAAGCTACCAGTGGAAACCTCAGTTCGATATCATTACCTTAGCGGTAGATATTAGCAACCAAAGTTGGAACTACGAATTACCACATCTTGGTAACAAGATAGCAACAATAAAATAACAGAAAAAGTGCAACGTATAACATTTACTCTACTGCCGCAATGAGATATGCTGGACAACCATCGTGATGGAAAATCATATTAATACTCAGAGGTGCGTTTTCTAACAGTGGAAATTGGATTCTCCAGAAAATCAAGATATCGCTGCCCGTCCAATGGTGCATTGAAAATGTAGGGTCGAATTATCTATTCACTGGCAATACCACACCAAACGTTAATAGACCAACGGCCCTGATGTTGCACTTTGTTAATCCAATACGGATTCGCCTGCGACCAATAGTGCATATTGTTTCTATTTAGCCTACCGTCACTGTGAAATGTGGCCTCTTCTTGCAGCATGCCCTATAACTAGTTACCAAAGTTCAACCGTTCATCGAATTCGCGAGCTTATAAACTTTAGAACTAAATGATGCGGTATGGATGCAACCTAAAAATCTTTTTTTTTTATTGCATTAGTATTATTAGCATTACTTTTATTATTATTACACACCCACTGAATTTTCGTTCCCTGTTGACTTTGTAGCGACAAGTAATTATAATATGTGTATTATTTTAAGACATTACACCTGTGATTTTCAGCATAATTCGAAGAATGGTTCGAGTTACTCCTAAGTCCCTGGATATAATACCGGTACTCGGATCTGGTTTGGATTCGACATAGGCTCAACACATTGGTAACATTCTCTCTGACGAATGATGCATGTTTCCCGCTGTTCGTAACCGATACGACAGTCGAAGAAAAACTCATTTGGAAAACCAACGTCTTCGCGGGTACTTCACCGCATACACCCTAACAGCAACAGTTGCGTTTCGTATGCATTCAAAGATTACAGCTGGCATGTCAAATGCTTCTCCATTCGTGAAAATTATCTTATGGTAGTCATTAGCCACACCAACAACAATTTAATGACATTATAATCGTTTTGACAATTTGCTTATGCATTTTTTCATTTTCACAGTATGCTTGATGTTCTCGAAATTATGTTACACTGGGCCAATTTTTTGTTAGGCATATCGGAATAAATTACTCTACAAACCTCAAAATGAGTGGTTATTTTAAAAGTGACTTAGCTAGTCAGCGGTGACCTAACATTTAATGTAAATAAAGACGGGGGCTTCAGGCCTTACAATCTAATGTCGAGCACGCAAAATAAAAATCGAGACTCAAATATATTCATTTATTGACTCAAAGTGACTCTATATAATGCAAGGTATTATTTAATAAAATGATTGCCTGCGGCGGTTTTCATGAGAATTTAAAATGAAAAGGATAAAAAACAGATGAGCCAGGTACTTATATTTATTTCCCAGGTGATGTTTTATGTGGGTTCCGTGAAGACGCATGAACTGTTGCTGTTTAGAGCCAACAGCACCACTCAGAATATTGTAGGGCTGCTCAGAGTCGCCCTAGACCGCCGGTAGACCTTGAAAGAGCTCTGCATCTCCTTCCTGGCCCTATGTCTTCGATGGCTCATTGTTGCTGGTTACTTCACCCTTATCTGATGATACGGATGTTTTCAGGAGATGGCCCCGATGGTTGTCGACGGGCTAAGACCACAAAATAAGAAGGGTAGCTGCAACGAATTCAGATCGCCTTAATATTCTATTTAATTTGAGGTTATTTGCAGGTATGGTAGCTTGCTAGGTCTTACATAAGAACCAGGATAATCTACGTTTTAATTTTGAAAAAGAAAAAAAAAAGAAATATCTTTATTATGGATTAAAAATGACGCGAACATGACTGCAAATTACCATTAAAAAGAAACAATAGAGATACTAGGCAGTTAATTCACTAAAGCAATATACATGACAAGCCAGTCAGCTTTTAATTAACAGTTAATCTATTCGACCTACCCCATATAGGCATGCTGCTTCCCCTTTCGACGATAATTATATTGACCTACTTAAGTTTTGAAAATGATTTGCAGAAAGAGGACTTCATGGAAGACGATGGGATTTAGATAGACTTCTTATTAAAGGCACGAACATAAACGACGGCCGACTTAACCAGTGGTCATTGAGAACCCGAAGAGAATATTTATATTCCTATGGCCAGCTTTGAGAAGGTTTTAAAGTTCATCGAATAACAAGGAGATATTTAATTGGCTACGACCCTGGTAAATTGCGTGGATGGTTATGACGTCGGCTTATGTTGGCAGAGTGCCTTTACTAAATAAATATTATAATGATGTATTAATTAACTTTATAGTATGGGAAAAGGTTGTATAACGTGTAACACGTCACACATCCCGATAGACGGGGCGTGGGCAAAAAAAAAATTAAACAATTTTTTTACAGGCGCCACAAGAAGAGAATATCAAAGCTGGAAGCAAGTGTGAGAAGTCATTTTCTCAACAAGGGGGTGACCGAAGAAATAAAGTGAACCAAGGAAAAGGAACGCTGCCAGATAACTGCTCCGCCAGTTACTGAAAGTTCAAATTTAAAAAACTTAACTTAATAAAAAGCTACCAATCTCAATCGTGATCCAAAAAGTAATAAAAGAATCGATGTCTGAATGACAACATCTTTATAAATTAATCCCCTTGTTGAGATTGCTAAATTTGAAATCCATTGTAATAGGAAAACGGACACAGTACAACAAAAAAACATTAAATTTATTATGAAAAACGAAATTTTTGACGTTGATGCCCTACTTGACGATGTGGAAGTAAAATAGTGCTGCAAATTGAATCATAAATTCCACATAGCTGTGATAGTTTACTCTCCTCAGAAAGACATTCTCATTAAATGAATTTAGGGTCCATGACGTTATCACAAAGAATATATTTTTATTCCTGTACGCGTAAACTTCTGAAACGATATATTACGCGATTTTTAACAGCAAAGTGTCAGTTTCCCCATCAAACCATTATTTCTTCACTTTTTTCTAAAGCCATCTTACTCACAAATAACTCAGACCACCTGTGCACCAAATTTTATGTCGATTGCTTAATTTTAAAACAATTGGATACTTCACCTCTACATGCTCAACCCCTACTTGAATGTCATTAAAAATATCTAGTTGACTTTGATTTGACCTTGAAAATCATCGCCAAGATCAAATCCAAAGTCACCATCGGATAGCCGGGAAAAAATCCTTGTCTGGGACTTTTTTCTCAGCAACTTAAACTTTCAGAATTATTCTGCTATTCTGTTACTTTTGTGACACCACACAAGTGCTAAATTCAAGCCATCACCTCAATAAATTTTATGGTGAAATGTGAATTACTTGATGAAGAAATAAGAGGAGCAACTAAACACGACGTCCACTAAATAATATAATGTAATATTATTTCAAAAGTAAATTCATATTCACCACCTCACACTCAACCCCAACATTTTTTTTATAGAAGCCCTTTTTGTGGGTGCGATGAAAGAGAATTGGCAGATTTAAATCATATAATATTATCATGTCCCAAGTACACATCTCAACGAGCCATTTTAATGACATCCCTAGAAGAATATATACAACAACCTCTAAATTTTACATCGCTAGTAGCTGTCGCTATTGTGAAAAGGGCGCCAGTGGGGTAATAAGCTTCACAAATAAAATTTGAAGATGGAAATATGGCCCAATACTTTGTGACCACCTGTTGTTTTCGCTGACATGACACACATTTCTATCGCCTACTGCTCGATTGTTTAATAATTTATAGGTTATTAGTGAAGTCGATGGTAAGAAATAATTAAATTTACTAGGAGATATTGTTGCTATTGATCGAAAATGAAAAATGAATTTTATTGCGTTGAAGGGCTTAATAATACAGCAATTAAATGGAATTAAAAATAAATGTAACAGTGATTCAGACACAACACATACATTGTTTAAAGAACAATGAAAACGTATACACTCAAATATTATGTGAAAAATACAGGCTGGTGCACCGCAGAATTATCTGAGTCCCTCTCAGAGTGCCAGATCTATACAGGCGCACAAATGAGGGGATCAGGAAAGGACGTACAGCACTCAGCATTTTCAACCTGATTTCAGGCGCTCCCAGATAACTGCTAAACAACATGTCCCAAGACAAAAAACTCTAAAATATGCTACCTTTAGCAAAACGCCCTGGGACACATCAAAATATAAACATAAACCGCAGCATCCAGAGCAAATGACGGCATTTAAGAACGCCTGTTTCCCATAGCACTAAAACAACAACAACAACAATAATAATAATAATAATAATAATAATAATAATAATAATAATAATAATAATAATAATAATAATAATAATAATAATAATAATAATAATAATAATAATAATAATAATAATAATAATAATAATAATAATAATAATAATAATAATAATAGTATTCTCCGGGGGCGGTGCTGGAGTCGGCGGACTTTCTCCTGTACTGGGACCGACCCATGATAACGGACCACACTGTGGACTTCAATAGGTCAGACATTGTCCTGATAAACAAAGAGATGAGGCTTGCTGTGATCATAGACATTGCTATACCGCTGTCCCATAACATTTAGAAAACTGAAATTGAAAAGATCACCAAGTATGAAAACTTGGCATATAAAATAAAAAAACATATGGAAGCCCCAGAAGGTGGCTATATATCCTTTCGTAATGTCGGCGGAAGGAATAGTCACCAAAAATTTCATAAGAAATCTAAATGAACTCGGATGCCCAAATAACTTCCTAAACATGGGTCAGAGGGCGGTTCTGCTGCAGGCATGTCACATAGTCCTAAAATTCCTCAGTTAACTGGCGACCTCAAACACGTCTGCTGTGTTGAAGCACCGGAAGTCAGACTGTAATAATAATATCATCATAATGGGATATGATGAATTTTATCCCCATCCACCGAGCCGAACCCCAATGTCGCGCGGGGGGGGGTCAAAAGGTTTCCAGTGGTAATGCTGAGAAAGTGTAACGCTTATATCAATAATAATAATAATAATAATAATAATAATAATAGTAATAATAATAATAAGAAGAAGAATAAAAAGAAGACGAAGACGAAGAAGAAGAATGAATTGGCTGGCCTGAAACATGATTTTTAATATTATTAGCTTAAACAAAATAGTATGAGCGTTTGAAATTACTATAGATAATAAATATGTCCTTCAACACAATAGAAATAGAAAAGAAACAGCTGCAAAGGTAAAAACAGGATGGACTAAGAAGCAAATTTAAATAAATGGCCCACTTGACAAGCCATTTAAAATTGAAGATGGTAATGCTAGACTGGATCAAATGGTTTGTTTTATGCATCTAATGTCATTTGGATACAGTTTAGCGACGTGTGCACAGGTTCATTTTAAAAAATCAATTACATGAGCAATTATCTTAAAAAGAGAATCACTTAGGGCAGGTTCTTTTGCGAAATTAGATGACTATTATCACAATCACCTAATGTCGTTTGGATACAGTTTTACGACGTGTGCACAGGTCCATCTAAAAAAAAAGTACATAAGCAATTCTCTTGAAGAGAGTATCACTTAGGGCAGGTTGTTATGCCAAATTAGATGGCGATTACCACAATAATCTAATGTCGTTTGGATACAGTTTAGCGACGTGTGCACAGGTCCATTTTAAAAAGAGGTAATTAAATTGCGAGAAGGAAGACAGAAATAAGAACATAAAAAGAGAGCAGAATGAAGGCAATTCGACCAATAGCAAATTTAAGTTGGTCAGATGAAGTCGAATTCGAATTCAAATGTATTTAAATCAATTAAAAACTGTGTTTTCAATTACATGCACTGTATCCAAATTCCAATTAGGAAACTAAAAAAAATCCAAACCTATTATCAAAACACAACTACTATATTGTCTTCAAATAAATTATAATCTGTAGAAATCAAGGCTAACTCAAATAAAATCAATACTGCGTTATCAATTGCAACGCCCTGTATATAAACAAGAAACTATCAAAGGTTTACAGCATCAAAACCAAACAATATATTATATCAAAATAAATATACGATTGATAATTTGTTTAACCTGGAAACAAACCTGCATACATTTATTTAGTCATTAAAAATTTGGACAATATATTTCCTTTCTAAACAAATAATAATTTATAATTTATTCTGCTATAAAATAAATTTCTAATAATTTCGTTAATAATCAGAAATTTTGTAAAATTAATATACCTCTTCCTAAGATAAATGGATAAAATTCATGAATTATAATTGTATATAAGATAACAAGAATCAAAGCAAATATCGGGCGAAATATCATTCTAATTGGTGTATCAAGGATAATTATTTATATTATAAAAATTTAAAACAAAATTCAAGCTTCAGAACGTACAGCATTCCTTTTTGTCATGTGGACCACCCTTCCGTCCCCAAGAAAAAAATTGCACTGTAGATGGCGAGCCATTGCTGCAATACAATTTAAAACAACAACAGTCTCAATTTGCGAGCACAACATTACCAGATACAAGCCCCATCTGTCCTTCGACGTAGCGGCCCACGTTGTAAGCGCTACTATGTAACGCTCAAAAAGAGTGGTTAATTTAAAAGTGACCTAGCTGCTAATCAGCGGTGAGCTATCATTTAATGTAAATAAAAAAAGGGGGCTTTGGGCATTATAAACTAAGTGATGTCGAGCACAAAAAATAAAAATCGAGACTTCAATATATTCATTTGTTGGGTAAAAGTGACTCTATATAACGCAAAGTATGACTTAAAAAATGATTGCCTGTGGCGGTTATCATTAGAATTTAACATGAAAAGGATTTTAAAAAAAGCGGTTATCATTAGAATTTAACATGACAAGGATTTAAAAAAACAGATGAGCCAGGTACTTAGCTTTATTTCGCAGGGGATGTTTCATGTGGGCCCCGCGAAGACTCATGAACTGTTGCTGTTTAGGGCCAGCAGGACCGATCAGAATATTATTGGGCTGCTCAGGATTACCCTAGACCACCAGTAAGCTTAGGCAGCGCTCTGTCTCTCCTTCGTGGCCCCACGTCTTGCATAGCTCATTGCTACGTGTTACTTCACCTTTGTCTGATGATACGGATGTTTTCAGGAGGTGTACTCGATGGTTGTCGACGAACCAAGACCCCAAAATAAAAACGGTAGCTGCAAAGAATTGAGATCGCCTTAACATTCTGTTGAATTTGGGGTTATTTGCAGGCATGGTAGCTTGCTGGATCTTGTCTAAAAACCAGGATAATCTGCATTTTAATTTTGAGAAAGAAAAAAAAAAGAAATACAACTTTATTATTGATTAAAAATTACGCGAACACCACCGCAAACTACCATCAAAAATAAACAATAGAGATATTAGGCACAGCAATTCACTAAAGCAATCTACATGACAATTCAGTCAGCGTTTAATTAACAGTTAATCTATTCCACTTGTCCCATATAGGCATGCTGCTTCCTCTTTAGACGATAATTATATTGACCATATTAAGTTTTGAAAATGATTTTCAGGAAGAGGACTTCAGGGAAGACGATGGGATTTATATAGACTTCTTATCAAAGGCACGAACATAAACGACGGCCGAATTCACCAATGGTCATTGAGAGCCCGAAGAGAATATTTATATTTCTATGGCCAGTTTGAGGATATTTTAAAGTTCATCGAATATCAAGGAGATATTTCATTGACTACGACCCTGGTAGATTGCGTCCATGGTTATGACTTTAGCTTATGGTGGCAGAGTCCCTTTACTAAATAAATATTATAAAGATGTATTAATGAACTTTATAGTGGGAGAAAAGGTAGTAAAGCTATATATATATATATATATATATATATATATATATATATATATATATATATATATATATATATATAATTTAAAAAATTGGTTAGGTAATACTAAATATAAATAGAAAGCCACTGAAATGTCGGGTATCTATGAGATAAGTTGTAAAGATTGTAATCTGAAATACGTTGGGCAGACTAAAAGAACCATTAAAACTAGATTTGGGGAACATCGGGCACAGCTGAGACACGGTAGTGTAGAGAAGTTATGCGTGGCACAACATATTTCGGATAATAATCACCACGTAGATAAAAAAATCTGAAAGTTATCAGAAATGCTAAACAATCAGCAAAGTTAGATGCGTACGAAAGTATTTATATTTATAAAGCAATAAATAAATAAAGTTTCTTAAACCGAGTTCCGCCATTAATTTATAGTCCTCTGTTTGCAGTCTTTCTTTGACATAGAAGAGATTCCGAAACTCGGCAGGTAAAGTTATAACAGAAGTTCAAAAAACCTCGTCCGGCAATTAAACTACAAAACCCAGAAAATTTGCCTGAGATTTCTCTTTATCGGTCTTTACCTAAGACGCAGTATAAAATGTGAATCTTAGTTGTAAACAGTTTTCATCTTCTAATGGTGCTAACCTGGTTAGTGAAGCGATCGTCAGGTCTTTAAAAAATGTGTTGTGTTGATCTGGGTACTTGTGTACTTATCAGTGCTCATCACGGGTTCCAATCTTCACTTAGTTTAATTGTATCTATTGTTAATTGCGTAGTCAATATAAATAGACGGTTTCGAATGGATTTCACTTATGTCTTTTCAAGTTTAAATAGCGCTAATCGCAATCAAAATGACATTAGTCAAAATCAAATGACAACTTCAATTTCAAAGTGCCATTAGTAAAAATCATATTGGAATTAGTCCAATTATGTGTTTTGTTTCTTTAACGTCGGCATATTTCCGCGACTATGGCCAACCACCGACGCCAGGGAGCAGTTTCACCTCACTATCCCAAAAATTTTGCCGAACCCCTGCCTTTCAGTAAAGAGGGTAGGGATCTTTTACGGGCCAACATTGCATGGCCACGGGACCGACGGCTTTACGCCACCTCCGAAGGGCGGAACATATATAAAAAGGATTGCTGCTGCAATTTTGAAAGGAACGATTTGCACTTTATACAGGGCTTTCATTAATTCCCGAACCCCACCTGACCGGATTCTGTCTCTCTCTTAGTGGAATATGATTTTATGAGTTGGTAGTCAAAAAGTAACCAAAAAAACACTAGACTAGGGACCCTAAAGTTACTAAGTCAATTGGCAATTGACAGTTCAGTCCATTGGCGCTCAATGCCCTTTTGACGGTTCTTTGTATGTATATTGTGCATTTTTCAAGTTCGGCCAGTGTTTACCTTTTTAAATAATTTTCAAACTGTTGGACAATAAAAATAAACAGTTTTTATTAAAACTTAGCATTTTCATTGCGTTTTTACGTAACGTAAAAGTGTAGATATGTTAAGGTTATGTTGTTGACGATATTCGACATCGCATGGAACGAAGCCCTACCAAATCTGTTCGTCGGTAATCTTCCCAAACAGGTACATATTTGTTACATGTTACACAATACACATTCCGAAGTTTAAATAATGGGACCTCAATTTGTTTACGTACATTACAAAATTTTGATATCTATACTAAATAAAAGTAATATTTTATTATGTTTTTTAAAAATCTGTGGCTAATGAAAGGAAACTTTCGAGGCTAACTTACGACCACCACCACCACCACCATTATGTTTTTATTTAATTTTTTTAACAATCAATAACAGTAAACCATACATGAACAGACTTGCTGTTAAAAATACTAAATAATAACTATATTTAAGACATTTACTATTTCAACTTATTATAATTTTTATATTTTTTATAAAACCCCAAAGTAAATATGAGACAACACTGGCATCTTAGGGATTTCATTAATTCAGGTTGTACAACCGTGTATTGCGGGTTGCCTAACTTAAGCGGTCACGTGGGGTTCGGGAATTAATGAAAGCCCTGTATAATGCCAATGGTGACTGGCGTAATCTAGAAAATGTACTGAGGGTGCCACAAACAACGGCGTATTGATGGGTTAATTCTCGATGACTACCAGAGAAGCACCGAGAAGGTAAACGTAGGGTTAAAATAACCGCCTACCACCGCCAATTCCGGAATGCTCAGTCGAAGAAAATCCTAAAATTATTCTTAAAGAACCGAGCCAAAAAAATACAAAATGTTTTTGGAATCAATGTACCTAAGGAATGCGTATAGCATCTAAATGGACTTATGTTTACCTTGAAGGCTGTTCCTAGAGAACGTGATAAGGCAAATAATTTTGAAGTAAAACCAATCATGCGATATTACTCTGGAAAATTGTTAGGAGTTCGGCCAAAGATACACATTTCATATACCTGGACGAAACTAACTTTAATTTGTTCATATCGCGGACCCAGGGTCGTTCAAAAAAGGAAGCCTCTGCAAAAATATATCTACAGGTTACAGAGGAGTGAATATTCACCTTGCGGGATGTATTAACGCAAAACATGTACCACGCTGGAGTTGCGTTAGTCGTTGATAATGCTCTATGCCACTCCAGTATTGAAGAAGTTTGTTCAGTGGACGAATTTGACCGTCGCACACTTGTACAACTAAGTCCGTAGAGCTCTATGTTTAATCCCATTGAACAAGCATGGTCTCTATTAAAACCTGGAATAAAAGCAGATATATGGATGGAGAGCTAAATAGCATCTTGGCTGGTGCTGACAGAGATCGTCTGATCCAAACTGAATATCGTATGCAGAGATCAGAGAACATTGTTCATTGTTCTTGTCAATATCGCTGAGATTACTCTTGTAAGGCTAGATGTATTCTTACCATAATTAGAACCGCAGACCGGTTTTGCTCTTATAGACAATTTGCATGGATTTTCCATTACATGAATTTAACATTTACCTAATAGTTTTTCATACCTAGAACCTTATTACATGCATGAAAATACCCAAAAACATATATAGTGGGCAGAAAAAACTTCTAAAATCAAAAATTTTGAATTATTATCATGTGACCGCGAACGTTCTGCTATTGGTCGTGACGTAGTTGGATAGTAAATAAATATCAGGCTTACATTTGCCCTGTGGTATGATAAGTACGATCGCTTGTTTCTCAATATAGTAGTGAATTTTATTCTTTATTGTGTTACTTCTAGTGGAATAATGTAAAGTGTGCGTAGTTAAATGGGAAACAATAGTTTTCAACAGGCGTAATCAGATAATTTGCCAAGAATTTACGCATTATGACATCATTCTTTTTGATAGAACAATGTTGTCTGCATTAATTACAGATAATTAATGAAAGCAAACTCAATAATTTCGTTAATTAATAACCATGATTTTTGCCGGTTGTTAATACTAAGAGTAATGTCTAAAGATTATACTTAATATGTACAGAGAAACATACCCTGACCACATGGAAATTACAACCTAACTTAATAACGTATGATAAAAATTTAAACCTTATATCACTAATATTCATTGTGAAAATGAGAACATTTAAATTATCTTCACAACAATAAAAGGCGGTTTTCTCAGATAACTATGGATTTTTCCTTTAATCCCGCTTTATAACGATGTAAACTCAGAGAAGCAAGTTTATTGTTGACTATTGTACTGTCCCGTGACGTCACAGATCACGGCGACAAAGTTGTGGTGTGAAATGAAAAAAAAATTAAAAATCATGTTTGTGGCATGTCTATCAGATGTAATAAGAAAAAAAACCATGCAAATTGTCTATTAGAGCTCGTCAGTACGGTATATTAATTACAGCGAGAACACACCTATCAAACAATACGGCTATGGTAGCCAGCCTCCTAGAACATTGTGACATGTACGACAGTGTCGCCATCTCGCTGCGGAACTAGGTAGTATGTTGTCACGGCAGCTCCAAATAACGCAAAATGTTATAAAATAGGGACTGTGTACCTACAACCAACCAACAATTTTGTAAATTGTCAGCCCTGGCCCATTTCTTCCCTAATATAGAGACAATATATGTAAGGCTAGATGTATTCTCACCATAATTAGAACCGGAGACCAGTTTCACTCCGATTAGAGCTCGTCAGTACGATATACTAATTACAGCGAGAACACACTTTTATTCTTTTGAAGAATGCATAATGCTCACCTCATTTACAACACGGTATCGTGTTGCGATATCGAGGTACTGTGAGACTCTTACCCACTAAGCTCTGCTCCCTGAAGTACCGGACCTTAGTCGATACCTCCGTCGTAAAGATTTCACACAATGACGTTTGGATTTGAATGTTTCATTCGTTTTTTTGTCGTGGGGGGGGGTTATCGAGTAAGTATAAGCTTTGGACGCTTATGCCTATGTGGAAGTTTCTCAAGAGTATTTGGGTGAGAAGCGGCTTTTGCGAACTGAGTTGTGGATAGTTGAGCTATAAACTCATGTATCGAAGGCATTTTCAGATCAGAGTGAATCTGACTGTCTCTGACAAACCATGGCGCTCCAAGAACCATTCTCAGAATTTTTTCTGGGGGGTCTTGATGTGTGTCAGCCGCGGTGGCCATGCAGGGGATGCATAGGTCAAGGCAGGCCGGATTATGACTTTGTACATGAGCAGTTTATTGTTCATGGACAATGTGGAATTTCTGTTAAGAAGTGAAACGAACATCGACATGAACATCGAAGTTTTCCGTCGGGCATGTTGCACATGGAAGCGCCATGACAAGCGTTTGTCGAGGAAAACCCTGAGGTATTTGGTGGAGTCGTGCCAGGGAATTAGACTGTGGTCTAATGATACGTGTTCGTGAGCTGTGTGTGTCCTCTTGGAAAATAGGACTCCTGAGCATTTATCAGGGTTTATGGCTAGACATGGTTTCCTATACCAGCCTTGCAGCTCGTCCGCGGCAGTCTGTAGACGTTCGGTTAATATTCTCGGCTGAGTGGAGTTGCTGAGGATGGTAGTGTCGTCTGCGTGCAGTGCGTATGTCACGTTTAGGGGCGGTGTCGGTATGTCTCTGACAAATATATTGTACAGCATGGGGGAGATAGCAGAACCCTGCGGGAGGGCAGCCGTGGCTGAGTAAATTCTAGATCTGGTTCCCGTATGTTTGACGTGAAACTTCCTGTTGCAGTTATGACCTGATTAGAAGAATCAGAAGGAGAGGATAATTAAAGAGAGTTAAGTTTGTTTAGGAGGCCCGCATGCCAAACCCTGTCGAAGGTTTGAGCAATGTCGAGAAATAAGCGAGAACACACCTATAAAATAATACGGCTATGGTAGCCAGTCTCCTAGAACATTGTGACATGTACGACAGGGTCGCCATCTAGGTGCGGAGCCAGGTAGTATATTGTCACGACAGCTCCAAATAACACAAAATGTTATAAAGTAGAGACTGTGTGCAACCAACTAACAATTTTGTAAATTGTTAGTCCTTACTACTACCACAATTACCGTTGTTAATTGTTCATTCTTCATTGCACATATTTAAAGATTTATTCCTTCTGCCTTAGATATGCAAGATATGAATTGTGCATATTTAACGGTTTTCCGCTATTGGTTTCAATTAATTATTTTCATCTTATTGTGAGAAGTGTACAGGGTTCGATCCCAGGGTTCTTCTTTCACTTTTTCAGTACAAACTGTAACATTAACACCAACCGAGGTTCTGGCATTGTATCTGAGCAAGTTGAATGTCTGCACGTTACGCCCTTCGGAGGGGGCGTAAAGCCGTTGGTCCCGTGTCTTTGCGATGTTGGGCACGTTAAAGATCCCTACCCTCCTTACAGAAAGGAAGGGGTTCGGCAAAATTTCCAGGAGTGAGGTGACACTGGTCCCTGGCGTCGGTGATTGGCCATAGTCGCGCAAATATGCCGACGTTAAAGAAACAAAAAAAAAACACTCACACACATCTTATTGTGTCTATATAATTTAATAAAACGTTTTCACGAATAACATTTTGATTAATGCAAAGTTAAATTGACTGGTGCCAATTTGGTTTTGTTTAATGTCAACTTGAATTTGACTAATAATAATAATAATAATAATAATAATAATAATAATAATAATAATAATAATAATAATAATAATAATAATAATAATAATAATAATAATAATAATAATAATAATAATAATAATAATAATAATAATAATAATAATAATAATAATAATAATAATAATAATAATAATAATAATAATAATAATAATATTTATTTGTCCAAAAACACAAAATACAGAAAAAATACAATAGTAGCATTTTACAGGTAAGATAAATTATTCATGCACTATAAACCAAATTAGGTTTGTGTGTGCACATAAGTAATAAAATAAATATATTAACTTAAGCATGAAAATAACATAAAAAACAGGCTATTATAATTTTGATTAATGCCACTTTCAAATTGGTGTTTCCAGTTTGATTATGACTAATGTCATTTTAATTCTGAGTGTGCCAAGTTGAGCTTGAAAAGGTATAGTTAGAACACATTATATGTATTCATTTTTGGTTGTAGTACAGCTTTTTATAGACGTTTTAACAGTGTTTAGGGTGTATTCCATAGAAATGACATTATAATAAATTATATGATATATGTCAAAATTATTAAATAAATGTTATATAGTCAAATTTAAAGTTTGTTTAAGGAACCTTAAATAGAGACTGTGTGCAACCAACTAACAATTCTGTAAATTGTTAATCCTGATCCCTTCACTTACTACTACAACAATTACCGTTGTTAATTGTGCATTATTCATTGCAAATATTTAAAGATGTATTCCTTCTGCATTAGATATGCAAGATATGAATTTTGCTTATCTAACGGTTCTCCGCTATTGGTTTTAATTAATTATTTTCATCTTATTGTGTTTATATAATTTGATAAAATGTTTCAACTAATAACATTTTGATTAATGCCAAGTTAAAATTGACTGGTGCCAATTTGGTTTTGTTTAATGTCAACTTGAATTTGACTAATGCCGATATAATTTTGATTAATGCCACTTTCAAAATGATGTTGCCAATTTGATTATGACTAATGTCATTTTAATTCTGATTAGCGCCAATTTGAACTTGAAAGGGTATAGTTAGAACACATTATATGTATTCATTTTTGGTTGTAGTACAGCTTTTTATAGACGTTTTTAACTGTGTTTAGGGTGTATAACATAGAAACGACATTATAATAAATTATATGATGTGTGTCAAAATTATTAAATAAATGTTATATAGTCAAATTTAAATTTTGTTTAAGGAATATTAAATAAAATAAAATTTAAAATGCATGCAAAATTTTTTAAATGACTGTGGTTCCACTCCGCTAATAATAGATGGCATTCTGGGGCAGAAATTTGGACATGGCCGAAAAAGAGTATGTTTTGTGGTTTAACGTTTCAATATTCATGATTATAATTATGAGTATTAAGTATATTTAGTATAAATATAATACGATCACAATCATTACAACTAATGCAATATTGGTACTATCAATTGCTACAGAAGATTACAAATAAAATTCCTTATTATAATCCTTTGATAAGCTCCGATATCAGCCAAATTAGGCTGTACCATAACCAAGCGCACCCGTAGAAGTAAAACTTGTGCGCCGGTTCACTCGAAGCAGGACACAGTGGAAAGCACTTGAATGTAACAATCACACCATGAAACAAAACTCAACGTAACATAATTATAAGAACGTGTTAACGCCTACGTGCACTAGTATGCACCCGTATGGCATCGTAACCTCCACATATTTACAAATTAAAGCCCATTTGGATGCTCAATAGAACACTGACACCAAAATAAAAGAAACATAATATATAATAAAATAGGAGTTCATGTACATGTACGCACACACACGCACATTCACACATACTCACCTTGCGCCCGCACAAACGCACACACATGCACGCAGACACGCAAAAATACCACCTGTCTACATTACACACTGTTTACTCATTATTTATTGCTCGCATTATATCTCTCAATTCAATCAATTCTGTGATTTCAGATCTAGTCAGATAGCAAGCAAAGGGAAAAAACAGTCTTCGCAAAATTAATCGAGAGCAACATACTTGCCAACCAGCGTCAAACGAGTGAAGTCATTCTGTGTCACAGTTTTTAATGATGACCATGATTGGCATGGTATCTGCGAACCCAATGAGTTGCCCACTCTTTGAAGTATTATATAATTCATTTAGGTAAAGTGTAAACAGAATAGCGCCCAGTGCAGTTCCCTGTGGCACTCCACACATGATCCGCTTTTGTTCGCTTAACACACTATCTATTTTTACACATTTCTGCCTATCTAAGAGGTAACTTCGAAGAAGGCTATATGATGTTTCTCTAAAACCTAAACACTCAACCACCTGCAACAGCTTTTCATGTCCCACCGTGTCAAACGCTTTATACACATCTAGAAAAGTTTAAAGACGTGGCAATCCCTCATGTAAGGCACCCAGAACTTTTCAACTCAGATGCAACATACCATTCTGAGTGAATCTTTTTGCTCTAAAGCCAAAGTTACAGTCGAAAAACAATTTAAATTTATTTAAATAAGCATCTATTCTGGTTTTTCAGGTTTTATAAAATATTTGTCCAATGTTTGAAATCACTGATTTGGGTCTATATTTTTTTAACATCAGTTATGTCTCCCACTTTATGTAATGGTGACACCACACACACTTCAAAAGATCTTAGTACAATACTCATCTGACAAAATCTATTTATTATATACTCGTATGTAAGTGGTGGTGGTGGTAAAATCTGTCAAATTCTTTTCGTCAACAAGTAAGAGTATACATATATCAAAGTAACTTAACGAAATTCATTATTTAATTTTAAGGCATCGTATAGGCATTAACATTGTAAAGAAATACCTACATATTTGCAAAAGCTTTGTTTTTCTTTAATAGTTTCACAAATTGATTACTTTAATTTTTAAATCTTTTCAGTATTAGTTATTTAAGACTTATTATATATTTTTTTGTTTTCAGTTGTTCCAGTCATTATGTACAGTGACAGTAGTAGCAATACAATTCAGCGTTACCATAAAGTAATATGTTATTCAAGAGGACCCGGAGTTTGTTCTCCTGCATATTTATACATATCTCCCACCGGTGTGTTGAAGGAGGACATCACCTTACTCAGACAATATTCTTTACGAGTTCCTATTAGTGACGCATTAATTCTCTTATAGAGGCATTAGGATATGCAGTCAGAAACGCTAAAACATTCACCTCATTCTCTTCATTATCAACTTCACGTTTTGCTCTGACATTTTTTTGCTGTAAATGATCCATGTTGTAAGTTTCTAATAACGGCATCAATAGTTTTATGGGAAGATGGAGGTAAATCTGGATATCGTTCTGCAAATAGGCGGCATGTTCTTGCTGACATCCGGCGGCATTCTCCGTGAATTAGTAGCAGATTGAAAAAATACTGATTTGAGTATCCAGATCTTGCCATTGCTTTTTTGCGATCAAACTGAATGTTTGTGCAGATAAGTAAAGTTCACTTAGTTATATTACTCAACTCAAAACATAAGTGTCAAACTGAAAATTTAGTTACTGTTTGCTATTTTCCATGACACTAAGGAATCATAATACATACCCATCTTGCATATTTCGAAGCTGAATATCTCAAAAACCGTACGATTTGGGTATAGGTAATGAGAAGAGTAGTAAATTATCTTGCCAATGGCATTATAATATACAGGATGATCCATTTGAAAAAAATGAGATATCTGCGCATATGCGTTTTTAATCACCCCGTAGACATCAATCAATTTGTCGGAAGATTGCGTATACTAGGTTAAAATAAACAATAATGAAAAAAATATGCATAACAAAGAACTTCCAATTTGCATCCATTAATAAGATACAGGGCGTTGAATGAGACCTATTTTTGTAATAAAAACGGCCATATTTCGTGAAACACTCAGTATAATGTAGCAAAACCCTCTATTGGGAGAATCGTCAAGATCAGCTGTATCCGAATCTGTAATCATATACAGGACGTTCTATTTAAAATAAGCGAGTTAGTGTCCACTTCCGGTATAACCGAAAGTCGCGGGATGTTCTAAATATGTTATATGGATTGAACATATTGGTAAACCTCATACTACAAATTTTCAGAATCCAAATCAGTCTATTTTCTCCAAAACGTCTAATAGGAACTCGTAAAGAATCACCCTGTATTAAAGCTTCGTGTCTGTTAAATAATAGGTACAACGTGTTGACACACCATACCATTATTTCCGTGTTTACAGAATTTAAAATATATTTTCGAAATAAAACACTATACATTATAGCGTTTTTGTGAAGACAATTTGGTGCTGTCATATGGGCGCTAAATTTTACGAGGCTCGTATTCTCGTAAAATGTCATCACTAATAATTGAAAGAACGAATGCAAATTAACATTGTTTCTTAACGGAATATCCCTGCAAGCTGATCGCGATTGAATAACCTCAAATATGACAGTTTACTTTTTCCCCTTAGGGCTCGTCCGCGTTTTTGCCGCCCCGATAGCACCGCAGCCTTTGGCTTACTGTGCATGCCCTTTGTCTTTTCTACTCCACCCATTCCAGAATCACTGTGCCTTGAACTAGTCTGCATGGCAATTGGTATGATGAAGTTTTATATTGCTCTGTCTCCGGTCT
Organism: Tillus elongatus; assembly: GCA_964006375.1. Lineage (NCBI taxonomy): Eukaryota > Metazoa > Arthropoda > Insecta > Coleoptera > Cleridae > Tillus > Tillus elongatus. The sequence goes on from OZ023264.1 coordinate 67,560,727, forward strand.
AGGCTGTCCGTAGATCAGTTGTCTTTTGCGGTCCAGAGCTTTACACTCACACAAGATGTGCTGGGCTGATTCCTACCCCTCGCCGCAGAGTTTGCATGCCAAATCCCCCTCGAACCGCCCCATTTTATGCCGGTGTTTCTTTACAGCCATATGTCCCGTCAAGAGTCCCGTTATGATCCTAAGCTGTCCTCTGCTAAGATTTAGCAGCTCCACAGCTCTCTTTGAACTGGGTTCCTCAATTACTGACTTCCCATGTATGAGCCCTTGACAGTCTGCTCAGTACACCTTATGTTCGTCTCTGACCCAGTACTTAATGGATCCGCTGGCAGTGCTCTTCGTCACGCCCAGGATCGGTTCTGGTCCCATAAATTGTTCTGCTGATCCTATCTTCGCGAGGCTGTCAGCTTCTTCGTTGCCTTTGACCCCCTGAGTAACCCGGCACCCTGGTGAGGGTGACCTCATTCTGCCCAGCCAGGTCGCTCGTCTCGTCTCGGCATTCACTTGCCAGCCTAGAATTTACCCGTGAGTTACTTAGATCCTTAACGGCTGCCTGGCTGTCTGTGGCTATGAGGATCCGCTTGTTGGTGTAGCCCCTCCTCTTGTTTTCTCACACGTAGTGCAAAATGGCGCACATTTTGGCCTAAAGGGCCTACGCATGAGTTCCGAGGGAAATACTGTGACTTACCCTCGGTCCTTCCGAATAAACGCCTGCCCCCGTCCCACGCTCCCCGACCGATCCGTCCGCGAACCAGACGAGCACGTCCCGTGGTGGGTCCCGAGCCCTTGGCTAACCATACACCTTTCCGCCACTTTCAGTGCTGTCTGCATGCGCTCCCACACTGACTGTGTATGCTTTCCTTGGACTATGATGACAATGTTGTCCGCAAAGCCCTGTCTCTCATGCACCCCTCCAGAGAGCATCCCTAGCAGGCCGTCCACGACTAGGCACCAGAGCAGGGGAGACAGAACGCTCTCCTGCAGACACCCCGCCGCGACCCCCGCCAGCAGAGTCCTTCCTGCGAGTGAGGTGAACACCGCCTTGTCCCTGAGCATGGAACCGATCCACCTGCAGCAGGTATTCTCTATTCCCCGCTCCCTGACATCTGCCAGTACCGATCCGGATGAGGTGTTTCTGAAGGCCCCCTCTATGTCTAGGAAGGCCCCTGGCGCCAGCTTCCTGTTCTCCAGCGTATTCTACAGTTTTAGCACCAGTTGATGCAGTGTTGTTTCTGTCCAGACTCCCGCTCTGTATGCATATTGTCCGCAGTGTAGGGGATATGCTTCCAGTACACCGCCCCTAATGTGCCGGTTGAGCAGTTTTTTCATTGTTTTCAGACATGAGACTTATTAGCCTCAGGGACTTTGCCTGGTCTATTGGACGCCCAGGTTTAGGAATGAATACAATCCTTGCCAGTCTCCATGCCCTCGGAATATACCTCAGAGCCAGGCTGGCGCTCATAATTAGGATAAGCGCCGGCGCCAGTATGTCTATACCCTGTTGAAGCATGATGGGCATTATTCCATCGAATCCAGGGGATTTGAATGGCTTAAAGCTGTTAATGGCTCATCTTATTATGCTCCAAGTAGCAAAGACAGTTTATTTACACAGTCAAATATTTTTTGCTATCCTGTTTTGTGTTGTGCAACCCCATCAAGACCATGCCGTGCAGAAGCACCTGTAGTAGAAACATCTTATCAATCCAGGGGGATATATCCAGAGGTTTTGCCAGCCCTGCGTGGTTGTACAATGTCAGTTCAGGAAAATATATCCAGATGTTTCGCTAACCCTGATTAGCCTCAGGCCCTCTCGTACCCAGTTAATCCAAGGAGCACCGGCACACACACTATAGTTAAGTACATTGCTAATCTGTAACCCCTATTTGATTTCATTCATTTTAATTATAACTGCTTCCATCTATCACAATAAAATATAGTCATTTTGGCTTTACATAAAATCATTATTTATTAATAAATGAAGTTAACCGAGTCTTGCTTTTTATTTTTATATCTGACGCCACCCAAATTATAAGGTATGAACCCACATATTGCGTTAAATCTCATCTTCGGACTTGAGCATCCACATAACGTTCTTTTAAATTTTAGTAACTTATCTTGTTATCAACTTTTATATAAAATGATATTGATATGCAGTCAGAGTAATAGATAACATTTGTTAATCCCTTATGTATCTAACAGAGAAAAATATTTTATTTTTAGCGAAAGCGTTAGAAGATATGATTTTTTTAAATAAACCTCTGCAACTCCGATTTTTGACCTAGAAAGCCACATATGTCAGAAGGTATGACAGATAAGTGATCACAATTATGGTATTTTGCTCGCACAATTTTATGCGGAATTCGAATATGAAATTTAAAATGACAAGTTTTGTTTGAAATAAGAAGGTTGTATCGCGCTTTGCTACTTTTGGACACCCTGTATAGTTGAAATAATTTCTGTTGGTGCGCCTGAAGGAAATATTTTCAACGGTCGTTAAGTTGTCTCTCTTGATCCGTGTCGAAGTTATAAACCGATCCCACACTGTTGACTCATCCTGTATCCGTTATCTGTGAAAAAATGCGCAACTAAAAGTAGAAAAAGTCTGGACGTAGCAAGTGCGTTATGGTAGTGGATTTTCATACAATTGTTTTAATACCAAATATGTTTTTTTTTAAGAAAGCAGGCATCAAATTTGGTTGCCAGTGTAACCTATATCGTAAAAACAATATGCCACGTTTCTTCAAAATAACTTTATTGTTTGAAAATATACAAAAATTTCCGAAAGTAAACTTAAAGTGTTCCCGAAAAAACTTGTTTCTGGGTCAACCTTATAGGGTAATAGCAAATTGAGCTATTCAAATATGAAGCATTTAATCAAAATTCGCTACTTTAACGAACTTGCTGCGTCCCGAATTTCTTTTCTTGTGCAATTACGTAAGGCGTGTTCGACTAAAAAAAAAAGAAAATTTGTATCACCAGCGACTTATGGGCCAGCCTGTTATTCTATAAATATTTTTAAGATGTAGCTCAAAAACACCCTATAATTAATGTATACAATTTTTTTTCATATCTTGTCTAATAAACGGATATATTGAGATTTATTGGTTTTTTACGGAAATTCGACAAAAATTATATACCATTAAACAATAAAGTCTATAGCTACGACTACTGCCAAAGCATCAGAGAAAGCGTCTATTTGAAATGAATTTTCTGGAAATATTTAAATAAAATGAAGGACAATGACGGTCGAAACTAAGACTTCAGGGTTTATAAAACATTCTTCTTGAGACATTTTCTTTACATAGCCCGTATTCAGGTTCTTTCCCTAAATGTTGCCAATTTTGACGTTTTAAATCGCGACTTTGACGTTTTGAGCAAAACCCCAATTTATTTTTCTTTAAATGCCTATAAGTTGTTTGTACCTCCGAGATCTTATTACTTAGAGACTCCCGATAAGAACTTGTGGACTAAAGAGCATTGCCCTAAAATTGAATATGCAAAGATGAATCTTAGAAGAACACTGATACTGAACCAGCTCAAGAACTGCGCCCTTGCTGAAGTAATCAACCCATTTTCCTACTCAGTGCAACTCTACAATGGCAACGTGCTGGCAATAACTAATCAACCTCGAGAGTTCACAGAACAGTGCCTGCAAAGTTTGAAAAGACATCGTTTAGAATAAACCAGCGTGCTGACTGTCGTAGTCGAATGAAGAATAATAATTAATGGAGAGCTAATTTTGGTACTTAATTTACCTATAGCGATATAAACCAGCGTACCAAATTTGGTTGCCCTTACTTTGTTATTTCCGGAGATAATTTTTTTTCTAAAGAAAACACAAAATTTTCCGGGAAAACGTGAGCCGGTTTTCCTAGTTAACAAACTTATCCAAGCCACTTGCAAAAGGAAGGTATTCACCAAATCTAATCAAAACCCGTTATATTTTGAGCTATCGGTGAGATACATATATATATATATATATATATATATATATATATATATATATATATATATATATATATATATATATATATATATATATATATATATAAACTGAAACTGACCCCGGATATGTGTTCTAGGGGGCCTAATTAGCGCTCATTTGAAGAAATTCTTCCAAAATTCAAAAGTTGGGATCTCCTTATTAGTGAAATTGTTAAAGAAAATTCACTAATAGCAAAGTTGTTTCCAGAGTTTTTAAGGAATTTATTCATTAGTTTACTAGAGCACTGTATATTTATTATAATTACTATTTAGATATTCATTTGATTGTTTGTCAGTAACTAAACGATTTCAATAACAAACTAATAGTATTATCATCTTTTTTATGGTTGTAACACCGCATCGCCATTTACCTCAGAAACATTTCACAATGCATTCTGAAACAGTATTCGAAATTTTTGCACCTATAACAACTTTCGAAAACGTCTTTGTTTTTAGAGGTCATAAGAAGCTTCTTTATTTCGGGATCATTGTCAATGTTATATTTACTTACATTGCATATAGAGATCTGGAAAAATCGAGGTTTCCATTTCAAACTGGAATGTTACTTTTCATCGAGAGAACTGTTACAATTTTCTATTCTATTGTATGCATAATAATTGCAGTCAATGTTAATTATAGATACAGCGGCATAGAAGAGGCTTTATCTTTGCTACATGACTTTGATAACTGTCTAAAGACCTGCTATAACAAAGTTATTCTCACGAATAAGAAAGTAAAAATGCACAGAAATGGAATTATTATAGCCAACGGGATCTTGCAAGTTTATTACGGGATAAGAATATGTTACTTTTGGCTTTATTACTACAAAAACGTATGGTCTGCATTTTGCGAATTATTTGTGATTGCAATGCGATTTTATATTGTTATAGCGTTCGGGGTTATCCTGAATTTAATTAACCAGAGACTAAAGATTCTGAATGGTTTATTAAGAGAGAAAAATAATTTGAAGTCTACAAAGATCCAACCTGTTACTTATATCGAATGTAGAAAAAAAAGTTCTGGTGTAGACGACATGACGATATTTCGCCTATTACATGAAAACATATGGAATGCTCTCAATAAAGTCAATGAGTATTATGGATATACATATAGATTTATTATAATGGGTGGTTTACTAGAATTGTTAAGAGATATGTTTATCATTTATTTGGCAACAAAAAGTTATAAAAGCGATGACTTTTCTTATGCAGCTGCAATAATAGAAACAGTTATTGGTGTGATGGTCAACATTTCGTTACAATTTCTGTACTTGTTTTATTTAGCTACGGTAAGCCATGATCAGGTACGTATAGAGAAATATAATCTGTAGTCCCAAACAGGTGAGCGTTTAATTTTGGTGTCAGATTTCTACGCAATAATGCCTCCCTACCACCACATCACCTTCTGCTTTCACAATTACAGTTACTTAGTTTTTTTTGTACTTTAACGTCGGTCTACTTCCACGACTTTGGCCAATCATTGACCCCAGAGAGCAATTTCACCTCAATGTCCTGGAAATTTTGCCGAACCTCTGCCTTTCTGTAGGGATGATAGGGATCTTTAACGTCTCTAACATCTATGGACATGGGACCCACGGCTTTACGCCGTCTGCGAAGATCGAGACGTTCAGACATTCAACTTGTTCAAATACAATGCCACAACCTCGGCTGATGCAAATTTTACAGTATGTACTGAAAAAGTGAAAGGAGAACCCTGGGATCGAACCCAATACCCTTTGGTTCAGAGACACACGTTCTTACCCCTGGACTAGCGAGGGTCCTGTTATTTACTTCGGTATTAATATTGGGTGATTGGCTATCTAAAGCTCCTAATTCGTCATCTGTTGTCTTTTCTTATTTTTGAGGCCACCGCCCAGCTTTCTGCCTTGAGTTTTGCTAAAGTAAAGTATGTTTCAGACTTTTATAGAATTTATTCAAATGAGTGAACTCAAGTCCCAAAGAGAAAATTAATTATAAAGAATATTCTCTGGAAAATATAATAATAATAATAATAATAATAATAATAATAATAATAATAATAATAATAATAATAATAATAATAATAATAATAATAATAATAATAATACACCATTGAACACGTCATGGCAGCATGTCCTGCCCTCTTAGACTCAGCTTACTTAGGCAGGCATAACCAGCTCGCTAAGATCATCCATTAACAAATTGCTTTGAAATACAGCCTCCTGAACCCGTCAACAACACCAGCCTACTACAAGTATTCTCCGGAGGCGGTCCTGGAGCCGGCGGATTTTCTCCTGTACTGGGACCGACCCATGATAACGGACCGCACTGTGGACTTCAATAGGCCAGACATTGTCCTGATAAACAAACAGATGGGCTTGCTGTGATCATAGATATTGCCGTACCGCTGTCCCATAACATTCAGAAAACTGAAATTGAAAAGATCACCAAGTATGAAAACTTAGCATATGAAATAAAAAACATATGGAAACTCCAGAAGGTGGCTATATGTCCCTTCGTAATGTCGGCGGAAGGAATAGTAACCAAAAATTTCATGGGAATTCTAAAGGAACTCAGGCTACCAAATAACATCCTCAACGTGGGGCAGAGGGCGGTGCTGCTGCAAACATGTCACATAGTCCGAAAATTCCTGTTAAGTGGCGACCTCAAACACGTCTGCTGTGTTGGAGCATCGGAAGTCAGACTCTACTGATAATATCGGCATAATGGGATATGATGAATTTCATCCCCATTCACCGAGCCGAGCTCCAACGTCGCGCGCGGGGGGTCAGTCAAAAGGTTTCCAGTAGTAATACTGAGAAAGTGTAACAATAATAATAATAATAACATTTTTGACCACTCTTGATACATAGATTGCATATCTGGTACGTCAAATATAGAAAAATAGCACAGTTAAAACATCACAAATATAAAACCACTTACATATAAACAATTTAAATAAAACCACACTGAAAAACTATAAACTACATATACAGTATATACACAGACAGTATAAATGAAACCAGATTAACCAACATACGCTTGTATAAGGCCAAACACTGGACAAAGGAAACAAAATAAATATTAACCTATTCCTCTATTAAAAGACCATCCGATTTTAACGCACTTTCAAATTCGCTAAGTGTATAAAATACATTGCGCGAAAGGAACTTTTTCAGTCGCAATTTGAACCGCTTGCGTGGTAATTCTTTTATAAACTCCGGTAATATATTATATAGCCGACAGCTGGCGTACTCTGGGCTGTTTCTGTGCTGAGTTCTATTAAAAGCAGATAAATAAATATTACTCTTGCCCCTCGTATTACAACTGTGAATAGCCGTATAGTCTAAGAGCCAGAGGTGAAAAAATTCCCTGAATTTACAAAAGTTGATTTTTTGATAGTTAATTAGGTATGCTGTGCACGTACACATATTCTGGTCAGTCAAGGGAATCTTAGAACAGGTGCCACAGGTGCGCTAGCAAGGATGTGGTTTTTACCGGGGTAATAAAATGAATTTACAAAAGCTGATAATTGTTATACAGATTCTATATTGTATAACAATAAAAGTTATGTCAGTCAGTTAGCTGCATACGGGAACAGAGCTGGTCAGTCAGTTCGAATGTGTGTATGAAAAATAAATAATGTGAAATTTATTTACGAACCTTGGAAATTTTTTTGTGAGTATATATTGATCTATTAAACATTAAAAAAATAGGAGGAGGCAGATACGAAAATAGTTTTCCATGTTAACAGTTAATGAGGCACGATTTGTCATGTTTTCGAAAGCATACATTTTTAGTTTCAGCAATGTTGATGATACATTTAAAATTAAAGTTAAAAATATTGACGGATCGAGCTTGCCGCCGTGTGAGACTGAGTTAATGCAACACTTTTTAAGAGCCGCTTACATCGCCAACATTGGGCGTAATGCGCATTACAAAATGATAACAAAACTATCACCAATGGATCACGGCTGGAAGAGTAGTGACAATGTGATATGAATTTCATTGGTTTGAAGGTGATCAGTTACCCCAGCTAATCAACGACGTCGTCATTCAACCCCTACAGAAAAATTTAGGTTTGTAAATAATACTATTGCTAAATTGAATTATACGATTGAAATTACATAATTTCACTTATTTTTTTAGATATTCAATCAGAATATCAGTCAGATATATCAGAGTTAGATATTTCAGATCACGAAGGTGAAACTCGTGAATTCGAAGATTCAGAGGAGGAATTGGATTTTGAATGTGATTGAAAAAAAATATTTTTTAATATATACATATATTCTTTGTATTGAATAATCATTAACTATACGTTTGTTTTAATAGTTAATTTTTTCATATTTTTTTCGTTATGTTATCCCGTTACACTTAAATTAAATAAATAAATTTTGTGTTAATATTATATATATATATATATATATATATATATATATATATATATATATATATATATATATATATATATATATATATATATATATATATATATATATATATATATATATATATATATATATATATATATATATATATATATATATATATATATAATTAATAAAAATATCAATTAATAAGTTATGATTACAAATTATAATTTTACATAGTTTTCTGATATTTTAAATAATAATAATGGGAGAAGAGCGAGCATGCCGCCTGTAACGCCGCCGGTGCGCAACAAATTTTTATATCTTTTTTCGCTGACTGATGGGCGTTGTTCTACTAAACAGTTGACTGACTATGTTTTTGATGTTTAATATATCAATATATACGCAAAAAAAATTCCAAGCTTTGTAAATAAATTGCACATTATTTATTTTTTATACACACATTCGAACTGACTGACCAGCTCTGTTCCCGTATGCAGCTGACTGACTGACATAACTTTTATTGTTATACAATATAGAATCTGTATAACAATTATCAGCTTTTGTAAATTCATTTTATTACCCCGGTAAAAACGATATCCTTGTTGGCGCACCTGTGGCACCCCTTCTAAGATTCCCCTGACTGACCAGAATATGTGTACGTGCACAGCGTACCTAATTAACTATCAACAAATCAGCTTTTGTAAATTCAGAGAATTTTTTCACCTCTGACTCTCCGTCTAGTATGTGACACCATAGCCTCGGCACTGGCATGCGCGCATTGCAAAAGTTTATATATATATATATATATATATATATATATATATATATATATATATAGATTGTTTTTCCGTCAAAGTGAAAATTTCGTTCTCTCTAAATATATCTCTGCATGTGTTTCTATCAGGAATATCAAAAATTTGCCTAATCATCCTCTTTTGGTAAATAAATAGCCTCTCACAGTCAACTGCGTTACCCCAAAGTATTACGTTGTATATAAGCGTCGGATAAACGCATCCATAATACAATTTGACAAGACACTCGCTGTTTAAATGATTCTTGAAACTGTGAAGTGAGTGTGTGTGTTTTATTTCTTTAACGTCGGCCTATTTCCACGACTATGGCCAATCACCAACGCCAGGGAGCAGTTTCACCTCACTATCCTGGAAATTTTGCCGAACCCCACCTATCTGTAAGGAGGGTAGGGATCTTTAACGTGCCCAACATCGCATGGACACGGGACCAACGGCTCTACGCCCCCTCCGAAGGGCAGAACGTGCAGACATTCAACTTGCTCAAATACAATGCCAGAACCTCGGTTGATGTTAATGTTACAGTTTGTATTGAAAAAGTGAAAGGAGTACCCTGGGATCGAACCCAGTATCCTTCGGTTCAGAGGCACACGTTCTTACCCCTGAACCACCGAGGTTCTAAACTGTGGAGTGAATAATATGTTTTATTCATTTTACTATAAATTGATTCTATATTTGCAGGCCATATCATGTCTGCATCTACAATTGTACCAAAGAATGTACACTTGTTATTGATATCTGATACTCTGACATATTGTGATATCCCACATTAACAAACTTCTCATAGGTGTTTTAAATTTAACATACTTGGTTTTGTTGTAATTTATTATCAATTTGTTGGACTCACACCAGCTCACAAAAGGGCTCCTCCATGGCTGCCATTTTTATTTAGATTAGATAACACACACCTGCCGTCAGATCCTCATGTGTATCACCAGACACCACGATTGTGGTATCGTCGGCGTACGTGAACAACCTGGCGTTCTTAATATAGTCTGGCAAGTCATTTATGTAGAGCAAAACATGGTAGGTCCCAGCACACCTCCCTGGGGGCTTCCTGACCGAACAGCAGCACCTGCACACATACATGTTAACTTCGATGAGGAATATTATATTCTTCATCGATGTTAACATGTATCCCACGATCCTGCAGATAAGACATGTACAACTGATGCGCACAACCGCATATATCCAACGCCTCTATTTTTCTGGAAATTATCTTATGGTGTACAGCATCGAATGCTTCAGATAAATCACAGAATATAGAAATTTCATATTTCTTTACATTGATCAATTTGTTATCAATATGTTGAGAAAAATGTGTAGTGGCTTCTTCTAGAGAATGTCCTCATCGAAGTTCATACTGACAAGGCGTGATAAGCTTGTAACTTCCAAGAAATTCCACCAATATTTTGTTCCTGGCTTTCTGGATTATTGTAGATAATGTACTGGTTATGGTCAGTTGCCTGTAGTTTTCAATAGAGCTCGAATCACCTTTTTTATGTGCTGGAATATCTTTCGAAGATTTTAATTTGTTTGGGAAAGCACACTCGTCAGAACTCCCAATATAATGTCGGCACCTTCTTTTATTAATGCTGCAGAAAACTGAGCGATTTCAGAGGAATGCTTACTTTTAAGTGACATAATTAAAAACAGCACCTCGTCTTCAGAAAATGGTTTCAAAAAAGTATTCTGGTAGTTTCTCTTACAGATAGTTCCAGAACCATAAACCAGCCCATGCGCTATTAGTTTTTCCAGGATAGAATTCACATAAGAGCTGGCAAAGACATCACACATTTTTCGCTTATCGGTAGTCTCTAGGCCATTATAAATTATTATTGCCGGCACATCTGGTTTTTTCGCCTTCCAAGAGTTATGTTCACGGTACGCCACATGCATTTTGGCTTATTATCTGCGCTATCAATAACCTGAATATAGAAGACTTGTTTCTCCGCCTTGATCTTAACCTCTTCGGCCGTGTATAGGGTGCTTCGACCTGAGTGTCCCGAGTTGTTTGCTTGCATAATTAGGGAATTTGATTTTATTTAGCTGCCTTTTAACTCTTCGCTCTATTTATACTCCCTATTATGATGCGTTCTGCGTACCATTCTCCTTAAGGGAAAACATGCTTCAAAGTACATTGTTACTATAGCTAGAAATTTATCAAACGTAGAATTGACATCGCTTTCTACGCAGAAGTCAAACGTATATACTAGCAGATTATTTCTAAATGCCTCTATATTTGCCCTGCTAAACTTCCGCTTTCCCTCAACATCCAATTTATCTGTAGCTACACCGATAGTTGTATAGGAAACGACAAGCTCGACAGCGTAGTCGTCAGAGAAACCCGAATCGTGAACCTGACAAGTCGTGTCTTCAAAATCTAAATTTGTAACCATATAATCTATGCAGGTACTCGAGATATTCTTTTTATTTCTTACAACCCGAATTGGTACATTAACTAAATTATGCAGGTGGTAGGACTTAATTTTGGGTTCAGTCATTTGACTAGTATTGAGGTCATCGCAAAAATTAACACGAGGGTACCTAAAACATGTGGTCTAGAGAACTTCGTCAAGCACGAAAAAAAGATTTGAAAGCATTGGCTGCTTGATGGTCGGTAGATAGATAACACGCACAAACCACCTCCCATTGCCGGGCAGGTATAGAAAAGATATCCTCGCTGAATTTTGACCCGCTCATTTAAAAAGAAAAGCTTTGGACGCAGCAAGTGCTTTATGTAGCAAATTTTCATAGAAATGATCTACACCCATTTCTATGCAAGCAAATTATATATATATATATATATATATATATATATATATATATATATATATATATATATATATATATATATATATATATATATATATATATATACAGGGTTATGATGAAGTAACGCACAAAATTCAAAATAAGGGTTTGTGATCATGTGAACTGAAATACGTGTTTTAAGTTAAAAAATATTTATTTTAAAATAATTATGGCTGTCATATCGGTGGTCATGACGACGCAGTGAAAATGGAAACGTACGCATTTGTTTAGGTCGTTGGAATCAGTGTCTGTGAAGAATAACTTAAATGAGTTTTTCTGGTGAAAAAAAGTTTCCTGGAAGCTTATTAACCCTCCGCATCGACTACTACTCGTTATAGCGGGGGCGTAAAGTACTGAAATTCGAAACAACCCGGAATGAGTGACAATTGTTTCTATCGTCCACTCATACAAATTGGATGAAGATCCTGAATTTTTGCTTAATGTTCTCTTTACTGACGGGGCAACTTTTAATTTGAATGTTATACATCAAGTCCGCTACTGGTCACGAGAGAATCCACACTGGACTCAAAAAATTCACACCCAGCTTCCTCAAAATTATAATATTTGGGCAGGAATTATACAGTCAAATCATTGGCGCCTATTTCTTAAATGGGAATCTTAGTGCTTAGTCTTGTTGAAACTTTCTTCAAAATTAATCATTTCGTGAGAAGCTGCTATGCATCCAGGTCAAAATAACGATGACATTCCGAGAGATGATCTTTAGATTTAGCAGGACGGCGCGCCTCCACATTTCGATGTAGCGGTTTACCACCACCTTGAAGCTTTTTATTAACAGTATATTCTCGGTTATCCGGACTAACGAGGGGTGGGGGGGGGGGCGTTAACATGGATAATTGAAAAAAATAATAGAATTTCTCATCTTGTTCCTTTCTGCCCATGCTATTTCGAATGAGATCAAGTGTGAAAAGACACGGGCAATTAAAATTGTTAACCCTATCATAAAGATTCCTGGATATGGATCCTTCTCCTGGAATGAATTTAGGGATTAGCTGACCACAATGAAAATATTTGTATTCCTGTACACATAAATTTTTGAAACGTTATACCACTCGATCCATCATCACAATACAGTGTTTAGACCCGACGATCGTTTCGCTAACAAAGTTAGAGTCATCGAGGGGATGAATAAACTCTAGTATATAATCTGTAGAGTATATAATCTGTGTACCTACTATATAATCTAGTATATAATCTGCAGTATATAATCTGCTAGTTTATTCCTCCTCTTGATGACGCTAACTTTGTGAGGGAAGCGATCGTCGGGTCTAAAAACTCTATTGTCATAAATTGGGTTTTTAAAATTGTACTTATCAGTACTCATCATAGGTTCCAGTCTTCACTCATTGAATTATGACTCGAGTTTTATTGAAAAATTTGACAATTTTCACCAATTCACCACTTATTTATCCCCTACCCCCTGGAGCGATCTTACCTAAAAACAATTCGAACCGTACCTTTGTCGGGTGCTAACTGGACGCTAAATTTGAAGATATCTCAATTTGTTCGAAAGTTATTGCGAATGTTAAGAGACAGACCGACCGACTGGCACACAGACATGCAAAAAATGTTCGTTCCAGAATCAAGTTTTCTATACGTTTCGAGACTTTTTACGCCGTTTTACCAAAAAAAATTTCGAAATTTTAGTCAACAATATTCCACTCCCACACATTCAACCCTTAATTTCATTTCAGCACAGAATACCAGATGTTTGATGAGATTAAAAGTTTTCTAATAAATAAACCCTTATATTACTCGAGTTTTAACGAAAAAATGTCAATTTTCACTAAATCACACCCCATTCACCCCCTACCCCCTAAAGCGATTTTACCCAAAAACAATCCGAAACGTTGGTTGTCGAGTGCTAACTGTCGTTCTCAAGTTATCGTGGCTACAAACAGACCGGCATACAAACCGACAGACCGACAGAAGAAAATGTTTCGTTCCCAAATCATATTTATATATGTTTTAATACTTTTTACGATGTTTTAGCGAAAAAATATGTTTTTATTTGTGTCGTCGATGCGATACTTCCACACATTGTGACGATGTGGATGGACAAATGTCACTTCGTTGTTACGACAAATGATAGGACATTTATGATTATTTTAAACAAAATCTTTTTAATTTAATAACTCACGTATTTCAGTCTCTTGTGCCATTATGATGGAAAAAACATTTTTTTAATTTTGTGCGTTACGTTATCATAACCCTGTGTATATATATATATATATATATATATATATATATATATATATATATATATATATATATATATATATATATATATGCCATGAACAATAGCGTGAAGAGCCCTATCTGATTATGTGGCAATTCTAGGCTTCCAGAGCAGTTTTTCACGTACACGCAGTACAGCAAAAAGGAAACTGTGGGAAGAAAACTAGCCAGCGAAAATAACCACTTCCCTGACTAAATACTACAACGGGAATTTAATTGCATCAGTCGATACACACCATCACTTGTGGTAAGATGTAAATCAGGAGACCGGCCGGTTTCATGCTTCTTAGGACTTCGCAATATGCCATACCTGCACCCCCAAAAGTCGGCCTTACGGCAGGCATTACTGTAATATGCAATGGATAATAGCGCAAAGCCACATCTCTGGTGTGTCGGTTCTAGGCTTCACAACAGTTTCCGCGTACACACAGTACAGCCAGAAGGAAGCGAAAACAACTACTCCTCTGACTAACACCGTGACGCATATTGAGTTACATCGTTCGCTAGCCGCCATCACTTTAGTCCTAGCGACACTTGCGGTAAGATGTAAAGAAAGAGAAACAGACCGGTTTCGTCCGTCTTAGCGCTTCTCAGTATGCCATATCTGCGTTCCAACAACTCGTCATGTCTAAAATTTTGTTTTGGTATTGCGTTCTTTAAAGTGTACCTGTTAGTCTAAGCTTTGGAAATTGTTATAATATGGCTTGCATACAAAGCATTGACTGCTACTTAAAACTGTTATATTTTAGTGTGAGAAGACTGCTACTATAGTACATGACCTTTATTTAACATCGAACAACAATAAAGAAGAGGATGCTAGTCTTTGGTTATTTGCATTACAACTTAGACAAAATGAATTACAGACAGCAAAAGATAAGGTCCTAAAGGTGGAAAAGAAATTAATTGTTATTGTAAGTATAAAATCTCCACATTTAAAAGAATAACTTATATTTTATTATAAGCACACTTGGAGAACCCAAATCAGCACAACCCATTTTAAATAACCTGAGGATCGTTTCACCAACCAAGTTAGCGTCATCAGAGGAAAAATAATTCTAAATATCTTATATCTACAACCCTATTTATATTCTTCTGCAGGTAGTCGGTCACTAACGGTTTAGGGAGGTTTAACGACACAAAAATTAACATATTTCGTTTGGCGGAAATATCTGAATTCTTTTATTATCTATCGGACGTGCTTCTGCTGGTACTTTCTGTAAAGTAATCTATCAGTAGACTACCCATAGGTGGGGAGCCAAGTTCATACACTTTGTATTATTAATATATTTAGCACTATATACAATATATATATATATATATATATATATATATATATATATATATATATATATATATATATATATATTTATACTTTCGAAAGCATCTAGCTGTCCCGGTTGTCTAACATTTTTTATTAATTTTAGATTATCCTTATTTACGTGGTGATTCTCCCAAATATGTCGTGCAACGGAAGATCTATCTATAGTACCGTATCATAGTTGTGCTAAATATTCTTTGAATCTAATATCAATAGATCTTTCTGTTTGTCCGACGTATTTAGGATCACAATCTTTACAACTTATTTCATAAATTCCCGACATTTTGGCGGTAATATCCTTGTCTTTTGGGTTACCTAGCAAGTGTTTTAATGTATTTTTTGTCAAAAATGTTATATCTATTTTTAATGGGGAGATCCCGACTTTAGAATTTTGAAAATATTTCTTCAAATGAGCGCGAACTAGACCCCCTAGAACCCATGGACAGGGTGAGTTTCAATTTTTATATGTTTATATATATATATATATATATATATATATATATATATATATATATATATATATATATATATATATATATATATATATATATATATTATATTTGTGTGTGTTTGTGTGTATTACACCGATAACTCAAAAACTAATGGGCCGATGTTGATCAAATTTTATCCTTTTGCAAGTGGCTTTGACAAGGTCGTTACCCAGGAAAATCGGCCACGGAAAGTTTTTTGTTTTCTTTCGGGAAAAAATTATATCTCTGGAAATAAGAAAGTAAGGGTAACCAAATTTGGTACGCGTGTTTGCATTATAAAGAGTAGCCATGTACCAAGATTTAGCTCTTTAGGTTTAAAGACGAAAAAGTTATGAGCATTAAAAAATATTGGGGTTTTCCTCAAAGCGTCGCCATTGGAAACGTCAAAATTGGCAATATTGAGGCAAAGAACCTGAAACAAATACGGATTATATAAAGAAAATGTCACAAGAAGAGTGTTCTGCAAACACTTAAGTTTCAGCTTCAACCGTCATTATCCTTACTTTTACTAAAATATTCTCAGAAGTGTCATTCCAAATAGACCCTTTCTCTGATGTTTTGGCAGTAGTAGTAGTAGGTTTATGGTTTGAGGGCCTATAATTTTTAGCTAATTTTCATAGAAAAAATTCGTGACTTTGGATTTTTAATACGATTTATTCAAATGTACGCAAACTAGGCCCCCAGAATCCATATCCGGGTTTAGTTTTAGTTTTTATCTGTTTACGTATATTTTTGACGTGTTTCTACGGTAAAGGTCAATATAATTGTTATTATACAAGATACGAGAAAAAGTTGTACACGTTAATTATAAGTTATCTTGTGCTACATCTTATACCATTATTTTGACAATCACGGGAGGCCCATAAACCGTTGGTGATACCTACAATACACCCTTATGTTATTGCATTTTTGCATTTTTTATCGAAGTGTGATGCAGGTTTGTAAGAAAAAAATCTAGACGCAGTAGGTGCCTTTTGGTAGCGAATTTTCATTAAATGCTTCCAATTTTAATAACTCAATTTCCTATTAACCTAAGGTTCGTTGGCTAGGAAACCAGTTTTCTTGGAAACATTTTAAGCTTACTTTCGGTACATTTTTTCTACTATATAAGTTATACCAGTAACCCGATTAATGCCCGCTTGCATTAGAGACATATTTGCTATTAAAAACATTTTTAGAAAAAGTAACTTCCATGAGGCAATTGCTGCGTCCAGACTTTTTACTTAAAAGAAAATTAATTAGCTTGTTCACTAAAAAACTTGAGACTGGTCATTTTTTGTAGCGATAGGGGGTTGCCCATTACCGTGGCTTGGGTTTGTTCAAAAAACTCATTATTAAATTGAAAAATATTTTGTTTATTACAAAGGTTTGTTAAAGTTAAATACTCTTTGCAGACCTTTTCATTTATGTTATTCATTTTTAACAACTCGTCTAAATACGTGACCGTTTGCTTCGTGAGAACGCTAGGAAGGAATGAGATTACATCAAATGAAATTTAAACCTCGCCTTCAACCAATTTATCCTCTTTAATTTTATGAATTAATTTCTAGCAAATTTGTTACTGAAAAACTGTTTGTTTGGACAAGCTTTTAAACCAATTTCTCAACCATTTTGCTCAATTGTATGTTGGGGCATCTATAGCCGAAAGAATAGGTCTCATTGATTTTCTGATTTTATGGATCTTTGGGAGAGAGAGGATCGTATAAAAAACTAAATAAAAATCCACTATCAAAAATGACTTCGGACGTTAAAAATAAAATGAGTTGTCACAACCTTATAACAAAAGACTTAGGAAGAAAGTTACAAATTGCAAATCTAAAAGTCCCCAAAAAGACTGTCTCCCAAAAATCCATAAACGGAAAAAAATCTGTGAGACCTATTGTTTCGGCTATAGATTTCCCGACATACAATTTAGCAAAGTAGTTGAAAAATGAATTTAAAAGCTTGCCCATCAAACAAAAATGTTTTTCGGTAACACATTCACTTGAATTTATCAATAAAATTAGAGAGGTTACGGCGAGGTTTTGATTTCATTTGATGGAACCTCATTGTCTCCTAGCGTTCCCATGAAGTAAACGTTAACGTATTAAGAAGAGTTGTTATAAGTGAATAACATAAATGAAAAGATCTGCAACAAATATTTAACTTAACCTTTGCATTAAAATAAATATTTTTCAATTCAATAATGAATTTTTCGAACAAACCCAAGGCACGGAGTAGCCAACCCACTGTCGCCGATTATTTCAGACCTCTTCATAAGTAGATTTGAAACAGATTTTGAAAGTGAAAGTGAGAATTTTTCTAGAGTGTTATTTCGTTATGTGGATTATATTTTCGCAGTGTTTAACACAAACATTTTCAGAAGAGATTTTATTGCAAAATTAAACAATAAATTTCATTCTATACAATTTACTTTACCAGTCTAAGTTACATTCTGAATGACACATCATACGTGTACGCACAAAAAATGGCCAGTCTGATTCTTTTATTATACAACTTCATTAATTTTCCTTTAATTAAAAATAAATATACCAAATAATTATCGTATATTAAGAACGTGGACAAATATAACGGATACACTGCTTGCCTAGTGTAGAGATTAATTAACAAACAGAAAACAGAGTAAATGTTAGCGAATCAACGACTTTTAGAAGAGAGAAAGCCGAAAAAGACTTTGGTTGCTTACCATTTGAACCTCGAATCAGGAGGGGTCTAAGATAATAGGATTTGCAACTAAAATTTTCGACAAAAAATACATTAAAAAACTTGCTAAGTAACCCAAACGTCAAGGATAGTACCGCCAAATTGTCGGGAATTTATGAAATAAGTTGTAAAGAACATGATTCTAGATACGTCGGACAAACAAAAAGATCTATTGAAATTAGATTCAAAGAATATATAGCACAACTAAGATACGGTACTATAGATAGATCTTCCGTTGCTCGACATATTTGGAATAATAATTATCACGTAAATAAAGAGACTCTAGAATTAATCAAAAATGTTAGTAAATCAGGACAGCTAAACGCTTTCGAAATTATTCAAAAGTATATATATATATATATATATATATATATATATATATATATATATATATATATATATATATATATATATTGCTAAATATAGTAATAAAAAGTGTATGAACTTGGCTACGCCGCCTATGGGTAGTCTACTGATAGATTACTTTACATGAAATACCGGCAGAAGCTTGTCCGATAGATGATAAAAGAATACAGATATTTCCGCCAAACGAACTATATTAATTTTTGTGTCGTTGAACCTTCCTAAATCGTTAGTGACCGACTACCTGCAAAAGAATATAAATAGGGTTGTAAATATAAGATATTAAGAATTATTCATTCTCTGCTGACGCTAACTTGGATAGTGAAACGATCGTCTGGTTATTTAGAATGTGTTGTGGTAATTTGGGTTCTCCAAGTGTGTTTATCAGTACTCATCACAGGTTATAATCTTCACTTAGCGAATTACATTTTATTGTTTTCCTTTTAGGTTATGGCTGAAGTCATCTCCTACCTAATGTATATTATACAATATGACAAAACAACGGAAAGATACCACAATGGATCATATGATACTTAAAATTTCAGCACCAGTAAACTGTAATTACAAGAATAAAAGTTTATAAACTAATTGTTTACAAAAATTCAAGTAAACCTAAAAACTTTGAACTAAACACTTAAACATTTCAACGGGTGCAGAAAAAGATCTTTACTTTCCTGCTATTACATTTCTTTGATTTGCTAAATATGTAAACGCTGACCTAAAAGTTATAGTTACCATTAAAACAAGGTTTTTGACGCCTATATGCTAGACCAGTGATTCCCAACCGCGTTCCGTGGAACACTGATGTTCCGGGAAACTCTTTCAGCTGTCCCGAAAAATAATTTATTAATTTGCTAAATAATCAAGTAATCTGAATATTTTCTAGAAATAATTTTCGAGATAAATTGCAAAACCCGGCAACATGCTTTAGCAATAAGTGAGTGGTGAACGTGTCGCCACCTAGTTGCGCAACCAAGTAGTGTGTTTTCACGCCAGCTCCAAATAACACAAAGTGTTAAAAAATTAGACTGTATACAACCAACTAAATTTCAAAACCCGGCAACATGCTCTAGCAATAAGTGAGTGGTGAACGTCTCGCCACCTAGTTTCGGAAGCAAGTAGTATGTTTTCACGCCAGCTTCAATAATACAAAGTGTTAAAAAATTAGAGACTGTATACAACCAACTAACAATTTTAGTACATTGTTAGCCCTGGCCGATTTCTGCCGTAATATAGAGAGACAAAGTTGTAAAAAAAAACAAAGTACTCTTTTCTTAAAAATACTGTCAACTGTGCATTTAACCCAAATGAAATAATTTTCATTGACTTTGTTTGGCTGATAATGGGTACTAAATTAATAGTAAAGCATATAATCAGATCAAAACATCTATCAACATTTTTGAATTACTTCTGATTACCTTACATTCGTGGCTAAATGGTATCAATATTATAGTTGAACGTGCTATGCCTAAATCATCGTACTAACATAAGATACCTGGTGAAATCTAATCATCATGTAGTTAGTTTAGTTCATAATAGTAATTGAAATCACAGCAGCAGTTGAATTAAAGTGGGTATGCTTAAATAATTCGTAATGCTTTATAGTATTGTATAGTATAGTATTTTATCGAGACTAATCATACAATGTAGCTAAGACAAAGAAAAATTTGACAAAGTTTTAGTTTGTGCTATACCTTGTGAAGCTAATTATATCCTCATGTGTGTTAAAGCCAACACGCTTTGATCTGTGGTAGAATTCTGGGTTTCTGGTAACATATTGACCAAACTTGAAGGATTTTTAAACAGACGAAAGTTAATTGAAATGTGATTTTACTGTTAATCAAAATTTATACCTACACACTTAAAATAGCCCTTTAAATTCAGAAGGCCTCTCATTACTTATAATTTGGTTAGTGCAGTCTCGCTCGGAAAAACGTAGTCCTAACGCGAACGTTCAGTCTTACTAAGAAAAGTGCATTATCACACATAAAAACGCAGTATCACATTAAAACGGGCTCACACGGGAAATCACAGACTCACACAATAAGTACAGAGTTTGACTCATAAAATCGCAGTATT
Source organism: Tillus elongatus (assembly GCA_964006375.1). NCBI lineage: Eukaryota > Metazoa > Arthropoda > Insecta > Coleoptera > Cleridae > Tillus > Tillus elongatus. The sequence continues at coordinate 67,581,895 of OZ023264.1, forward strand.
AAAAAAAGGCACTGTTACACGGGAAAGCCTAATCTGGCAAGACAAGGCGGCAGCAAGAAATACTTGGTTTGGCAAAGGGAAGGCGCAGTCTAACAACGGAGGGCGCAGTCTGAGAAGGAAGAGCGCAGTCTGGCAAGTGTAAAGCGTAGTGATGGGCAAAACGGTTATTTTCTATTAACAGTTGAACCCGTTAACGTTATTTAGTAATAACCGTTGAACATAACAGGTTCAGTTATTTTTCTGTTATTATGAACTGGATAGTCGATTGATAGCATATTTTACTGTTATAGTAGTGACCGTATGCCGTATCCCCATCAACAACCGGTTGAAATTTAACCGTTTTATTGTTTTTAGCATTCCCAGTCTCATGTACATTCATCCCGTTAAATTTAACCGTTGCCATTGAAAACCGATGTTTATTCATCGAAGCTAGTTGCAGTGGAACTGAAACAGATACGAGTCCGAATTCTAGTTTAGTGTAAAGCGTTATTTTGTACCTGTTATTTTTATATATCCTTAACAGCTGGTATCCGTTGCGGCTCGGCAACCGTTAAAAAATAACAGATCCTTAAATAAAGACCCATCACTAGTAAAGCGCAGTCTGACAAGAGTAAAGCGCAGTCTGACAAGGGTAAGACGCAGTTTGACACGTGAAAGTGTAGTTTTTCCAAGGGAAAGCGCCAGCACAAACCAGAACACGCAAACGAGAACACGCAAACACAGCTAACTTGAAACAGCCCAACACACGCAATTAGGTACCCCTCGATCTCCGGCTAATTGCATGTTTTGTAAATATGATTACTTTGCTTGCATGTTATATTTTTTGTAATAATAATAATAATAATAATAATAATAATAATAATAATGTTGTATTGCATCGTAATTATCAATTATTTGCATTGCTACCGCTCATTACTTTACTTTTAAGTTATGTTTTATTAAGACGAAAAATAATAAGAAAACTCTGAAGACTACATTTTTTTATCTTCATATTTTCCTATATTACGACGGTTCTTTTATAACTAATAATTTCTTTAAACTTATAACATAAAGCTGTGATTAAAATACGACCTACCGAATAAGGTTGTTTCCCGATTGTATGTATGCCTAGGATCTTGTGCATAACAAAAATTTAAACTAATACCACAAGCCCACAAGGATTGTGTAAGAAATAAATACTTGTAACAAGCCCACGGGCCTCCCAATTTGCATATCAGAACTAATGTTATCATTTTAAATTTGTTGTTACGCAATTTTTGTCATTTTCTAGTAACGCAGCATCAGAATTAACATTAAAATTGTGCCATGGTTGTTTAGTATGTTAAACGGCTAAGAAAAAATTCACATGATTCTCTCCCGATTTATTCTAAGTCCAAATAATTGCAAAATTTGTAATTATACAATCTTCTTAAATCCCAAGATTGAAAATTTAACTATTCGTTTTAAATAACCATATCAACAAAAATATAAATATTAAGTCGCATCTTAACAAAGAATCATTGAAAAATAGCGGTTTCTGTTCGTTATAGTTTTTTTTAATTTAAATGATTAGGTAATGTTTAATGTCTTAAGGCGTTTTTAACTCATCAATTTATCATCTTAAACTAAATCATGGAACCACCTTTATATTTAAAATTTAAATAATCAGTGGCATTTATATATATATATATATATATATATATATATATATATATATATATATATATATATATATATATATACATATATATATATATATATATATATATATATATATATATATATATATATATATATATATATATATATATATATATATACATATAAACCTGCAGCTCTATCTTCAAGTTTCATTCCAAATTCCAATATACGAGTATAAAATTTACAACGCTCTTTTTTTATAACGTCAGACTACCCACCTCCCAATGGGCGTATCAAAATTAATTTTTCGTTTTCAATTTGTTTGTTTCTAGGCAATTTGTATTTTCTAGTTCAGTATTATAGTTTATGTTGAGCCTTTAGCAGATATTTTAACACTGCCTCATAATTTTACTTGCCTTTCTTTATCTTTCAATTCAGATTGATTTTTAAGAACACCACTCGGTAACAAAAATATGATATTCAGTCACATCGTAATAGGGCATTATATAGTTTTTTTTAACAGTAATTTAAAAATATTATTTGTAAACTTATCCACCTCCCAACATTCGTATCAACTCTAGTTTATCATTTTAAATTTGTTAGCGTCTATGCAATTTGTATTTTTTGGTTAAGTATTATAATTTATGTTGAGGTTTTAGGAGATACTTTAACACTCCCGAATAATTTTACTTGCTTTTCTTTATCTTTAAATTCAGACCCCTTTTTAAAAACCGGTGTCTGTAATTTGTTGACTTTTTGTATTATTTGAACCCGGAAGAGATATTTCCTAAGCAATTTATATTTTGTACTTCAGTGTTATAATTTATGTTCAGCTTTCACGAGATTCATTGATAGTTTTGGCCCTTACTTGGTGAAACTGCTGTATTATTGTTATTGTTTAGTTATTTTATTATTGTAATTGTTATTATAGTTATTACTGTTATACGTTAATTCTATCTTTATGTTAAATATTGACATACATCACGTAGACATTTTGAAGGCGTCATCAGTCATTTTAATTTAATTTTATTTTCATTTTAAAAACCTTTTTATATCAAAACATAGCAACAGATCTTTATTTGTAGTTCACATTAATTCAATTTTTTCTGTCTTAGAACACATATAAAATGATAATTTAGTTTTTATACGCATATTGGGAGGTGTGTGGGCTTGGAAATAATATTTTTAAATTACTGTTAAAAAAATATTTTAGTAAAATGAAGGACAAAGACGATTGAAACTAAGACTTCAGGCTTTGTAAAACATTATTCTTGAGACATTTTCCTTCCATAGCTCATATTAGTTTCAGGTTCATTGCCTAAATATTACCAATTTTGACGTTTAAAATCGTGACTTTTGACGTTTTAAGGAAAACCCTAATTTATTGTTCTTTAAATGCCGGTAACTTTTTTGTCCTTTAACCTACAGAGCTAAGTTTTGGTAGGTTTACCTATAATGATATAAACCCGCGTACCAAATTTGGTTGCCCTTACATTGTTAATTCCGGAGATATAAATTTTTTTCGAAAGAAAATACAAAATTTTCCGGGAAAACCTCGGCGGATTTTCTTGCTAACGGACTTATCCAAGCCACTTGCAAAAGGAAGGTACTCACCGATTTTTATTTAAATCGGTCAATTATTCTTTTAGTTATAGGTGTGACACACACACACACACGTATATATTATATATATATATATATATATATATATATATATATATATATATATATATATATACATATATATATATATATATATATATATATATATATATATATATATATATATACAGACATATAAAGTCTGAAACGGACCTCGGATTTGGGTTCCAGGGGTCCTAGATAGCGCTCATTTGAAGAAATTTTTTCAAAATTCAAAAGTCGGGATCTCCCCTTTAGTGATTTTTTTTTAAAGAAAATTCACTAAAAAGACTCAATTATGACATGATCAAATGGTCTCATACTCTATTGCAGTCCAGCATGTGATAGTAACATACATTCGTGCTAAAACAAATATCAGTAAATAAATACTACTTTAACTTCGCGTAAACGGTTACCTTAAAACAACATTATATGTGGCAAATTATTATATTTTCGAATTTTAATATATAATTATCTACAACCTCTTGTTATTATTGGCTCGTTTTGAAAAATAATGTAAGAAAATAGAGATAACTTTTATCTTGATAAGCCGGCATACTCAAAACTCTTGAAATGTTCGTCGTAGCACACCGTGGTTGCTATATTATTTCAGTTTAAGAATTTAACATAGCTCTGATTCTTTAAAATAACCCTCATTTTAAAAGTTCTCATTTTATTCAAAATTCCTACACTTACTGACAAAAACATGTAAAATAAGACCATCGTCGTTGTTCTATTTCGTCCATATAATTAAATAATATTAAGAAATAAATTTTACTGTAAAAAAAAACTCAATTCATTGATTGTTGTTGCCGTTACTTTCTGTTAAATTTTCCGTAGTAATAAAATCATTAATTTTAATGTTATATGCGTCCCTACTTATAGCTACAGTTGTATTTCCTTTATCAGCTTTAGTAAAAACTAGATCATTGTCTAATATTTTATGCTGAACAGATTTTAAAATTTGAGTTTCGTTAATTTGACGTTTGTCATATTTTGAAGTTAAATGTCTTAAAAATTCACATATTTTTAATTTTTCATATTGCCTTATAGATCTGGAAGCAATTTCGGATTCAGAAGCTAATATCTCTTTAATTTTGTTTGTAAATTTAAATTTTGGGCAGTATTTATATCCTTTATTTAGAAAAGAAATTTCTTCAGTTGTAAAAATTGTATCGCTTAGGTTTTCAAACCTTTTGTAAAACTTATGTGTTTGTGGGGGAGATCTTTCTCGATTATGTAAATGTTGTGTGCTTTCTAGGTTTCTAATTTTGTTTGTCTGTGTTAAGCGTTTTTTAAATTTCAATTCACTAACTAAAATATGTATTTGGTCATCTAATATATCAAATTCTACTGAATGTAATTTATAAGCAAGTTCTGAATGGATTACCTTGATATAAACATAGACCTACAATAAATAACCGCATACAACCACAACATTTTTATAATGACAAACGTAAACTAGACTTTTTTGAAGCTTTAGAAGTCAAAAGGCACACACACGACAATAACTACCTTGTTTTAAACGAGAAAACTGATTTAATGAATTCCCCTTTCTTGGATATTCTTCTTTCTAATTAAATATGTCAAAGAAAATAAATTTAACTATTATTTCAAAAAAGTTGTAATATAATAATGAGTTGATGTATGTCGATATTTTCGTTGTATAGAGACTACCTTTATACTGTTATTGTTTAGTTATTTTATTGTTGTAACTGTTATCATAGTTATTATAGACTAGTTCTAGTTTTTACGTTAAATATTGACATACATCACATAGACATTTTGAAAACCTCATCTGTCATCTGTAATTCATTTTATTTTCAACTTGATAAAAAATTTTTTGATCAAAACATCATATCATAACATAGCAACAGATATTTATTTGTAGTTGTCATGATTTCGTACTAATTCAATTTTAATCTGTCTGAAAATGCTGTCAAGCAGCGAAACTATAGTCACAGAAGCATTGAAGAACATCCTAGAACTTCCAGAATTCGAAGGGCCACTTGCTCCAGTTAGCTCACGCGCTGGCTACGTCCTTCACCACTAAAAACCAACAGTGAAGCCAGAGAAGTATTCTCCAAGTCTGTATGCAGTATGGACAAGTTTCACCAAGTAAGGGCAACAACAATCAATGAATTGAAGAGGTCTTCTATCGAAGAGCTTGCCCATTTGTATAGAAAATTGAAAATCAAGCAGATGAACGCTTCCCAGAATGCATGGTTTAACCAAGAATGCATAAGAAAGAAGGTCATCCCGAAGTACGTAATCATAGCAACTACTATAACATCAAATCAATCAAAAATTGCTATTAGAAAAACCAGTTTCATCTGGCTGAAAGAAGAATCCAAGAAATGGTTTTCAATTCGTGATAGTTTGCTTCTTTATATCAAGGTAATCCATTCAGAACTTGCTTATAAATTACATCCAGTAGAATTTGATATATTAGATGACCAAATACATATTTTAGTTAGTGAATTGAAATTTAAAAAACGCTTAACACAGACAAACAAAATTAGAAACCTAGAAAGCACACAACATTTACATAATCGAAAAAGATCTTCCCCACAAACACATAAGTTTTCCCAGAATGCATGGTTTAACCAAGAATGCATAAGAAAGAAGGTCATCCCGAAGTACGTAATCATAACAACTACTATAACATCAAATCAATCAAAAATTGCTATTAGAAAAACCAGTTTCATCTGGCTGAAAGAAGAATCCAAGAAATGGTTTTCAATTCGTGATAGTTTGCTTCTTTATATCAAGGTAATCCATTCAGAACTTGCTTATAAATTACATCCAGTAGAATTTGATATATTAGATGACCAAATACATATTTTAGTTAGTGAATTGAAATTTAAAAAACGCTTAACACAGACAAACAAAATTAGAAACCTAGAAAGCACACAACATTTACATAATCGAAAAAGATCTCCCCCACAAACACATAAGTTTTACAAAAGGTTTGAAAACCTAAGCGATACAATTTTTACAACTGAAGAAATTTCTTTTCTAAATAAAGGATATAAATACTGCCCAAAATTTAAATTTACAAACAAAATTAAAGAGATATTAGCTTCTGAATCCGAAATTGCTTCCAGATCTATAAGGCAATATGAAAAATTAAAAATATGTGAATTTTTAAGACATTTAACTTTAAAATATGACAAACGTCAAATTAACGAAACTCAAATTTTAAAATCTGTTCAGCATAAAATATTAGACAATGATCTAGTTTTTACTAAAGCTGATAAAGGAAATACAACTGTAGCTATAAGTAGGGACGCATATAACATTAAAATTAATGATTTTATTACTACGGAAAATTTAACAGAAATTAGGAGAGACCCAACAAACGCGTTTCAGACAAAACTAAAAAATGAACTTAAAAATGTGTCTCTGTTTAGTCAACAAGAAAAGAAATATCTTTTATATAAAAGCCCGCAACCACCAAAATTATATGGCCAGCTGAAAATTCATAAGACAAATATACCAGTGAGACCAGTAGTTAGCTATGTTAATACACCTAATCATAAGATAGCGAGCAAACTGGTTTCACTTATTAAAGAATACAATTACTTTCCAAAATATTCAGTTAAGAATTCTTATGAACTTACACAAAAATTAAATAACTTAATTATTCCCACAAATAGTAAATTAGTCTCGTTTGATGTTTGTAGCATGTATTCTAAGATACCCCCTAAAGAATGTTTACCTCTATTAGAAAACGTTTTAATAGAAAAGAACGTAAATGTCATAAAAAGACAAGAAATAAAGAATCTTTTTAATGAATGTATAAAACAAAACTATTTTAAATTTAATAATAAAATTTATATGCAAAATGAAGGTCTGCCTATGGGTAGTCCGTTGTCACCTTTATTAGCCAACATATTTATGGAAAACTTAGAAAACCAAATTTTAACCTCAGAACTTTCACATAATATTGTCTTTTGGTACAGATACGTAGATGATATTTTAGCATGTTTTCAAGGTAGTCATACAGAATTAAATGAATTTTTAAATTTTATTAATAGCTTTCACACAAATATTAAGTTTACTTTAGAAGAAGAAGCTAACAGTTGTATAAACTTTTTAGACTTAACAATTAGAAAATTAGAAAATAATTCATTTGACTTTTCAATATACAGGAAACCAACTTACACTGACACAACCATACCATACGATTCATGTCACCCTTTTTCACAAAAGCTGTCAGCCTATCATTCTATGATACATCGTGCATTTTCAATACCTATGTCGCAAAACAATTTTGAAAAAGAAATTTCAATAATTAAGCAAACAGCATTTAATAATGGCTACTCTGTTAAAATAATAGATAAAATGATAGAGAGAAAAGAATACAAATTAGCGATTAATTTAATTTATCCAAATATTAGAGACAAAGAAGACAACAGATACGTTTCGATAACTTATTTTGGAACCATTTCAGAAAACATTTCAAAAATTTTAAACACTTGTACAAATACAAAGGTAGCTTTTAAATCTTACAACACGACGCGTGATTTGTTATTTAACGCGAAAGAAAAATCTTGTTTCTTGACAAAAGCTGGAGTTTATAAATTAGCTTGTACACATTGTAACGCAATCTACAATCTACATAGGTCAAACTTCTAGAAATTTTAACACCCGATACAAAGAACATATTTCTGCATTTAGAAATAACCACGCTGACAAATCTACATTTGTAAAACATATTATTGATACCGAACATAGACCTACAATAAATAACCGCATACAACCACAACATTTTTATAATGACAAACGTAAACTAGACTTTTTTAAAGCTTTAGAAGTCAAAAGGCACACACACGACAATAACTACCTTGTTTTAAACGAGCAAACTGATTTAATGAATTCCCCTTTCTTGGATATTCTTCTTTCTAATTAAATATGTCAAAGAAAATAAATTTAACTATTATTTCAATAAAGTTGTAATATAATAATGAGTTGATGTATGTCGATATTTTCGTTGTATAGAGACTACCTTTATACTGTTATTGTTTAGTTATTTTATTGTTGTAACTGTTATCATAGTTATTATAGACTAGTTCTAGTTTTTACGTTAAATATTGACATACATCACATAGACATTTTGAAAACCTCATCTGTCATCTGTAATTCATTTTATTTTCAACTTGATAAAAAATTTTTTGATCAAAACATCATATCATAACATAGCAACAGATATTTATTTGTAGTTGTCATGATTTCGTACTAATTCAATTTTAATCTGTCTGAAAATGCTGTCAAGCAGCGAAACTATAGTCACAGAAGCATTGAAGAACATCCTAGAACTTCCAGAATTCGAAGGGCCACTTGCTCCAGTTAGCTCACGCGCTGGCTACGTCCTTCACCACTAAAAACCAACAGTGAAGCCAGAGAAGTATTCTCCAAGTCTGTATGCAGTAAAAAAAAACAACGGGATCTTCAGTTTAGTAACTCCAAATATTAACATATTTCTTTTTATCTATTTGGTACGTCAAAATTTGAAGTTTTACTGTATTTGCTGTAGGACGGTAAAACTATTTCAGATGCAACCTTTTAAATTGCGTAATAATACAACACATGTCAGACTTTTTACTAAGTGAAGATTATAACCTGTGATGAGCACAAATCACACAACACATGTTTAAGAAAGGCTTTACGCTAGCTTGGGTAGTGAAACGATCATCAGATCTTTTTTTTTAAATATGTTGTGGTGATTTGGGTTTTCCCAGTGTTCTTATCTAAGGCTTCTTGTATATACATAATGCGTAATTTTTGCCATTAAAGAAAAATATCAAAACTAAATATTGGCTATCGTAGATTGCATATTTTTTTTACTTTAACGTCGGCCTATTTCCGCGACTATGTCCAATCACAGACGCCAGAGAGCAGTTTCACCTCACTATCCTGGAAAATTTTCCAAACCCCTGCCTTTCTGTAGGGTTCTTTAACGTGCCCAACATAGCATGGACCCAGGCAGGTCGCTTTAGGCCCCCTTCCAAGGGAGGAACGTGTAGACATTCAACTTGCTCAAATACCGTGCCAGAACCTCGGTTAATGTTAATTTATTACAGTTTGTACTAAAGAATTCAAAAGGAAACCCCGAGAATCGAACCCAGTACCCTTCGATTCAGAGGCAAACGTTGTTACCACTGGACCATCGAGGCTCCTGGATTGCATATTCAAAAACAATATGTTTTTCAACATAACACGTTATGATTGGTGGTTGTTATGACTTCGGAATTTATAATCCATTGGCCACAGACTGTTTATTACAGACACCATGATAAAGACGCTCTTTTATTGATTTATTTCGATTTTCATAAGTATGTAGTATTATTAAGTATATATTGTTTAGGCTCAAAAACACTGTTATTTCGCTCTAATAACCTCATTAAAATGTTTGTGATCAATCAAAACTATATTTTTTTGCAAAATGCTATGATTAAAAACAATTTTTAGTTGATTAGATATTGTTTGCTTTCAGTAAATAGGATCGGTAAGTACGTACTGGTTTGCCTTGAAACTTGGCTCTCCAATAACCTCATATTTGAAACTAAAATTCTTTCACATCGTGACACACCATGATTAAAAACACTTTTCCTGTTGAATTAATATACCGGTGTGAAAACAGCCTCTAAAAGATAGCCTCCAATTTCATCGGGCGAACCGAATCAACCAGCGTCTCACGCGTATCGCAGTAACTGGGCGGCGTTACACCACGTTACATCTAACACAACTTCACCATCAAATTACATAAGACTAACTGTCATTTAATTTAAAAAATTAAGTGATAAAATATAGACGTATAACTAAGAGTATGTAATCCCAAAGAGATATTTGTGTGGGTTAACAGGTGAAAAAAATTTCAGAGCCTTATTAAATATACCATCAAAATTATTTTATTAAAAAACTTTCTGGTGTTACTTCAGTCAGTCATTTATAGCAAAAATTTGGGAACAACCATATAAAAAATCGTAATATTTACTGCAACCCAACCAAATGCATACTATTGTAATCTTGCTTATAGAACTTTTTAACCTTACTGAACTTACCATTTTTGCAAAGTAAATTTTGTTAAGTTAGCACCTTTCATGTGAAAAAATTCACCTAACCATTAAAATCGCAATATTCACAGCAACCAAACTAGAAATACTATTGCATTCTTACTTACAGAACTTTTTAACATTGGGTAACTGATCATTTTGCAAAAAGAAAATTTTGTTCAGTTTGGGGCCTTCATCTAAAAAAATTCACCGCAACTTAAAAATCGCAATATTCACAGCAACCAAACTAGACATACTATTGTATTCTTACTTATGGAACTTTGTAACATTAGCTAACTGATCATTTTGCAAAAAGAAAATTTTGTTCAGTTTGGGGTATTCATGTAAAAAAAATCACTGCAACTTAAAAATCGCAATATTCGCAGCAACCAAACTAGACATACTATTGTATTCTTACTCATACATCTTATTAACATTGGGTAACTGATAATTTTGCAAAAAGAAAATTTTGTTCAGTTTGGGGCCTTCATGTAAAAAAATTCAGCGCAACTTAAAAATCGCAATATTCGCAGCAACCAAACTAGACATACTATTGTATTCTTATTAATAGGACCTTTTAACATTAGCTAACTGATCATTTTGCAAAAAGAAAAATTTGTTCAGTTTGGGGCCTTCATGTAAAAAAATTTAACTGAAAAATCGCAATATTCGCAACAACCAAACTAGACATACTATTGTATTCTTGCTCATACATCTTATTAACATTGGGTAACTGATCATTTTGCAATAAGAAAATTTTGTTCAGTTTGCGGCCTTCATGTAAAAAAATTCACCGCCACTTGAAAATCGCAATATTCACAGCAACCAAACTAGACATACTATTGTATTCTTGCTCATACATCTTATTAACATTGGGTAACTGATCATTTCCCAAAAAGTAAATTTTGTTAAGTTTGGGGCCTTCATGTAAAAAAATTCACCGCAACTTAAATATCGCAATATTCACAGCAACCAAACTAGACATACTATTGTATTCTTACTTATGTAAATTTTTAACATTAACTAACTGATAATTTTGCAAAAAGAAAATTTAGTTCAGTTTGGGGCCTTCATGTAAAAAAATTCACCGCAACTTAAAAATCGCAATATTCGCAGCAACCAAACTAGACATACTATTGTATTCTTATTAATAGGACCTTTTAACATTATCTAACTGATCATTTTGCAAAAAGAAAGTTTTGTTCAGTTTTGGGCCTTCATCTAAAAAAAATCACCGCAACTTAAAAATCGCAATATTCACAGCAATCAAACTAGACATACTATTGTATTCTTACTTACAGAACTTTTTAACATTGGGTAACTGATCATTTTGCAAAAAGAAAATTTTGTTCAGTTTGGGGCCTTCATGTAAAAAAAATCACCGCAACTTAAAAATCGCAATATTCACAGCAACCAAACTAGACATACTATTGTATTCTTACTAATAGAACTTTTCAACATTAGGTAGCTGATCATTTTGCAAAAAGAAAATTTTGTTCAGTTTGGGGCCTTCATGTAAAAAAAATCACTGCAACTTAAAAATCGCAATATTAGCAGCAACCAAACTAGACATACTATTGTATTCTTATTAATATGACCTTTTAACATTAGCTAACTGATCATTTTGCAAAAAGAAAATTTTGTTCAGTTTGGGGCCTTCATGTAAAAAAATTCACCGCAACTTAAAAATCGCAAATTCACAGCAACCAAACTAGACATACTATTGTATTCTTACTTACACAACTTTTTAACATTGGGTAACTGATCATTTTGCAAAAAGAAAATTTTGTTCAGTTTGGGGCCTTCGTGTAAAAAAATTCACCGCAGCTTAAAAATCGCAATATTCACAGCAACCAAACTAGCCATACTATTGTATTCTTATTTATATAACTTTTTAACATTAACAAACTGATCATTTTGCAAAAAGAAAATTTTGTTCAGTTTGGGGCTTTCATGTAAAAAAAATCACCGCAACTTAAAAATCGCAATATTCACAGCAACCAAACTAGACATACTATTGTATTCTTACTAATAGAACTTTTCAACATTAGGTAGCTGATCATTTTGCAAAAAGAAAATTTTGTTCAGTTTGGGGTCTTCATGTAAAAAAAATCACTGCAACTTAAAAATCGCAATATTAGCAGCAACCAAACTAGACATACTATTGTATTCTTACTTACAGAACTTTTTAACATTCGGTAACTGATCATTTTGCAAAAAGAAAATTCTGTTCAGTTTGGGGCCTTCATGTAAAAAAAATCACCGCAACTTAAAAATCGCAATATTCACAGCAACCAAACTAGACATGCTATTGTATTCTTACTAATAGAACTTTTCAACATTAGGTAGCTGATCATTTTGCAAAAAGAAAATTTTGTTCAGTTTGGGGTCTTCATGTAAAAAAAATCACTGCAACTTAAAAATCGCAATATTAGCAGCAACCAAACTAGACATACTATTGTATTCTCATTAATATGACCTTTTAACATTATTTAACTGATCATTTTGCAAAAAGAAAATTTTGTTCAGTTTGGGGCCTTCGTGTAAAAAAATTCACCGCAACTTAAAAATCGCAATATTCACAGCAATCAAACTAGACATACTATTGTATTCTTACTTACAGAACTTTTTAACATTCGGTAACTGATCATTTTTCAAAAAGAAAATTTTGTTCAGTTTGGGGCCTTCATGTAAAAAAAATCACTGCAACTTAAAAATCGCAATATTAGCAGCAACCAAACTAGACATACTATTGTATTCTTATTAATATTACCTTTTAACATTAGCTAACTGAGCATTTTGCAAAAAGAAAATTTTGTTCAGTTTGGGGCCTTCATGTAAAAAAATTCACTGCAACTTAAAAATCGCAAATTCACAGCAACCAAACTAGACATACTATTGTATTCTTACTTACAGAACTTTTTAACATTGGGTAACTGATCATTTTGCAAAAAGAAAATTTTGTTCAGTTTGGGGCCTTCATGTAAAAAAATTCACCGCAACTTAAAAATCGCCATATTAGCCGCAACCAAACTAGACATAGTATTGTATTCTTACTCATACATCTTATTAACATTGGGTAACTGATCATTTTGCAAAAAGAAAATTTTGTTCAGTTTGGGGCCTTCATGTAAAAAAATTCACCGCAACTTAAAAATCGCAATATTCACAGCAACCAAACTAGCCATACTATTGTATTCTTATTTATATAACTTTTTAACATTAACAAACTGATCATTTTGCAAAAAGAAAATTTTGTTCAGTTTGGGGCCTTCATGTAAAAAAATTCACCGCAACTTAAAAATCGCAATATTCGCAGCAACCAAACTAGACATACTATTGTATTCTTATTAATAGGACCTTTTAACATTAGCTAACTGATCATTTTGCAAAAAGAAAATTTTGTTCAGTTTGGGGCCTTCATGTAAAAAAATTCACCGCAACTTAAAAATCGCAATATTCACAGCAACCAAACTAGACATACTATTGTATTCTTACTAATATAACTTTTCAACATTATGTAACTGATCATTTTGCAAAAAGAAAATTTTGTTCAGTTTGGGGCCTTCATGTAAAAAAAAATCACCGCAACTTAAAAATCGCAATATTCGCAGCAATCAAACTAGACATACTATTGTATTCTTACTAATAGAACTTTTCAACATTATGTAACTGATCATTTTGCAAAAAGAAAATTTTGTTCAGTTTGGGGCCTTCATGTAAAAAAATTCACCGCAACTTAAAAATCGCATTATTGGCAGCAACCAAACTAGACATACTATTGTATTCTTACTTATGGAACTTTTTTACATTAGCTAACTGATCATTTTGCAAAAAGAAAATTTTGTTTAGTTTGGGGCCTTCATGTAAAAAATTCACCGCAATTTAAAAATCGCAATATTCACAGCAACCAAACTAGACATACTATTGTATTCTTACTTATAGAACTTTTTAATATTGCGATTTTTAAGTTGCGGTGAATTTTTTTACATGAAGGCCCCAAACTGAACAAAATTTTCTTTTTGCAAAATGATTAGTTAGCTGATGTTAAAAAGTTCCATAAGTAAGAATACAATAGTATGTCTAGTTTGGTTGCTGTGAATATTGCGATTTTTAAGTTGCAAGTTCTTTTTGCAAAATGATCAGTTAGCTAATGTTAAAAAGTTTCATAAGTAAGAATACAATAGTATGTCTAGTTTGGTTGCTGTGAATATTGCGATTTTTAAGTTGCGGTGAATTTTTTTACATGAAGGCCCCAAACTAAACAAGATTTTCTTTTTGCAAAATGATCAGTCACCCAATGTTAAAAAGTTTTGTAAGTAAGAATACAATAGTATGTCTAGTTTGATTGCTGTGAATATTGCGATCTTTAAGTTGCGGTGAATTTTTTTACACGAAGGCCCCAAACTGAACAAAATTTTCTTTTTGCAAAATGATCAGTTAGCTAATGTTAAAAAGTTTCATAAGTAAGAATACAATAGTATGTCTAGTTTGGTTGCTGTGAATATTGAGATTTTTAAGTTGCGGTGAATTTTTTACATGAAGGCCCCAAACTGAACAAAATGTTCTTTTTGCAAAATGATCAGTTACCCAATGTTAAAAAGTTCTGTAAGTAAGAATACAATAGTATGTCCAGTTTGATTGCTGTGAATATTGCGATTTTTAAGTTGCGGTGAATTTTTTTACATGAAGGCCCCAAACTGAACACTATTTTCTTTTTGCAAAATGATCAATTAGCTTATGTTAAAAGGTCCTATTAATAAGAATACAATAGTATGTCTAGTTTGGTTGCTGTGAATATTGCGATTTTTAGGTTGCGGTGAATTTTTTTACATGAAGGCCCCAAACTGAACAAAATTTTCTTTTTGCAAAATGATCAGTTAGCTAATGTTAAAAAGTTTCATAAAAAAGAACACAATAGTATGTCTAGTTTGGTTGCTGTGAATATTGCGATTTTTAAGTTGCGGTGAATTTTTTTACATGAAGGCCCCAAACTAAACAAGATTTTCTTTTTGCAAAATGACCAGTCACCCAATGTTAAAAAGTTCTGTAAGTAAGAATACAATAGTATGTCTAGTTTGATTGCTGTGAATATTGCGATTTTTAAGTTGCGGTGAATTTTTTTACACGAAGGCCCCAAACTGAACAAAATTTTCTTTTTGCAAAATGATCAGTTAGCTAATGTTAAAAAGTTTCATAAGTAAGAATACAATAGTATGTCTAGTTTGGTTGCTGTGAATATTGCGATTATTAAGTTGCGGTGAATTTTTTTACATGAAGGCCCCAAACTGAACAATAATTTCTTTTTGCAAAAAGATCAATTAGCTAATGTTAAAAGGTCCTATTAATAAGAATACAATAGTATGTCTAGTTTGGTTGCTGTGAATATTGCGATTTTTAGGTTGCGGTGAATTTTTTTACATGAAGACCCCAAACTGAACAAAATTTTCTTTTTGCAAAATGATCAGTTAGCTAATGTTAAAAGGTCATATTAATAAGAATACAATAGTATGTCTAGTTTGGTTGCAGCGAATATTGCGATTTTTAAGTTGCGGTGATTTTTTTTACATGAAGGCCCCAAACTGAACAAAATTTTCTTTTTGCAAAATGATCAGTTACCTAATGTTGAAAAGTTCTATTAGTAAGAATACAATAGTATGTCTAGTTTGGTTGCTGTGAATATTGCGATTTTTAAGTTGCGGTGATTTTTTTTTACATGAAGGCGCCAAACTGAACAAAATTTTCTTTTTGCAAAATGATCAGTTACCCAATGTTAAAAAGTTCTGTAAGTAAGAATACAATAATATGTCTAGTTTGGTTGCTGTGAATATTGGGATTTTTAAGTTGCGGTGAATTTTTTTACATGAAGGCCCCAAACTGAACAAAGTGTTCTTTTTGCAAAATGATCAGTTACCCAATGTTAAAAAGTTCTGTAAGTAAGAATACAATAGTATGTCTAGTTTGATTGGTGTGAATATTGCGATTTTTAAGTTGCGGTGAATTTTTTTACATGAAGGCCCCAAACTGAACAGAATTTTCTTTTTGCAAAATGATCAGTTAGCTAATGTTAAAAGGTCCTATTAATAAGAATACAATAGTATGTCTAGTTTGGTTGCTGCGAATATTGCGATTTTTAAGTTGCGGTGATTTTTTTTTACATGAAGGCCCCAAACTGAACAAAATTTTCTTTTTGCAAAATGATCAGTTACCTAATGTTGAAAAGTTCTATTAGTAAGAATACAATAATATGTCTAGTTTGGTTGCTGTGAATATTGCGATTTTTAAGTTGCGGTGATTTTTTTTTACATGAAGGCCCCAAACTGAACAAAATTTTCTTTTTGCAAAATGATCAGTTACCTAATGTTGAAAAGTTCTATTAGTAAGAATACAATAGTATGTCTAGTTTGGTTGCTGTGAATATTGCGATTTTTAAGTTGCGGTGATTTTTTTTTACATGAAGGCGCCAAACTGAACAAAATTTTCTTTTTGCAAAATGATCAGTTACCCAATGTTAAAAAGTTCTGTAAGTAAGAATACAATAATATGTCTAGTTTGGTTGCTGTGAATATTGGGATTTTTAAGTTGCGGTGAATTTTTTTACATGAAGGCCCCAAACTGAACAAAGTGTTCTTTTTGCAAAATGATCAGTTACCCAATGTTAAAAAGTTCTGTAAGTAAGAATACAATAGTATGTCTAGTTTGATTGGTGTGAATATTGCGATTTTTAAGTTGCGGTGAATTTTTTTACATGAAGACCCCAAACTGAACAAAATTTTCTTTTTGCAAAATGATCAGTTAGCTAATGTTAAAAGGTCATATTAATAAGAATACAATAGTATGTCTAGTTTGGTTGCAGCGAATATTGCGATTTTTAAGTTGCGGTGATTTTTTTTACATGAAGGCCCCAAACTGAACAAAATTTTCTTTTTGCAAAATGATCAGTTACCTAATGTTGAAAAGTTCTATTAGTAAGAATACAATAGTATGTCTAGTTTGGTTGCTGTGAATATTGCGATTTTTAAGTTGCGGTGATTTTTTTTTACATGAAGGCGCCAAACTGAACAAAATTTTCTTTTTGCAAAATGATCAGTTACCCAATGTTAAAAAGTTCTGTAAGTAAGAATACAATAATATGTCTAGTTTGGTTGCTGTGAATATTGGGATTTTTAAGTTGCGGTGAATTTTTTTACATGAAGGCCCCAAACTGAACAAAGTGTTCTTTTTGCAAAATGATCAGTTACCCAATGTTAAAAAGTTCTGTAAGTAAGAATACAATAGTATGTCTAGTTTGATTGGTGTGAATATTGCGATTTTTAAGTTGCGGTGAATTTTTTTACATGAAGGCCCCAAACTGAACAGAATTTTCTTTTTGCAAAATGATCAGTTAGCTAATGTTAAAAGGTCCTATTAATAAGAATACAATAGTATGTCTAGTTTGGTTGCTGCGAATATTGCGATTTTTAAGTTGCGGTGATTTTTTTTTACATGAAGGCCCCAAACTGAACAAAATTTTCTTTTTGCAAAATGATCAGTTACCTAATGTTGAAAAGTTCTATTAGTAAGAATACAATAATATGTCTAGTTTGGTTGCTGTGAATATTGCGATTTTTAGGTTGCGGTGAATTTTTTTACATGAAGACCCCAAACTGAACAAAATTTTCTTTTTGCAAAATGATCAGTTAGCTAATGTTAAAAGGTCATATTAATAAGAATACAATAGTATGTCTAGTTTGGTTGCAGCGAATATTGCGATTTTTAAGTTGCGGTGATTTTTTTTACATGAAGGCCCCAAACTGAACAAAATTTTCTTTTTGCAAAATGATCAGTTACCTAATGTTGAAAAGTTCTATTAGTAAGAATACAATAGTATGTCTAGTTTGGTTGCTGTGAATATTGCGATTTTTAAGTTGCGGTGATTTTTTTTTACATGAAGGCGCCAAACTGAACAAAATTTTCTTTTTGCAAAATGATCAGTTACCCAATGTTAAAAAGTTCTGTAAGTAAGAATACAATAATATGTCTAGTTTGGTTGCTGTGAATATTGGGATTTTTAAGTTGCGGTGAATTTTTTTACATGAAGGCCCCAAACTGAACAAAGTGTTCTTTTTGCAAAATGATCAGTTACCCAATGTTAAAAAGTTCTGTAAGTAAGAATACAATAGTATGTCTAGTTTGATTGGTGTGAATATTGCGATTTTTAAGTTGCGGTGAATTTTTTTACATGAAGGCCCCAAACTGAACAGAATTTTCTTTTTGCAAAATGATCAGTTAGCTAATGTTAAAAGGTCCTATTAATAAGAATACAATAGTATGTCTAGTTTGGTTGCTGCGAATATTGCGATTTTTAAGTTGCGGTGATTTTTTTTTACATGAAGGCCCCAAACTGAACAAAATTTTCTTTTTGCAAAATGATCAGTTACCTAATGTTGAAAAGTTCTATTAGTAAGAATACAATAATATGTCTAGTTTGGTTGCTGTGAATATTGCGATTTTTAAGTTGCGGTGATTTTTTTTTACATGAAGGCCCCAAACTGAACAAAATTTTCTTTTTGCAAAATGATCAGTTAGCTAATGTTAAAAAGTTTCATAAGTAAGAATACAATAGTATGTCTAGTTTGATTGCTGTGAATATTGCGATTTTTAAGTTGCGGAGAATTTTTTTACACGAAGGCCCCGAACTGAAGAAAATTTTCTTTTTGCAAAATGATCAGTTAGCTAATGTTACAAAGTTTCATAAGTAAGAATACAATAGTATGTCTAGTTTGGTTGCTGTGAATATTGAGATTTTTAAGTTGCGGTGAATTTTTTACATGAAGGCCCCAAACTGAACAAAATGTTCTTTTTGCAAAATGATCAGTTACCCAATGTTAAAAAGTTCTGTAAGTAAGAATACAATAGTATGTCTAGTTTGATTGCTGTGAATATTGCGATTTTTAAGTTGCGGTGAATTTTTTTACATGAAGGCCCCAAACTGAACAAAATTTTCTTTTTGCAAAATGATCAGTTACATAATGTTGAAAAGTTCTATTAGTAAGAATACAATAGTATGTCTAGTTTGATTGCTGCGAATATTGCGATTTTTAAGTTGCGGTGATTTTTTTTTACATGAAGGCCCCAAACTGAACAAAATTTTCTTTTTGCAAAATGATCAGTTACATAATGTTGAAAAGTTCTATTAGTAAGAATACAATAGTATGTCTAGTTTGGTTGCTGTGAATATTGCGATTTTTAAGTTGCGGTGAATTTTTTTTACATGAAGGCCCCAAACTGAACAAAATTTTCTTTTTGCAAAATGATCAGTTAGCTAATGTTAAAAGGTCCTATTAATAAGAATACAATAGTATGTCTAGTTTGGTTGCTGCGAATATTGCGATTTTTAAGTTGCGGTGAATTTTTTTACATGAAGGCCCCAAACTGAACAAAATTTTCTTTTTGCAAAATGATCAGTTTGTTAATGTTAAAAAGTTATATAAATAAGAATACAATAGTATGGCTAGTTTGGTTGCTGTGAATATTGCGATTTTTAAGTTGCGGTGAATTTTTTTACATGAAGGCCCCAAACTGAACAAAATTTTCTTTTTGCAAAATGATCAGTTAGCTAATGTTAAAAGGTCATATTAATAAGAATACAATAGTATGTCTAGTTTGGTTGCTGCGAATATTGCGATTTTTAAGTTGCGGTGATTTTTTTTTTTTACATGAAGGCCCCAAACTGAACAAAATTTTCTTTTTGCAAAATGATCAGTTACCTAATGTTGAAAAGTTCTATTAGTAAGAATACAATAGTATGTCTAGTTTGGTTGCTGTGAATATTGCGATTTTTAAGTTGCGGTGATTTTTTTTACATGAAGGCGCCAAACTGAACAAAATTTTCTTTTTGCAAAATGATCAGTTACCCAATGTTAAAAAGTTCTGTAAGTAAGAATACAATAATATGTCTAGTTTGGTTGCTGTGAATATTGGGATTTTTAAGTTGCGGTGAATTTTTTTACATGAAGGCCCCAAACTGAACAAAATGTTCTTTTTGCAAAATGATCAGTTACCCAATGTTAAAAAGTTATATAAGTAAGAATACAATAGTATGTCTAGTTTGGTTGCTGTGAATATTCCGATTTTTAAGTTGCGGTGAATTTTTTTAAATGAAGGCCCCAAACTGAACAAAATTTTCTTTTTGCAAAATGATCAGTTACCCAATGTTAATAAGATGTATGAGTAAGAATACAATAGTATGTCTAGTTTGGTTGCGGCGAATATGGCGATTTTTAAGTTGCTGTGAATTTTTTTACATGAAGGCCCCAAACTGAACAAAATTTTCTTTTTGCAAAATGATCTTACCCAATGTTAAAAAGTTGCATAAGTAAGAATACAATAGTATGTATAGTTTGGTTGCTGTGAATATTGCGATTTTTAAGTTGCGGTGAATTTTTTTACATGAAGGCCCCAAACTGAAAAAACTTTTTTTTGCAAAATGATCAGTTAGCTAATGTAAAAAAGTTCTGTTAGTAAGAATACAATAGTATGTCTAGTTTGGTTGCTGTGAATATTGCGATTTTTAAGTTGCGGTTAATTTTTTTACATGAAGGCCCCAAACTAAACAAAATTTTATTTTTGCAAAATAATCAGTTAGCTAATGTAAAAAAGTTCCATAAGTAAGAATACAATAGTATGTCTAGTTTGGTTGCTGTGAATATTGCGATTTTTAAGCTGCGGTGATTTTTTTTACATGAAGGCCCCAAACTGAAGAAAATTTTCTTTTTGCAAAATGATCAGTTAGCTAATGTTACAAAGTTTCATAAGTAAGAATACAATAGTATGTCTAGTTTGGTTGCTGTGAATATTGAGATTTTTAAGTTGCGGTGAATTTTTTACATGAAGGCCCCAAACTGAACAAAATGTTCCTTTTGCAAAATGATCAGTTACCCAATGTTAAAAAGTTCTGTAAGTAAGATTACAATAGTATGTCTAGTTTGATTGCTGTGAATATTGCGATTTTTAAGTTGCGGTGAATTTTTTTACATGAAGGCCCCAAACTGAACAGAATTTTCTTTTTGCAAAATGATCAGTTACCCAATGTTAAAAAGTTCTGTAAGTAAGAATACAATAGTATGTCTAGTTTGATTGGTGTGAATATTGCGATTTTTAAGTTGCGGTGAATTTTTTTACATGAAGGCCCCAAACTGAACAGAATTTTCTTTTTGCAAAATGATCAGTTAGCTAATGTTAAAAGGTCCTATTAATAAGAATACAATAGTATGTCTAGTTTGGTTGCTGCGAATATTGCGATTTTTAAGTTGCGGTGATTTTTTTTTACATGAAGGCCCCAAACTGAACAAAATTTTCTTTTTGCAAAATGATCAGTTACCTAATGTTGAAAAGTTCTATTAGTAAGAATACAATAATATGTCTAGTTTGGTTGCTGTGAATATTGCGATTTTTAAGTTGCGGTGATTTTTTTTTACATGAAGGCCCCAAACTGAACAAAATTTTCTTTTTGCAAAATGATCAGTTACCTAATGTTGAAAAGTTCTATTAGTAAGAATACAATAGTATGTCTAGTTTGGTTGCTGTGAATATTGCGATTTTTAAGTTGCGGTGATTTTTTTTTACATGAAGGCGCCAAACTGAACAAAATTTTCTTTTTGCAAAATGATCAGTTACCCAATGTTAAAAAGTTCTGTAAGTAAGAATACAATAATATGTCTAGTTTGGTTGCTGTGAATATTGGGATTTTTAAGTTGCGGTGAATTTTTTTACATGAAGGCCCCAAACTGAACAAAGTGTTCTTTTTGCAAAATGATCAGTTACCCAATGTTAAAAAGTTCTGTAAGTAAGAATACAATAGTATGTCTAGTTTGATTGGTGTGAATATTGCGATTTTTAAGTTGCGGTGAATTTTTTTACATGAAGACCCCAAACTGAACAAAATTTTCTTTTTGCAAAATGATCAGTTAGCTAATGTTAAAAGGTCCTATTAATAAGAATACAATAGTATGTCTAGTTTGGTTGCAGCGAATATTGCGATTTTTAAGTTGCGGTGATTTTTTTTACATGAAGGCCCCAAACTGAACAAAATTTTCTTTTTGCAAAATGATCAGTTACCTAATGTTGAAAAGTTCTATTAGTAAGAATACAATAGTATGTCTAGTTTGGTTGCTGTGAATATTGCGATTTTTAAGTTGCGGTGATTTTTTTTTACATGAAGGCGCCAAACTGAACAAAATTTTCTTTTTGCAAAATGATCAGTTACCCAATGTTAAAAAGTTCTGTAAGTAAGAATACAATAATATGTCTAGTTTGGTTGCTGTGAATATTGGGATTTTTAAGTTGCGGTGAATTTTTTTACATGAAGGCCCCAAACTGAACAAAGTGTTCTTTTTGCAAAATGATCAGTTACCCAATGTTAAAAAGTTCTGTAAGTAAGAATACAATAGTATGTCTAGTTTGATTGGTGTGAATATTGCGATTTTTAAGTTGCGGTGAATTTTTTTACATGAAGGCCCCAAACTGAACAGAATTTTCTTTTTGCAAAATGATCAGTTAGCTAATGTTAAAAGGTCCTATTAATAAGAATACAATAGTATGTCTAGTTTGGTTGCTGCGAATATTGCGATTTTTAAGTTGCGGTGATTTTTTTTTACATGAAGGCCCCAAACTGAACAAAATTTTCTTTTTGCAAAATGATCAGTTACCTAATGTTGAAAAGTTCTATTAGTAAGAATACAATAATATGTCTAGTTTGGTTGCTGTGAATATTGCGATTTTTAGGTTGCGGTGAATTTTTTTACATGAAGACCCCAAACTGAACAAAATTTTCTTTTTGCAAAATGATCAGTTAGCTAATGTTAAAAGGTCATATTAATAAGAATACAATAGTATGTCTAGTTTGGTTGCAGCGAATATTGCGATTTTTAAGTTGCGGTGATTTTTTTTACATGAAGGCCCCAAACTGAACAAAATTTTCTTTTTGCAAAATGATCAGTTACCTAATGTTGAAAAGTTCTATTAGTAAGAATACAATAGTATGTCTAGTTTGGTTGCTGTGAATATTGCGATTTTTAAGTTGCGGTGATTTTTTTTTTACATGAAGGCGCCAAACTGAACAAAATTTTCTTTTTGCAAAATGATCAGTTACCCAATGTTAAAAAGTTCTGTAAGTAAGAATACAATAATATGTCTAGTTTGGTTGCTGTGAATATTGGGATTTTTAAGTTGCGGTGAATTTTTTTACATGAAGGCCCCAAACTGAACAAAGTGTTCTTTTTGCAAAATGATCAGTTACCCAATGTTAAAAAGTTCTGTAAGTAAGAATACAATAGTATGTCTAGTTTGATTGGTGTGAATATTGCGATTTTTAAGTTGCGGTGAATTTTTTTACATGAAGGCCCCAAACTGAACAGAATTTTCTTTTTGCAAAATGATCAGTTAGCTAATGTTAAAAGGTCCTATTAATAAGAATACAATAGTATGTCTAGTTTGGTTGCTGCGAATATTGCGATTTTTAAGTTGCGGTGATTTTTTTTTACATGAAGGCCCCAAACTGAACAAAATTTTCTTTTTGCAAAATGATCAGTTACCTAATGTTGAAAAGTTCTATTAGTAAGAATACAATAATATGTCTAGTTTGGTTGCTGTGAATATTGCGATTTTTAAGTTGCGGTGATTTTTTTTTACATGAAGGCCCCAAACTGAACAAAATTTTCTTTTTGCAAAATGATCAGTTAGCTAATGTTAAAAAGTTTCATAAGTAAGAATACAATAGTATGTCTAGTTTGATTGCTGTGAATATTGCGATTTTTAAGTTGCGGTGAATTTTTTTACACGAAGGCCCCGAACTGAAGAAAATTTTCTTTTTGCAAAATGATCAGTTAGCTAATGTTACAAAGTTTCATAAGTAAGAATACAATAGTATGTCTAGTTTGGTTGCTGTGAATATTGAGATTTTTAAGTTGCGGTGAATTTTTTACATGAAGGCCCCAAACTGAACAAAATGTTCTTTTTGCAAAATGATCAGTTACCCAATGTTAAAAAGTTCTGTAAGTAAGAATACAATAGTATGTCTAGTTTGATTGCTGTGAATATTGCGATTTTTAAGTTGCGGTGAATTTTTTTACATGAAGGCCCCAAACTGAACAAAATTTTCTTTTTGCAAAATGATCAGTTACATAATGTTGAAAAGTTCTATTAGTAAGAATACAATAGTATGTCTAGTTTGATTGCTGCGAATATTGCGATTTTTAAGTTGCGGTGATTTTTTTTTACATGAAGGCCCCAAACTGAACAAAATTTTCTTTTTGCAAAATGATCAGTTACATAATGTTGAAAAGTTCTATTAGTAAGAATACAATAGTATGTCTAGTTTGGTTGCTGTGAATATTGCGATTTTTAAGTTGCGGTGAATTTTTTTACATGAAGGCCCCAAACTGAACAAAATTTTCTTTTTGCAAAATGATCAGTTAGCTAATGTTAAAAGGTCCTATTAATAAGAATACAATAGTATGTCTAGTTTGGTTGCTGCGAATATTGCGATTTTTAAGTTGCGGTGAATTTTTTTACATGAAGGCCCCAAACTGAACAAAATTTTCTTTTTGCAAAATGATCAGTTTGTTAATGTTAAAAAGTTATATAAATAAGAATACAATAGTATGGCTAGTTTGGTTGCTGTGAATATTGCGATTTTTAAGTTGCGGTGAATTTTTTTACATGAAGGCCCCAAACTGAACAAAATTTTCTTTTTGCAAAATGATCAGTTAGCTAATGTTAAAAGGTCATATTAATAAGAATACAATAGTATGTCTAGTTTGGTTGCTGCGAATATTGCGATTTTTAAGTTGCGGTGATTTTTTTTTTTTACATGAAGGCCCCAAACTGAACAAAATTTTCTTTTTGCAAAATGATCAGTTACCTAATGTTGAAAAGTTCTATTAGTAAGAATACAATAGTATGTCTAGTTTGGTTGCTGTGAATATTGCGATTTTTAAGTTGCGGTGATTTTTTTTACATGAAGGCGCCAAACTGAACAAAATTTTCTTTTTGCAAAATGATCAGTTACCCAATGTTAAAAAGTTCTGTAAGTAAGAATACAATAATATGTCTAGTTTGGTTGCTGTGAATATTGGGATTTTTAAGTTGCGGTGAATTTTTTTACATGAAGGCCCCAAACTGAACAAAATGTTCTTTTTGCAAAATGATCAGTTACCCAATGTTAAAAAGTTATATAAGTAAGAATACAATAGTATGTCTAGTTTGGTTGCTGTGAATATTCCGATTTTTAAGTTGCGGTGAATTTTTTTAAATGAAGGCCCCAAACTGAACAAAATTTTCTTTTTGCAAAATGATCAGTTACCCAATGTTAATAAGATGTATGAGTAAGAATACAATAGTATGTCTAGTTTGGTTGCGGCGAATATGGCGATTTTTAAGTTGCTGTGAATTTTTTTACATGAAGGCCCCAAACTGAACAAAATTTTCTTTTTGCAAAATGATCTTACCCAATGTTAAAAAGTTGCATAAGTAAGAATACAATAGTATGTATAGTTTGGTTGCTGTGAATATTGCGATTTTTAAGTTGCGGTGAATTTTTTTACATGAAGGCCCCAAACTGAAAAAACTTTTTTTTGCAAAATGATCAGTTAGCTAATGTAAAAAAGTTCTGTTAGTAAGAATACAATAGTATGTCTAGTTTGGTTGCTGTGAATATTGCGATTTTTAAGTTGCGGTTAATTTTTTTACATGAAGGCCCCAAACTAAACAAAATTTTATTTTTGCAAAATAATCAGTTAGCTAATGTAAAAAAGTTCCATAAGTAAGAATACAATAGTATGTCTAGTTTGGTTGCTGTGAATATTGCGATTTTTAAGCTGCGGTGATTTTTTTTACATGAAGGCCCCAAACTGAAGAAAATTTTCTTTTTGCAAAATGATCAGTTAGCTAATGTTACAAAGTTTCATAAGTAAGAATACAATAGTATGTCTAGTTTGGTTGCTGTGAATATTGAGATTTTTAAGTTGCGGTGAATTTTTTACATGAAGGCCCCAAACTGAACAAAATGTTCCTTTTGCAAAATGATCAGTTACCCAATGTTAAAAAGTTCTGTAAGTAAGAATACAATAGTATGTCTAGTTTGATTGCTGTGAATATTGCGATTTTTAAGTTGCGGTGAATTTTTTTACATGAAGGCCCCAAACTGAACAGAATTTTCTTTTTGCAAAATGATCAGTTACCCAATGTTAAAAAGTTCTGTAAGTAAGAATACAATAGTATGTCTAGTTTGATTGCTGCGAATATTGCGATTTTTAAGTTGCGGTGATTTTTTTTACATGAAGGCCCCAAACTGAACAAAATTTTCTTTTTGCAAAATGATCAGTTACATAATGTTGAAAAGTTCTATTAGTAAGAATACAATAGTATGTCTAGTTTGGTTGCTGTGAATATTGCGATTTTTAAGTTGCGGTGAATTTTTTTACATGAAGGCCCCAAACTGTACAAAATTTTCTTTTTGCAAAATGATCAGTTAGCTAATGTTAAAAGGTCCTATTAATAAGAATACAATAGGATGTCTAGTTTGGTTGCTGCGAATATTGCGATTTTTAAGTTGCGGTGAATTTTTTTACATGAAGGCCTCAAACTGAACAAAATTTTCTTTTTGCAAAATGATCAGTTAGCTAATGTTAAAAGGTCCTATTAATAAGAATACAATAGTATGTCTAGTTTGGTTGCTGCGAATATTGCGATTTTTAAGTTGCGGTGATTTTTTTTACATGAAGGCCCCAAACTGAACAAAATTTTCTTTTTGCAAAATGATCAGTTAGCTAATGTAAAAAAGTTCCATAAGTAAGAATACAATAGTATGTCTAGTTTGATTGCTGTGAATATTGCGATTTTTAAGTTGCGTTGAATTTTTTTACACGAAGGCCCCAAACTGAACAAAATTTTCTTTTTGCAAAATGATCAGTTAGCTAATGT
Source organism: Tillus elongatus (assembly GCA_964006375.1). NCBI lineage: Eukaryota > Metazoa > Arthropoda > Insecta > Coleoptera > Cleridae > Tillus > Tillus elongatus. The sequence continues at coordinate 67,609,176 of OZ023264.1, forward strand.
TTAAAAGTTCCATAAGTAAGAATACAATAGTATGTCTAGTTTGGTTGCTGTGAATATTGCGATTTTTAAGTTGCGGTGAATTTTTTATCATGAAGGCCCCAAACTGAACAACATTTTCTTTTCGCAAAATGATCAGTTTGTTAATGTTAAAAAGTTATATAAGTAAGAATACAATAGTAGGTCTAGTTTGGTTGCGGTGATTATGGCGATTTTTGATTTACGGTGAATTTTTTTACATGAAGGCCCCAAACTGAGCTAAATTTTCTTTTTCAAAATGATCAGTTACCCAATGTTGAAAAGTTCTATAAGTAAGAGTACAATAGTATCTCTAGCTTCGTTGCGGTGAGAAGAATACAATAGTATGTCTAGTTTGGTTGCTGTGAATATTGCGATTTTAATTTTTTCACTTAAAAGGTGCTAACTTAACAAACTTTTCTTTGCAAAAATGGTAAGTTCAGTAAGGTTAAAAAGTTCTATAAGCAAGATTACAATAGTATGCATTTGGTTGGGTTGCAGTAAATATTACGATTTTTTATATGGTTGTTCCCAAATTTTTGCTATAAATGACTGACTGAAGTAACACCAGAAAGTTTTTTAATAAGATAATTTTGATGGTATATTTAATAAGGCTCTGAAATTTTTTTCACCTGTTAACCCACACAAATATCTCTTTGGGATTACATACTCTTAGTTATACGTCTATATTTTATCACTTAATTTTTTAAATTAAATGGCAGTCTTATGTAATTTGATGGTGAAGTTGTGTTAGATGTAACGTGGTGTAACGCCGCCCAGTTACTGCGATACGCGTGAGACGCTGGTTGATTCGGTTCGCCCGATGAAATTGGAGGCTATCTTTTAGAGGCTGTTTTCACACCGGTAATTAATATTGCCTACGTTTTGGCATATAGTACTAGTAAGTAGGTACGTAAATAAAAAAAATTTCAACGTCGGTCTATTTCCGCGACTATAGGCAAACACCGACGCCAGGGAGCACTGTCGCCTCACTATCCTGGAAGTTTTGGCGAACCCCTGCCTTTCTGTAAGGAGGGTGGGGATCTTTAACGTGCCCAACATAGCATGGACCGACGGATGTACACTCTCTTCGCAGGGCGGAACGTGCAGACATTCAACTAGCTCAAATACAATGCAACAACTTTGGTTTATGTTAATTCCACAGTATGCACTGAAAAAGTGGAAAGGGCACCCTGGTAATCGAACCCAGTACCCTTCGGTTCAGAGCCACACGTTCTTACCCCTGAACCCCCGAGGCCCTCATACAAATAATTAAAGACGCCCTTCAATTAATTAAATATTACTTCGATTTATATAAACAGTGTTATGAAGTAGACAAACAAATTGTCTTTCTACAAAGAAAACGCTGTAACTTTCGCTCTAATAACCTAATATTAAATTCATTGCCTACGTTTTAGCAAATAGTATTAATAAGTAGGTAATAAGAGACCATGGTTAAAAACACCCTTTCACTGATTTAATCTCCCGATTTCAATAAACAGTACTTATGCACAATCAGCAAAAGGTTGCAGTGCTATCGGGGCGGCAAGGCCGCGGGCGAGCCCTGAGGGAAAAAACATAAACAGTACTAGTATGTAGATATTGTCTTATCTAAGAGAAAAAAAATCGGGACGCAGCAAGTGCATTACGGTAGCGAACTTTCATTAAATGCTTAAAATTTGAATAACTCAATATTCTATAAACCTAGAAAGTTGAATTTTGGTATATAGTAAGGTCTTTAACAGGTCAACATCTACCAAATTTGATCAAAATAGCTTTGCTTTTTTTTGAGATACCATTTTTTTCGGATTTTTTTTATTTTATAAAAACTGGACAATTCGGGCTGGCTAACGAACTCATCAAAATCGGTTAATTTCTTTTTGAGTTATCAGTTGTATATATATATATATATATATATATATATATATATATATATATATATATATATATATATATATATATATATATATACTCAAACGGACCTTGGTTTTGGGTTCTAAGGGCCCAAATTCCCGCTCATTTGCAAACATTTTTGTAAAGTCTCACCATCGATATGTGTAAATACGCTAATAGAGAGCTATTAGCGAATTTACCCATAAAAATTATTATGTAACTAACTGTATTAGTTAACCCTTTAATTTAAAATCGTGTTTATATTCATGTTTCTGTTTCACAGCTTTTTATGAACTTACCATTTTTGTAACGTTTATATAAAACTTTTTTTTTTAAATAATTCTGAGGCCATATCAGATTCCAATGCTAACACATCAATTTAACATCGCCTTTATATATTTATTTCTCTTTCTTAACTTTTTATGAACCTGGAATTTTTGTAACGCTTCTTAAACCAAACTTTCTTTTAAAAAATTAGTTTGAGATCATCTCAGCCTACAAGAAGATTTGACTCTAAAGATTAGGCATACAAGATTATGTTAGGTGTAATTTGTGTTGCCTAATATTTCCAAACGTTAAATTTAATTAAATATAGGTGCTTTAAATTATTAGCCACAAGTAATTTACAAAACACACGAAAAAATTGTCTCCGCCTCTGTATGTAATTTCTAAAATGCCTGAAACCGACCCTTCAACCTAGGAAAAGAAGCGTTAGAAAGGAGATGTAAACGCACATTCTTAAGTTTGTACAAGAATCGAGAAATTATCTAAGTTAATTGTTATTAAATTTTGACAAACGTGATGCCTTCAAAAATTCTTTACTATGTCTCTTTCAATCATTTCTTTCATATTTAAACAGCATGGTGTAAATGAAACGAATTACATTATTTCCTAAACTTGTGAGTTTAATTTTAATTTTTAAACGTGTGGCCTTTGAAATATTTGTTTTATTCGTGACGTCATCTTTATGAGCGTAACGTAATTTGTATGAGGGCAATGACGCCAATTGCCTTTTTAAATAGAAACGTTGGCAGTGCGGTAGTGCTTATAAAATGCCTTTTAATTCTCTCTCCAAGCATACCAATAAATTTAAGTAACTGAACCTTAATAGTGCCGGAAAAAATACTTTTAAAACTACAAAACACTAAATTCTGTAGACTGTCGTCTTCAATGACTTTGTAAGTTGCCCAGTACGAAATCTAATAAACTTTGCTATTTAGTTTGTTTTTACGCCATAATTTGCCTATCTGAAGAAACAGTGTCTAGGTAGTTTTTACCAATACAACTTATAAAACCACAAATAATTTGTTTTTAGAAGTGTGTAAACTGCCATTATACGTGGGTTTAGATGAAATTTCGTATAAAAAAATTGGCCAAATGCGCGCTAACTGTGCCCCCTAGTAGGTATGTATCATACCGATAACTCAAAACTATTGGGCCGGTTTTAATGAAATTTAACTGGCACCTTCCCATTGTAAGTGGCTTGGATAAGCTTGTTCGCCAAGAAAGTCAAACTAGGTTTTCCGGGAAAATTTTGGGTTTTCTTTGGGAAAAAAATTGTATCTACGAAAATAACATTACCATAACGCACTTGCTGCGTCCAGACTTTTTAAATTCCCCGTGAGAAATCTAATACATATTGCTATTCGATTGCTGTTTACCACCCTATGCACCTATCTTAAGACAAGCAGTTTTTTTTTTGACCAATACAGTTTATGATTTCTAATTCCGGCTAGCATTAGAATTTTCTTAAATATGAGAGCAGCTGGTGTTTTGTTTATTTTTGCTATATTTTGGTATACAGAAAAACAGGAAACTATATGCTCCACTAGCATTTCGCGAAAAGTCCCATACTAAGTCACGGCAAATACCATTAGATAATAAAACTGATCATTGACACTTAACAGTTCTTAGGACACAAAAAAGCGAGAAGCTGCGTCCTTCCAAGGTTAGCTTAAATCAGGCGCTTATGGGAGACCATTTTGATAAACGAATTGCGTTTTGTGAAATTTTAATTGAAACTAACAGAAATAGGTCAGTGACGAAATTCCGTTGCTTCGAAATGACCATGGTTACCGTCAAACTTCTCGGTATTGAGCAACTGACAATCTACATGGGATGCAGAATTTTGCACTGACAGAAAGTAAGTCTAATAACAGGTAATATGCTTATAGGGTCATACTTTTTTGGGTGAACCTTAGCGGGTTCTTGATATTTACAATTTCTGCAAAATGATTTGCTCCCCGAATTTTATCGGCTGTTTCCAAAGAGAAATGATATGTGGTTTCAGCACGATGGCGCCATCGCACGTTCTGCTGTATTGATAGAAAACTACTTGTATGACGTATTTCAAAGTAGGTAGATAGAGTGGAAACGACCACGTAAATGACCACTCAGTTCCCCAGATTTTACTCTCACAGATTTTTAATGAGGACGTTTCAAAATTAAAGTATACCAAAATAGACCACAAAAGTTAAACGAATTCATTAATTCAAAGTGATATAGCATCGCCAGCATTTCCACTCAAAAAAATAATAATCGGCGAGGTCACCCCACGCTCACACAGATGACTTCACAAATAAAATAAAATATCTCACCAAATAAACGTTAAAAAAAATCTGTTTCAAAGTCGCCGAATCGCGAAGTAATAAAGTAATGAATTTTATTTGCAGCATATTGTATATGTTTAGTTATTTATCTTTGTGTTACATTCACATATCTTTATGTTAGGGCTCATATGACCATTATACCTACTAGAATACTGCTACAGGGTAATTACTGGGGTGATTGTTAAAATTACAAGACCAGCATAAATTATTGTCGATTTGTTCATATCTGTCTTTTAGTGAATTCTCTTAGAAAAAATTCACTAATGAGGAGATGAGGAGATCTCGACTTTTGAATTTTGAAAAAATTTCTTCAAATGAGCGCGCTCTAGGACCCCTAGAACCCATATCCGAGGTCAGTTTCAATTTTTATATGTTTATATATATATATATATATATATATATATATATATATATATATATATATATATATATATATGCATATATATATATATATATATATATATATATATATATATATATATATATATATATATATATATATATATATATATTCACAGTGGCTTATCCTATAAAAATAAAGTAATTATATTATTTTTAAGATGCATGAAAAGTTTTGCATAAAAATTGAGACTTTTTCATTTTTACTTATTAATTTACTATTAAATAATCACGCCAGTATTTAAATTTTTAACTTTTTAAAACCTTAGTGCCAGTGGTAGTAATAGAAAATGTCTGAAACATGTTAAACTCAAATAAGCATAAATCGTAAAGTTTAATTTGGTGAATAGGAAAATTTTGATAAACACCAACAAATTATACTGAATATACACATATAATATTTATTATTTAAAAATACCAAGCTTATCTCCTATAAAAAATAACTATTAAATGTGCTTTCACAACTGATTTATTAAAATATACCAAAACAATTTTGAAAGACAACTGCAACGAAAGACTGATGCGCTAAACCTGGTATACGATAACATGTATGCCCCTCGTGAAATTTGAACATAAATTTGAAAAAAACGCGAAACATTGTCATAGCAAGATTTATATTCATAATAAAACGCAAAGAAAGATTATATACAGTTAGAGTCAATATGTCAATATGCTAAAATAACAAAACAAATATACACATAAACCTCGTAAAATTTACCAAGTCCCTAAAAGTCAGAAAAATACCCCACCTAAACCTTGCCAAATTTAATATAGTTACCTGCAAATAAACAACTCCACCGTGCCTTAGTTTGCTTCATGTTGATTACTAAAAACTCGGGACGCAGCAAGTGCGTTATGGTAGTGAATTTTCATAGAAATGATCTGGCACAAAATATTTTATTATAACTTTTTTTTCTTGTAACGTAGAAATCTAAATTTTGGTGTCAAGTTTACTTTTTATATCCTAAACCTACCTACCAAATTTGGTTATCATAGATTTTTTATTTTTTAAGATAAAAATTTTTTTCAAATAAAAACTCAAAATTTTTCCGGAAAACCTCGTCCGATTTTTCTGATTAACGAACTTATCAAAGGCATTTACAAAAGAAACGTACGTGCGAAATTTTATCAAAATCGGCCTATTATTCTTTGAGATACAAATTTTTTTCGAATAAAAACTCAAAATTTTTCCAGAAAACCTCGTCCAATTTTTCTGACTACCAAACTTGTCAAAGCGATTTACAAAAGGAAGGTACATGCCAAATTTTATGAAAATCGGCTTATTACTTTTTGAGATAAGAATTTTTTTCGAATGAAAACTCAAAATTTTCCCGGAAAACCTCGTCCGATTTTCCTGACTAACGAACTTATCCAATCCATTTACAAAAGAAAGGTACATGCCACATTTTATCAAAATCGGCCCGTTATTTTTTGAGTTATCGGTGTGATACACATATATATATATATATATATATATATATATATATATATATATATATATATATATATATATATATACATATATATATATATATATATATATATATATATAAATATATATATATATATAAATATATATATATAATATATATATATATATATATATATATATATATATATATATATATATATATATATATATATATATATATATATATATATATATATATATATATATATATATATATATATATAAACATATAAAAATTGAAACTGACCCCAGATATGGGTTCTAGGGGTCCTAGTTCGCGCTCATTTGCAAAAATTTTTTCAAAATTCAAAAGTCGGGATCTCCCCATTAGTGAATTTTTTCTACGAAAATTCACTAAAAGTATCAATCACCTGACAATCGATAATATCGCAGTTGAACTCCTCAAAAACCGAATCCGCCGTAATATAGAAAACCAAACACTTATTTCCACTCTCCAGTCGTTACGTCACATCAGTAGCGGCTCGTGCCTTAATGCATCTTGGAGTGCGCAAGAAAAAAAAGTTCGGGACGCAGCAAGTGCGTTATGGTAGTAAATTTTTATTAAACGCTTCAAATTTGAATAACTCAAGTTTCTACGAACTTAGAAAGTTAAATTTTGGCATATAGTAGGGTCCTACCCAGGGCAACATATACACCAAATTTCATCAAAATAACTTTGTAATATTCGGAGAAAAAAATTCAAAAGAAAACTCAAAATTTGAATAAGTCAATTTTCTAAAAATGTAGAAAGTTGAATTTTAGTGTGTAGTAAGGTCTTTTGCAAGGCAACATATCCACCAAATGCCATTAAAATACCTTTGTAATTTTCGGAGAAAAAGATTTTTTTGAAACAAAACTCAAAATTTTCCCGCAAAACGTTATCCGATTTTCCTGACTAACGAACTCATCCAAGCCATTAATAGAGGAAAGGCACTTGCAGAGTTTCATCGAAATCAGTTGCTTATTTTTTAAGTTATCGGTTGGATACATATATATATATATATATATATATATATATATATATATATATATATATATATATATATATATATATATATATATATAAATTGAAACTGACCCGGGATATGGGTTCTAGGGGTCCTAGTTCATGCTCATTTGAAAAAAAATTTGCAAAGTCTCTCCATCGATACCTCTTTATTGGTGAATTTTTTTTTAATAAAAATTCACTAAAAATGAAGGGCTCGCTTATTTTTTCCCCGTAAATGTATTATAAAGAAACCTACTTACTAAACTTAATAATTATTAACTACTTACCAAGTTTTCCTCTAGTTAGTTATACGTTATAGTAGTTAAAAAGTGCCTTAAAAAGTTAACTTTAAATTTAAAATATACACTGAAACACAGTATTTCAATTATTTTGTCCACTTATTAAGCAACCCGAAGTAGTAACCATGATAATAATAATAATTGTCTTGTTAGAACATGTAAACAACAACGAAATGATCTAAATAAAAATAAATCCAACGCGAAGACGAAAATTACTAGGTAGTAGTAGTAGGTACACACGCTCTGCCAAAAGTCCACTACAAACTGTTAGTGTGTAATTTTATAGCGCACAACAGATTGCTTATTCGGTCGTTTTCGACGAAGATCATCAAGATTCGGCGATCATTTCGCACTGAAGTATCGCATTCCATGAGAGCGCCGAAAAATACACACCGCCGCCGTATATAACGTCTGCGACGATTAACACTATACTTATTATGATTCTGTATTCTCTATTAATGACTCCAGACTCTCTACGATCCTCGATATACTAATTTTGTTTGTTGAATGCAGGAGGTAAAAAAGTAAATAAAAATTTATTAAAATATAGCCTAGCAAAAATATTATTTTTCTACGGCAGGCGGCAGTGCGCGCGCACGGGCGCACTTATTGAGGAGCCGCCCCTGCGTCACATGTATTTTAGCCTGAGATATTTTCATTATTAAAGCAATTTCGAAAACAAAAATTATTATTATCTGAAAGTTAATGATATAGGGGGACTTAGACTTTCATGAAGTATTAATAATTACTTGCAAAGTTTTTAAATACTTGTTATATAAAGAATGCGACGAGGCTGACTTTTTTTAAAGTAAGACTCAAACATTCATTTTCACTAAACTTGCTAGTAATCACTACTAAAACGTTAGGTGTGTTTATAACAAATTATACACATATGTACGTGTAATACCCTCATGCCCAGTTAGTTAAATAAAGTTGGACGTATGTGCGTTTGGGTAGTAAATTTTCATAAAAGAATTTGAATAAGTACACTTGGAGAACACCCAAAATCATCACAACACATATTTCAGAGACCTTACGATCGTTTCGTTGACAATGTCAACATCTTCAGAGGAAGAAAATTTTGCTAGAATACAGAATTTTCCTCTGAAGATATTGACATTGTCAACGAAACGATCGTAAGGTCTCCGAAATATGTGTTGTGGTGTTTTTGGGTGTTTTCCAAGTGTACTTATTAGTGCTCATCACAGGTTCCAGTTTTCACATAGAGAATTTGAATATTCATTACTTAATGTCTTTAACGATAACATGCAGACATATTGATCCAGAATCATAATTTTGAGATGCTCTAGATCTAGAGTACCCGTATTGGTGACTTTGTTACTACCGTTGTTTACACAAAAACTGCTTATTTGCATTAACATAATCCCTTTACTGTATTGTCATATTCAAAAACTGAGAAAATTGTAGCATTAAATTATCTGGAGGCGTTGTAAAATAATCGACTTGGTGAGACGTTTGTGTTGTATTTTATACCTAGATAGCAGCCATCTTTATGATGAAATCAGATTATAAAAACTCGTACCTTAAACTGTTGTTGACCTTACTTGGTGAAACAATTTTCTGCCGCCGGACGATGACATAAAAGGCGGAACCGGCTTCACATAAGAAAACAAGCACTTGTGAAGCCAGAGAAAAACCCTCTACGTATGGATTCAATTATTTCGTATGTATATTTCTTTTAGTTACATTGAACATTCAAGATAAACTTTGTTTTTATGCGAAAAGTGTTTAATCTAGTACTTTTTAAATGGATTTTTTCTGAACTTTTTGAGAAATTTGTTAAGCTTTTTCTTAGTTCAGTATGCTACATTCCCCGTACTATACCTAAAAACATTAACTGCATTGGACTAACAAATTTATAGATGCTCGTAACCTCACAAAATAAAACAATTTTCAATTAATCTACAGCACATGTTATACTTGGAGTCATCGTGATCTTCAATTTTACAAGAGATTCAAAAGTAGACAATTTAGAATCATAATTTGCTTTAACTCTAATTTGTAATTTGGGGTATGAAATTGCTAACTATCTTTTACGTTCTGGCTCGGACATAGACATAACAAAAATTTTAACTTACCTTGAAAATAAATTCTAGGCGCTCTAATTCGCTCTCAATTAATAAAATTTCATTTTTTATGAAAATTCATTTAAACTTCGAAATTTCAAGTAACTACACTTTCTATTTACTCATAAAACTTATATAACGAACTGTATTAGTTAACATCTCAATTTAACATCGTGTTTATATAACTATTTCTGTTTCAAAACTTTTGATGAACCTGCAATTTTTGTAACGTTTTCTAAATTAAACTAAAAAAATAATTCTGGGGTCATTTCAGCTTATAATAAGATTTAACTAAAGTTTGCACATACAAGATCAAGTTAAACGTAATTTTTTTGCCTAATATTCCCAAATCTTAAACTTCAAAGCAAATATAAGTACTGTAAATTACTAACCACAAGTAGTTTATACAACTCATTCAATTATGGTCTCCAGCTCTGTACTTAATTTATAAAACGCCTGAAACTGACCCTCCAACATATTTAAAGGAGATGTAAATGCACATTCTTAAGATTGTACAAGAATCGCAAAATTATATAAGTATATTGTTATTAAATCTTGACAAACGTGATGTTTTCAATATTTTTCTAAATATGTCTCTTTCAATTATCTAGAGTATTTAAACAGCGTGGTGTAAATGAAAGGAATTAAAACATTTCGTAAACTGAAGAGTTCGGAGCAAAATCCTGAACCAGGTTATTTTCATTTTTAAAGGTTTGTTCTATGAGATATTTGTTATATTGGTGAAGTCATCTTTGGGAGCGTGAAGTTACCTTTATGAGTGTGATGACGTCATCAACGATCTTTTTAAATAGAAATGTGGGGCAATACCGCTTATGCAAGGCTTTTTAGTGAATTTTCGTTAAAAAAAATCACTAATGGGAAAATCCCAAATTTTTTTTCCAAATGAGCACGAACTAAGACCCCTAGAACCGATATCCGGGGTCATTTTCAGTTTCAATGTATATATATATATATATATATATATATATATATATATATATATATATATATATATATATATATATATATATATATATATATACAGTGTGGAACAGCCAAATGGAATAAATTCGATAACGGATAAATGAGGGCGTGTTGGGAAAAACGCTTAGACACGTCGATTTGTATTTTTAACTGCGCATCTTTTTCAAGAAAAAAAAATTATATAGGGTGCGTCATGTGACAGTGGCCAATACCAACTTTCTTATTTTAAATACAAGCCCCTGTATATTATTAATTTTTTGGATTCTTCAGAAAATTCTAGACATAATTCATGTACAATGTCCTATACCTATCTTCAACTGTTTCGGAAATATTAAGTATTTTCAGATTTATTACAAAAATTAACATTAAAAATAGAAAATTATTTTATTTCACAAATTCGCTACATTGCATTCAATACTTATTTCCCATTCAGCTCTTGATAATGAAAAAGTAAACAAAAACCATTCCTGCGTTTCTTTTTACTGATATGAAATGAAACAAAAACAAAAACAGTTTTCTTTCTGTTCGTATAAAACTCGTAGCCTTAGCAACTTGTTGTCTGCCTGCATGACAGTAGTGATTAGTGTCAGTGCTATTGTCGTTTGAATTTCGTTAACTGTACGTAATAATATCAGAAAAATGGTTCATTTAACAGAAATGCACAAAATAACCATTCTACAAATGATTGGTTATGGAGATAACACACGGACACAGATGGAAGTGTCTCGCTTATTTCACGAAAAATTTCCAAATTTGCCGCCTGTATCCCAAGGAACAATTAGCAAAATAGAAAAGCAGTTTCGCGAGCTTGGTCATGTGAGACAGATAAAAAAAGTAGCTGCCAATGCAGTAAGTGATGATACGAAATTGGATATTACGCTTGAGTTTCAAGAAAACCCACATACTTCTGGTCGACAAGCAGCCCAACTATTCAACGTTAGCCACACAGCAATTTTTCGAACATTAAAGGAAAGTAAAATGCATCCCTATAAAATGATACCAACTCAGGAGCTCATGGAGGACGATTTCGATAGGAGAACGTATTTTTGTGAACAAATGATGGCAAAGTTAGATAACAATGTGATCCAATTAGAAGATGTTTTGTTTTCTGATGAGAGCACATTTACACTTCACGGTCATGTTAATCGTCAAAATTGCCGCTATTGGTCTAATGAGAATCCTCATTGGATGAGAGAGGAACATACGCAATATCCTGAAAAAGTTAATGTTTGGGCAGGAATTGTTGGAAATCATATCGTAGGTCCCTTTTTCATTGATGGCAACTTGAATGGGGATAAATATTTAGAACTGCTCCAAAATAATGTCGTGCCAACTTTGACAAACTTATATATCCAGATCCAGCAAACCCACAAGTTCCTGCCAATAAAATATGGTTTCAGCAAGATGGAGCACCGCCCCATTACCAAATCAATGTCCGGCAGTACCTGAACCAAATTTTTCCAAATCGGTGGATAGGGAGGCGCGGATCGATAGAATGGCCAGCACGATCTCCTGATCTGTCGCTATTAGACTACTTTTTGTGGGGATATGTCAAAAGTATTGTATACAAAACTAAGCCCCTCAACTTAGATGACTTAAAAAGACGAATCACGCTTGCGATTAGATCAGTCACGCCTGAGATGTTGAGTAATGTTAGAAGACATTTCTATACCAGATTAGCATGTTGCCAAGATGTTCGTGGCGAGCATTTTGAACATTTACTACATTGACATTAATTTTTTTTTGTTTTTTTAAATTATTAAGAAATAATCAGTATTTCTTATTAGAATTTGTGAAATAAAATAATTTTCTATTTTTAATGTTAATTTTTGTAATAAATCTGAAAATACTTTATATTTCCGAAACAGTTGAAGATAGGTATAGGACATTGTACATGAATTATGTCTAGAATTTTCTAAAGAATCCAAAAAATTAATAATATACAGGGGCTTGTATTTAAAATAAGAAAGTTGGTATTGGCCACTGTCACATGACGCACCCTAAATAATTTTTTTTTCTTGAAAAAGATGCGCAGTTAAAAATACAAATCGACGTGTCCAAGCGTTTTTCCCAACACGTCCTCATTTATCCGTTATCGAATTTATTCCATTTGGCTGTTCCACACTGTATATATATATATATATATATATATATATATATATATATATATATATATATATATATATATATATAAATTTGTGTGAGTGTGTATCACATCGATACCCTTCGGTAAAAAATTAATCTTCGAAAATATCAAAGCTATGGCAATCAAATTTAGTACGTAGGTTTGCGTTATAAGTAGTAAACGATATTCCAAAATTAAGATCTCTTATCTTACAAGAAAAAAAAATTATGATGCCAGATAATTTCTATGAAAATTCACTACCATAAGGCACTTACTGGGTCCATACTTTTAATTATCTATCCAACTGGACCCATAAATTTAAGTAACGTACACTGTACAGTACAGTGTCGTCTCCAGGAGGCTTTTTAAGTTGCCCCGCAAGAAATCTAATAAACTTCGCTACCCAACTGCTCTTTATCAACCTATTTGCCTATCTAAAGAAACGGCATATGTGCAGTTTTTACCAATATAGATGATAAAACCACGAAGGATTTGTTTTTAGAAGCATGTAAACTGAAATTCCTACACGTGGATTTTTAAGTTTCCCGTAAGAAATCCTATAAACTATTCAATTGCTCTTTGTCACGCTATATGCACCTATCTTAACACATGTTTTTAGTGAATTTTCTTAGAAAAAATTCATTAATGAGATCTCGACTTTTCAATTTTGAAAAAATTTTTTCAAATGAGCGCGATCTAGGACCCCTAGAACTCATATCCGGGGTCAGTTTCAATTTTTATATGTTTATATATATATATATATATATATATATATATATATATATATATATATATATAGATATATATATATATATATATATATATATATATATATATACATATATATATATATATATATATATATATATATATATATATATATATATATATATATATATATATATATATATATATATAGATATATATATATATATAGATATATATATATATATATATATATATATATATACATATATATATATATATATATATATATATATATATATATATATATATACATATATATATATATATATATATATATATTATATATATATATATATATATATATATATATATATATATATATATATATATATATATATATATCGGAAAATCGGACGAGGTTTTCCGGGAAAATTTTGAGTTTTCATTCGAAAAAAATTCTTATCTCAAAAAGTAATAAGCCGATTTTAATAAAATTTGGCATGTACCTTTCTTTTGTAAATGGCTTTGACAAGTTTGTTAGTCAAGAAAATCGGACGAGGTTTTCCGGGAAAATTTTGAGTTTTCATTCGAAAAAAATTCTTATCTCAAAAAGTAATAAGCCGATTTAAATAAAATTTGGCACGTACCTTTCTTTTGTAAATGGCTTTGACAAGTTTGTTAGTCAAGAAAATCGGACAAGGTTTTCCGGGAAATTTTGAGTTTTCATTCGAAAAAATTTTTTATCTCAAAGAATAATAGGCCGATTTTGATAAAATTTGGCATGTACCTTCCTTTTGTAAATGACTTTGACAAGTTCGTTAATCAAAAAAATCGGACGAGGTTTTCCGGGAAAATTTTGAGTTTTCATTCGAAAAAAATTCTGTTTTAATTTGAAAAAAATTTTTATCTTAAAAAATAAGAAATCTATGATAACCAAATTTGGTAGGTAGGTTAACGATATAAAAAGTAAACTATACACCAAAATTTAGGTTTCTATGTTAGAAGAACAAAAAGTTATAATAAAATATTTTGTGCCAGATCATTTCTATGAAAATTCACTACCATAACGCACTAGCTGCGTCCAGGCTTTTTATAGTCTACGTAGTTTTTCCCAACACATTTAATGGTTTCTAATTCCGGCTGGCAGTGTAATTTTCTTCAATATTACAGCAGCTAGTGTTATGTTTTGTTTATTTTTGCTGTGGTTAGGTACACAGGAAAACAGGAAAGTAGATGCACCACTATCATTTTACAAAAATCCTTATATCAACTCACGGCAAGCAGTATTAAATAATAAATTTGATCATTGATACTTAACAGTTGTTAGCATGTAAGACTAGATGCATTCTCGCAACAATTAGAACCGTAGACCGGTTTCGCTCTCATTAGAGCTCTTCAGTACGGCATACTAATTGTAGCAAAAATGCACCAAAAATAACACGGCTATCGTATAGCCAGTCTTAAAACACTAAAAGTTAATACGGTCAATACGGTTCTAATTGTTGCGAGAATGCATCTAGTCTTACATACTTTGTCTCTATATTGGGGTAGAAATGGGCCAGCGCTAACAATTTTTTAAATTGTTAGTTAGTTGTATACTGTCTCCATTTTTAACACTCTGTGTTATTTGGAGCGGGCGTGACAACATAGTACTTGGTTCCGAACTAGGTGACGACACGTTCACCATTCACTTAGAGTTGTTAGCATACTAAGAAAGGGAAGAGCCCCGTCCTTCCAAAGTTAGCTTAATTCAACAGCTTATTTAAAACGATTTTGACGTTCGAAACCAATTGACTTTTGCGAAATTGTAATTGAAACTAACAGAGATATAAATCAGTTTTTTGGTGATGAAATCGCGTTCCTTCGAAATGACCATGTTAACCGTCAAACTCCTCGGTGTTAAGCAACTGACAATCTACATGGGATGCAGGGGTTTGCACTCAATACTGACAGAAAGTAAATGTAATAACAGATAATAGGTTTATAGGGCCATACTTTTTTGAGTGGACCTTAGCGGGTTCTTGACATACAATTTCTGCAAAACGATTTGCTTCGCTAATTGAAACGGCTGTTTCCAAAGAGAACCGATCTGTGGTTTCAGCAAGATGGCGCGCTCCCACATTCTGCTGTATTGGTAGGAAACTACTTGTATGACGTCCAAATAGGTAGATAAAGCGAAGAGTACCAGTTTCCCAAATTTTACTCCTGCAAATTTTTTAATGAGGATATTTTAAAATTAAACTATACCGAAATATACCACAAAAGTTAAATGGCTTTATTATGTCAAAGTGATATCACCCGCATTTCAATTTTTTTTAATCGGTGGCCTGACCACTCTCATACAGATGACGTCACGAATAAAACAAACATCTCACTGAATAAACGTTTACAAAAAATCATCTGTTCGAAAGTCGTCGAATTCAGAAATAATAAAGTAATTCATTTTATTTGCACCATACTGTATGTGTCTAAGTTATTTATCTTTGTGCTACATTAATTTATATTTTTGTTAAAGCTCATATGACCAATATACTAGAATACTACTACAGGGTAATTAGTGGAGTGATTGTTAAAATTAAAAGACTAGCTTAAATACGTGTCGATTTATTATTTATTAATATCTGGTTTTTTTTTACAGTGGATTATTCTATAAAAATAAAGTAATTATATTATTTTTAAGATACAAAAAAAGTCTTGTATAATAATTCAGACAAGTTTTTATTTTTGCTCATTTTTTGGTAGTAAATAATTAGGCAAATATTTCAATTATTTAACTAATTTCAAACCGAAATGCCAATGGTAATAAGAAAATGTCCTTCTGAAACATATGAAACTCAAATAAGAAAAAATCGTAAAGTTTAAATTTTTTAATATAAAAACGTTGGTAAATATTAACAACAACAAATTACTATACTATATATAGACACATAAAATGTATGTATCTAAAAAAAATTACCAAATTTATATCCTGTAAAAAATACTATTAAAGCTGAAATCGAACAATACTTTAAAATATCAAACAACAGATTTATTGAAATATTTCAAAACAATTTTAGGTTTAAGATTTAAATTATATAATCAAAGCTGAAACAAAATGACTGGTTAAATATTTCACACAGAAGATTATCAAAAGTTGAGTAGAAAGAAGGATAACGTTTTTTTTTAAATACATTTGAATTAAAAGATCGTGATTAGGTTGCCATTAGAGAGAAACTATTTCTAATCTAAGTATTATTAAACATTAGAATATATAGCATCTAATTTCTGGTTTGTTGGTAGTAATATAAATACCGAATAAAAGAATTGCAATTGCTATCAGTATATAATTTAAATATATGTTTCGTAAAAAAATCCACACTAAAAGTGTGGCCTTTTTGGCTAGTACATCGATCATTTTATCTAATTTCAAAAAGTTCATGGTTTATTTATTCGCTATAAATACATACTACAAAATTTGTACAAGTTACCACCCAATAAATGCACCAAAGACATAAGGGACTTTGATGTGCTAATTCTAACATTTTCTGAAAAGCCGTTTGAAATGTTATCATTCTTCGCTCTTTGTTAGTGTTGAATCGACTATTTTCTGTGATCACCAGCTTTTTATTTTCTTCAGCATTAATGCTTTGCTTTCATATTTTGCCTATAAAAGAGGAATGCAATGCCATTGTCAAATTACAATAAATAATTTATAATGAAATAAGTAATCGGCGAACCAAAAACAAATATTAAAACATTTTTATTAAAGAAAAACAAAGCGTTATACCGAATTTCCTTGGAAAATGTTTTATTTATTTTATTCTTACAAAAACACGTTTGGTTTTGGAAATATTGTATCAATTATTGGTAAGCATATAAGTATTATTTGCATTTGCGTTAGTGTGCAGAGACATATATGTGATTTAGCAATTGACCATGAAGGCTAAAACGGTTAATACTTATTAAATTGGTATAGTTGGTACATTGATGGTCACATTAAGATTAATGTGGTACATTTCACACTTTGATGGTCAATTTGCATAACTATATTTACAGTAATTGTAACTGCTGACATGCGCAATTTTGGAAACAATGACAATTTCTTAATATTATGACCTGACCAGGCCTGACTTGACCTAAAACATATTTTGAGCTACAATTAGCTAGGTAATAATATAGTCTAACAAATATAGTCTTTAACATATTTATAGGTTTGTAGATACTTCTTAAATATGGTAAAAATATAATGCAGCCAGCTTCCGGTTTTGCGGAAACTCCATCAACTTTCATTAATTTTTTACCAAATTATTATTAGTGATGAATACCCAAAAAACCCTTCATCATTTTTTTATAAAAAATTTATTAATTGTTTTAAACAAAAATATTTTAAACATAATAGCTGCATAGTATAGTAAACAATATAATTATGTTTCAGAGAATTAGAGATATCTAACGTTGTTGCTCTATCAACATTGTTTCATAATTATTTTTGTCTTTTTATTCAAATTAATCACCTTCACACCTCAGGCCGGATCAACTGATAGTTACATCGCCCGGGGATTGAACCCCTGTAGCAGCGAATCTCTTTCACCCAACTACACCACAGGACGGGTTCAGCTACTGTAACTACGTCTACGTGGAATTCTTAATAATTCATAGTTCATACATATAACAGTAAAATATGCTATCGATCGACTATCCAGTTTAAAATAGGTAATAGGTTATTAAATAACGTTAACAGGTTCAACTGTTAATAGAAAATAACCTTTTTGCCCATCACTATCTAATTGTATACATACTGTATGAGAAGTTATGGAACCCCCACCGCGTAACTGCGCAAGCGCCTAATCTGAGGTGAGTTAAAGATGCGCTGGGTCAATATTGACCCTCCGATACCAGTTAAGGGTTAACCTACTAAGTTTAATCGGTTATATATAACCTGAAAACAATTTTTTGTTTATTAACGCTCTACCAAATATGTAAATAAAATCCGAGTCCTTGTTTATTAGTAAATATACTGATCTACCTTGAAATTAAATTAAAACTCTTTATTATAAATATATAAATAATAATGATGCGTACCTATATTCAGTATATAACGCAAAGAACGCAAGAAGTTATATAGACAATAAAATTGTAGTTATACAAATTTGTTCTCCCACCAGCCCTATTTTGTACCAAAACTGATTCAGTTTTCTTTCAGATATACACACCACTTTTTTAAGTAACGCGTTATCTTCACAAATTTTCGCATAAACTTTGCAATTACACGAATTTTATTTACACAAGCTTAAATTTAATCTGTGAAGCACAATATTTTCGGCAAATTGGATCGTTCGCGATTTACCAATATGTAAGAAAAACAAAGTATTTTTTTCTTAAAAAACTGTGCATTTAACCCAAATGAAATAATGTTCGTTGTCTTAGTTTGGTTGATATTGGTTATTAAATTAATAATAAAGCATAGAATCAGACCCAACTTACTATGCTTAAATTATTCGTAGTAACATAACATACCTGGTGAAATCTGATCATCATGTAGTTAGTTTAGTTCATAATAGTCATTAAAATCACAGCAGCAGTAGAATTAAATTGGGTATGCTTCAATAAAAGCTCTAAGCTTGTACTTGCCGGCCACAATTTGGCAAAGTTTTATAATGAAATCACCTTACCTGAAATGCAATTATTGACATTGACAACTGCAATTTTGACATTTCAACTAACCATTTTTTCAAATTATGCCTGCGTCTGCTTGTGAAGCTAATTATATCCTCATGTGTGTAAAAGCAAACATTCTTAAAACATTTTTTATTAAAAAAAAACAAGCCTTATACCGGATTTCCTTGGAACTTCTTTTATTTATTTTATTCTTAAAAACACTTGTGGTTTTGTAAATATTGTATATTGTTATTGTTATTATTTGCATTTGCGTGAATGGTCCGAGATATATATGTGATTTAGCAATTGACTATGAAAGCTAAAACAGCTAATACTTATTAAAATGATATAGTTGGTACTTTGATGGGACACTTTATAATTAATTTAGTAGATTTAACACTTTGATGGTCAATTTGCACAACGATATTTATATTAATTGTAACTGCTGACATACGCACTTTTCGAAATAATGGCAATTTCTTCATATTATGACCTGACCTGACCTAAAACATATTTTGAGCTACAATTAGCTAGGTAACAATTATATGCTTAAGATATTTATAGGTTTGTAGGTACTTCTTAGATATTGAAATTACACTCTTATTTAACCTACTAAGTTTAATCGGTTAACTATATCACCTGAAAACACATTTTTGTTCATTAACACTTTACAAAATATGTGAATAAAATTCAAGTGCTTGTTTATTAGTAAATATACTGATGTACCTTGAATTTAAATTCACACTCTTTATTATAAATAATAGCGACCCCTACCTATATTCAGTATATAACGCAAAAAAACGCATGAAATTATATAAACAATAAAATTGTTATTATACAAATTTGCCCGCCCACCAGCCCTATTTTTACCAAAATTGGTTCAGTTTACTTTTCGATATACGCACCACCTTTTTTACGTAACGCATTATCTTCTCCCATTTTCGCATAAACTTTGCAATTAGACGATTTTTATTTGTTTATTTTTTTATTTAAATTTGAATTACATTTGATTACCTTACATTCCTAACTATATTGTATCAATATTATAGTTGCACTTACTATGCTTAAATTATTCGTAATAACATAACATACCTGGTGAAATCTGATCATCACGTAGTTTGTTTAGTTCATAACACAGAACACTCCCTATAGAAGTTTCACCTAAATGGAGCTAACCTGGACTTTATTAGGGCTCTAGTTCGGATATCGCATATAGTAGATGTCGCTAGTAGTGCTACAATTCTACTGAACAAGCTGTTCAGTGCGCCATTTTATCATACATTCAAAATTTAAACGTTTTGAATGCAAAAAAGTTTTGGTTCGCTTCTAGTTCTTTTATTGTATAATTATAATACAAGTTTGTTGCTAAACGTTTCTTTTAATTAAGTTTTACCTATATTAACTTTTAGTGGATACTTTACAGTGTTTTCATTGTTCGTCGGTTTTGTGTTTTAAAGGTGCGTTTTTTAGTGAATTTTCTTTAAAAAAATTCACTAATGAGGAGATCTCGACTTTTGAATTTTGAAAAAATGTCTTCAAATGAGCGCTATTTAGGACCCCTGGAACCCAAATCCGAGGTCGGTTTCAGACTTTATATGTTTATATATATATATATATATATATATATATATATATATATATATATATATATATATATATATATATATATATATATATATATATATATATATATATATATATATATATATATATATATATGTTTATATATTTATGTGTCACACCTATAACTAAAAAAATAATGGACCGATTTTGATAAAATTTGGTGAGTACCTTCCTTTCGCGAGTGGCTTGGATAAGTTCGTTAGCCAGGAAAATCCGCCGAGGTTTTCCCGGAAAATTTTGTGTTTTCTTTCGAAAAAAATCGAAAAAAATTTATATCTCCGGAATTAACAAAGTAAGGGCAACGAAATTTGGTACACGGGTTTATATCGTTATATGTAAGCTACCTACCAAAATTTAACGCTGTCGGTTAAAGGACAAAAAAGTTACAGGCATTTAAAGATAAATAAATTTGGGTTTTCCCCAAAACGTCAAAGTCGCGATTTTAAACGTCAAAATTGTTAATATTTAGGCATGAACCTGAAATTAATATGATCTATGGAAGGAAAATGTCTCAAGAATAATGTTTTACAAAGCCTGAGCTCTTAGTTTCAATCGTCATTGTCCTTCATTTTACTAAAATATTCCCAGAAAATTCATTTCAAATAGACCCTTTCTCTGATACTTTAGCAGTAGTGTTGGCTATAGAGTTTATCGTTTAATGGTCAATATCATTTTTGTCAAATTATCGTAAAAAATCATTAAAGCGCAATATATCCGTTATTATGCAAGTTACGAAAAAAAGTTGTATACATTAATTGTCGGGTGTCTTAAGCTACATCTTAAAAAATATTTCCACAATTACAGGGTGGCCCATAAGTCGTTGGTGATTCAAATTTTCTTTTTTTTTTAGTGAATTTTTTTTGTCGAACACGCCCTATGTTATTGCATTTTTGTATTTTCCATCGAAATATAATACATCTTTGTAAGAAAAGAAATTCGGGATGCAGCAAGTGCGTTATGGTAGCGAATTTTCATTAAATGCTTTAAATTTGAATAGCTTAATTTGCTATTAACCTATAAGGTTGACCAGAAAACCAGTTTTTTCGGGAACAATTTAAGTTTACTTTCGGAAATTTTTGTACATTTTCAAACAATAAAGTTGTTTTGATGAAACATGGTACATTGTTTTTACTATATAGGTTATACTGGTAACTAAATTTGATGCCTGCTTTCTTTAAAAAAACACACATATTTGCTATTTAAAAATATTTTTATGAAAATTCACTGCCATAACGCACTTGCGGCGTCCAGAGGTTTTTTTTTGTGAATCAAAAGATGATCGTTATCATAAGCTTTGTGTGTGTAATCATGTAATTTCAATTTTATTTCCAGTTTTCTTATGAAAAAAGCAAGATGCTTACATAATTCAAGGTGTTTTGGTGAAACATAATTACAACTGTTTTAGATTTCAGGCAAGTTTAGAACGTTTTAGTAGTTAATAGGTTATAAGTAAATAACGTTTTCTTACAGAAGCTTTGTGGATATAAATATGAAAGAAAACGATTTATTATTGTGTTCCGGGGTGCGGATTTATTTAGCAAAAGACGTCGTTTTTCGTTGAAATCATCAGAAGACCATTTTGATGACTGGGTGAAAGCTGTACATAACCCTAAGACGCTTGGTTTATATCCACAAGCCATTTACGATAGATTTTATGTTTGTGATCGTCATTTCGTTGACGATGATAAAGTTCCTGAAATGAGAAGAGGCCTGAAAAGAACTGCTGTTTCCATATTACATCTTCCTTTGAGTAAGTATTCATATATTTTAAAGTGTAAATAAAAATTTCTATTTCTATTTATACATCTCAGAAGTAAACAATGGATCGGGTGGATTCGGAAGGCGACCAGAAAGCCTGATAGTGTACACTGTTGTTGGATGAATATTACCAAGTGTCATTTTAAATATAGAAGGAAATTAAAGGGTGCACAAATGTTTTTTCTAATAAATGACAATATGACGTCATTTATACATACCCTAAAAGAAGTAAAAACGAACCTTGCCATACATTGTGGTCAGGTGAGCATATAAATGTAATATTGTACAAGCACCAGACTGCTGTAATATACCTTCTATCGATAAGGAATGGCAATATATACTTCATCCTACTTTCAGAATTAAAATGGTTTTTTAATAAATGTAATAGGAATATTGTTCTAGGTGTTTAAATAAATGTAATAGTAATACTGTTCTAATAAAACACATTTTCCATTAATCATATCGATAGTAAAAACAGAAGCTGCAAGTGTTAGAAGGTTCAAATTGCCTATTAATTTTTCCTATGATTGCAAAGCTTAAAACAGGCGTATGTGTTAAAACATAGCTTGTTTTGCTTTCATTATAAAAATCATTAAAAAATTATTTGACTAATTTAACTCTTTACTGGCAGTGGTATAAAATCAAATAGAATTTATTTGGATTTGCTAAATGAAAATGAAATCAAATTTCCCGCGTGTGACTAAAATTCATCGCATCCGCCAGAGGCGCTGCAATATTGTTCAAAACGTCAGCATTGGCGTTTCCCTTCTATAGGGGGTGTTCTGTGGTTCATAATAGTCATTAAAATTACAGCAGCAGTGGAATTAATTCGTAATGTTTTATAGTATAGTATAGTATTTTATTGACACACTGTAGCTAAGGCAAAGAAGCTCTAAGCTTATAGTTGCCGGCCACAATTTGGCAAAGTTTTATAATAAAATAAACTCATATGGAATACAATTATTGACACTGACAACTGCAATTTTGACATTTCAACCAACCATTTTCTAAAATTATTTCTGCTTCTGCTATACCTTGTGAAGCTAATTATATCCTGCTGCGTGTTCCAGCCAACATGCTTTCTTCTGTGGTAGAATTATTGGTTTCTGATAACATATTGACCAAACTTGAAAGATTTTTAAAGACACGAATGTTGATTGAAATGTCATTTTACTGTTAACCGAAATGTATACCTACACACTTAAAATAGCTCTTGAAGTTCAGAAAGCCTCTCATTACTTATAATTTGGTAGGTGCACTGTCGCTCAGACTCACTCTGAAAAACGTAGTCCTAACGCGAACGTTCAGTCTTACTAAGAAAGGTGCAATATCACACAGAAAAGCGCAGTATCACATTAAAACGGGCAGGCTCACACGGGAAACCGCAGACTCACATAATAAGTACAGAGTTTCTCAAAAAATCGCAATATTATAAAAAGCCACAATTACACGGGAAATCAAGAAAATACAGCAGTAAGGAATACCTGGTTTGGCAGAGCGACGGCGCAGTCTAACAACGGAGGGCGCAGTCCAGGGAAGGGAGAGCGCAGTCTGACAAGGTTAAAGTGCAGTCTGACAAGGGTAATGCGCAGTATGGCGAGCGTAAGGCGCAGTCGACAAGGGTGGATCAGCCCAGCACATCTTGCGTGCGAATGTAAAGCTCTGGACCGCAAAAGACAACTGATCTACGGTCAGTCTAGACCGGAGACAGAGCAATATAAAACTTCACCCTACCAATCGCTGTGCAGACTAGTTCAAGGCACAGTGATTTTGGAATGGGTGGAGTAAGACTAAGGGTATCCACAATCAACCAAAGGTTGCAGCTAACTTGAAACTGGCCAACACACGCAGTTAGGTACCCCTCCTACTCCGGCCAATTGCATGTTTTGTAAATATGATTATTTTGCTTGCATGTTATAGTTTTTGTAATAATAATAATAATAATAATAATAATAATAATAATAATAATAATAATAATAATAATAATAATAATAATAATAATAATAATAATAATAATAATAATAATAATGTCGTATTGTCATTGTTGTATTGCATCGTAATTACCAATTGTTTGCATTACTACCGCTCATTGCTTGACTTTTAAGTTATCTTATTAAGATAAGAAATAATAGGGAAGCTCTGAATAGTATTTTTTTTTGTTATATCCGCATATTTTCCTATATTACGATGGTTTCTTTTATAACGATTAATTACTTTAAACTTATAAGATTAAGTTGTGATTAAAATACGGCCTACTGAATAAGTGTTTGGTTGTTTCCGGATTTTATGTATGGCAGGACCTTATGCATAATCATAAATTTAAACTAATACCACAAGCCCACAAGCATTGTGTAAGAAACACATATTTGTAATATTGACAAGCCCATCCGTCTCCCAATTAGCATATCAAAACTAATTTTATAATTTTAAACTTGTTTCTACGCAATTTTTGTCATTTTCCAGTAACGCAGCATTAGAATTAACATTAAAATTGTGCGATGGTTGTTTAGTATTTTAGAGCGCCAAGAAAAAACTGTCGTTGTTGTTGTTGCTCGAATTATGGCTAAGAACAAAAATTCACATGGTTCTCTCCCCATTATTTGTAAGTCCAAATAATTTGTAATTATACAATATTCTTAAATCCCAAGATTGAAAATTTTACTATTCGTTTTGAATAACCAAATCAACAAAAATGTAAATACTAAGTCGCATCTTAACAAAGAATAATTGAAAAATAGCCGTTTCTGTTTGTCGTAGTTTTTTAATTTAAATGATTAGGTAATGTTTAATGTTTTAGGACTTTTTAACTCATCAATTTATCATCTTAAACTAAATCTTAGAACGAGCTTTATATTTGAAATTTAAATAATTACTGGCAGTCAAATAATATGCTGTCTTATAATAGTATTATTTTAATTTAGTGAGTGGCAGTTTTAGATATGTAAATCTGCAGTTCTAGTTTCATTCCAATCTATAAAATTTTGTACGTTTTTCTTATAACGTCAGACCACCCACCTCCCAATGGGCGTATCAAAATTAATTTATCGTTTTAAATTTGATTGTTTCTATGCAATTTGTATTTTTTAGTTCAGTATTATGCTTTATGTTGAGAATTTTTTTAATAATGCCTAATAATTTTACTTACTTTTCTTTATCTTTAAATTCGGATCCCTTTTTTAAATCATCTTCTGGGTAATTTGTTTACGCTTTATATTATTTGAACCTGGAAGAGATCTTCCCTACGCAATTTGTATTTTCTACTTCAGTATTATAATTTATGTTGAGCTTTTACGATATTCACTGATTATTGTGGCCCTTACTTGGTAAAACTGTTTTATTATTTCATTGTTTGTTATTTTATTGTTTTAATTGTTATTATAGTTATTACTGTTATACGTTAATTCTATCTTTATATTAAATATTAACATACATCACGTAGACATTTTGAGGACGTCATTTGAATTTTATTTTATTTTCATTTTAAAAACATTTTTGATCAAAACATAGCAACACACTTTTATTTGTAGTTCGTATCAATTCAAATTTTTTCTGTCTTAGAACACATATGAAATGATAATTTAGTTTTTATACGCATATTGGGAGGTGAGTGAGCTTGTAAATAATATTTTTAAATTACTGTTAATAACGGCCTAATGTCTTACTAATTTGTGACTGAATATAATAATTAGATTGATGCTGTCAAGCAGCGAAATCGGTTACAGAAACGTTGAAGAACACCCTAAAATATTTAGAATTCAGGAGGGCCACTTGCTCCAATTAGCTTACGCGCTTCATTTAGAGAAACGAAAACCAAGAGTGCAGCCAAAGAAGTAGTCTCAAAGTCTATATTCTTTAAGAACTTATTTTAACATTGCCTATTAATTTTAATCGGTGGTCTTTATCTTTAATTTCAGATCTATTTTCAAAAACACCTTCTTGGTAAGTTTGTTTACTTCTTGTATTGTTTGAACCTGGACGAGATCTTTTAATTTTCAATTTAATTATGATATTCAGTCACATTGTAGTAAGACATTAAACCGTTTTTTTTTAACAGTAATTTAAAAATATTATCTGCAAGTCCACCCACCTCCCAATAATAACTAATTTATTTTTTTATATGTGTTTTTTCTCCGCAATTCTTATATTTTTATATCATTATTATAATTCATTTTGAGCTTTTAGGAGATATTTTAACACGCCCTAATAATTTTACTTCCTTTTATCTATCTTTAAATTCAGATCCATTTTCAAAAACACCTTCTCAGTAATTTGTTTACGTTTTGTATCGTTTGAACCTGGAAGACATCTTATGATTTTTAATCTAATAAAGATTTGATACTCAGTCACACCGTAATAGGAAATTAGATCGTTTTCTAACAGTTACTTAAAATATAATTTGCACCCACCTCCCAATATGCGTATCAAAACTAATTTATCATTTTAAATGTGTTTTTTTTTTCTACGCACTTTGTATTTTTTAGTTCAGTATTATAATTTATGTTGAGCTTTTAGGAGATATTTTAACACGCCCTAATAATTTTACCTACTTTTCTTTATCTTTACATTCAGATCCATTTTAAAAAACTCATTTTCGGTAATTTGTTTACTTTTTGTATTGTTTAAACCTGAAAAAGGTCTTGTAATTTTGAATCTAATAAGAATATCATATTCAGTCACATCGTAATAAAACATTAAATCGTTTTTTAAGTAATAATTTAAAGATTTTACTTGCAGGCCCTCCCACCTCCCAATATGCATATCAAAACTAATTTATAATTTTAAATGTCTTTCTTTCTAACCAACTTGTATTTTTTAGTTTACTATTATAATTTGTGTTATGATGTAACTTGCTTATGGTGTTCTAAAATTACTTATTTTATTAGTGTGATTGTTGTTATGGTTATCACTGTTATTAGTTTATTTTATTTTCCGGCTTAATCTTGACATACCTTACATAGGTAGGCATTTTAAAAATGTTATCTGTAATTTTCGTTTTATGTTTTAAATAATTTTTTGAACAATTTAAGAAAAATTTGATTTTCAGTCACATCATAATAGCACATTATATCGTTTTAAAATTTAGCTCTGTAGATCAAAAGACAAAAAATTTATAGGCATTTAAATAAAAATTTATTGGGATTTTCCTCAAAATGTCAAAGTTGCGATTTAAAACGTCAAAAATTGGCAACATTTAGGCAAAGAACTTGAATCTAGTACGGGCTATGGAAAGAAAATGTCTCAAGAAGAATGTTTTACAAACCCTGAAGTCTTAGTTTCAACCGTCATTATCCTTTATTTTACTAAAATATTTCCAGAAAATTCATTTAAAATACACCCTTTCTCTGATGCTTGGCAGTAGCCTTAGCTAAAGAGTTTATCGTTTAATGTTATATAATTTTTGTCGAATTTTCGTAAAAAATCAATAAAGCTCAATATATCCGTTATTATACAAGATATGAAAAAAAAATTATATATTAATTATAGGGTGTCTTGAGCTACATCTTAAAAATATTTCTACAATCATAGGGTGGCCCATAAGTCGTTGGTGATACAAATTTTCTTATTTTTTTAATCAAACACACCTTATGTTATTGCATTTTTGGATTTTCCATCGAAATATAATGCATATTTGTAAGAAAAGATTTTCTGGATGCACCAAGTGCGTTATGGTAGCGAATTTTGATCAAATGCTTCATATTTTAATAGCTCAATTTGCTATTAACCTATAAGGTTGACCAAGAAACGAGTTTTTGTGAGAAAACTTTAAGTTTACTTTTGGAAATTTTTGTACATTTTCACACAATAAAGTTATTTTTATGAAACATGGCACATTGTTTTTACTATATAGGTTATACTGGTAACCAAAATTGATGCCTGCTTTCTAAAATAAAAAGAAAACAGACATATTTGCAATAAAAACATATTTAAGAAAATTCACTACCATAACGCACTTGCTGCGTCCCGAGTTTTATAATTCATGTTGAGCTTTTACGAGATTCACTGATTGTTGTGGCCCTTACTTGGTGAAACTGCTTTATTATTTCATTGTTTGTTATTTTATTGTTGTAATTGTTATTATAGTTATTACTGTTATACGGTAATTCTATCTTTATATTAAATATTAACATACATCATGTAGACATTTTGAAGACGTCATCCGTCATTTGAATTTTATTTTATTTTCGGTAAAAAAAGTTTGATCAAAACATAGCAACTGCTCTATATTTATAGTTGTCACGGTTTCGTGTTAATAAATTTTTTCTGTCTGAGAAAACCAACAGTGAAGCCAAAGAATTAGTCTTCAAGTCTGCGTTCTTTTAGGTCTTCTTTTCCATTTTCAAAAACATCTCGGTAATTTGTTTACTTCTTATATTGTTTGAACTTGGACGAGATCTTGTAATTTTCAATCTAATTATGATATTCATTCACATTGTAGTAAGAGATTAAATCGTTTTTTTTAACAGTAATTTAGAAATATTATTTGGAAGCCCACTCCCCTCCCAATATGCGTATAAAAACAACAAAAATTTATCATTTTATATGCCTTTTTATGATTTCAAATATTTTTTCTACGTAACGTGTATTTTTAGTTTAGTAATTTAATTTATGTTGAGCTTTTAGAAGATATTTTAACACGTCCTAATAGTTATACTTGCTTTTCTTTATCTTTAAATTCACATCCATTTTCAAAAATACTTTATCAGTAATTTGTTTACTTTTTGTTTCCTTCGAACCTGGAAAAGATCTTGTAATTTTCAATTTAATAAAGATGTGATACTCAGTCACATTGTAATAGGACATTACATCGTTTTTTAATTATTTGCAAGCCCACCCACCCATATCCCTATGAAAACTAAATTATCATTTTAAATGTGTTTTTTTTTCTACGCATCTTTTTTAGTTCAGTATTGTATTTTATGTTGAGGTTTTAAGAAATATTTTAACAGGCTCTAACAATTTTACCAGCTTTTCTTTGCCTTTAAATTCAGATCTATTTTCAAAAACACCTTCTCGGTAATTAGTTTACTTTTTGTATTGTTTAAACCTAGAAGAGATCTTGTAATTTTGAATCTAATAAAGATATGATATTCAGTCACATGGTAATAAAACAGTAGATCGCTTTTTTAAACAATAATTAAAAATATTACTTGCCAACCCTCCCACCTCCCAATATGCGTATCAAAACTAATTTATCATTTTAAACTTGTTTCTTTCCACGCAATTTGTATTTTTTAGTTTACTATTATAATTTTTTTTATTATATAACTTGTTTCTGCTGTTCTTATTGTTAATTAGTTATTTTATTAGTATGATTGTTGTTATGGTTATCAGTTATTAGTTTATTTCATTTTCTGGTTTAATCTTGACATACCTCACATAGGTAGGCATTTTAAAAACATTATCTATAATTTTCTTTGTGTTTTAAATAATGTTTTGAACAAAATACCCTAACGTGGCGCCGGATTTTTATTTATAGTTGTCATGAATGCGTATAAATTAATTCAATTTGCTCCTGCCTGACGCTACCGCAAATGGCCAAGCGGGTTACAGAGAAACAAGCAATTGTGAAGCCAGTGAAGCAATGTCTACATCCGTATTGAGTATAAATCTGGTAGTTTTAACTAATATATATGTTGATATTAGGCCGCACTCTAGTAAAAGACTAGTCATTATCTTAGTGTGGTTCACCTCAAATATAAAATAAAGGGTATCTTTATCCCAAATCAATCTAGTGCAACCTTACGTAAGTAACCTAACCTAATAACATCTATAATAATTTGTTGCATCGCAAACGTACCGGAGTTAATGTTAATATGGTTTTGGTCTCATTTTAAAGGGTCTATCATATCGTAAACACAAGTCATACTTCGACGTTTTCATATTTCTTTTTATGTATTTGGTACGTCAAAAATTTGAAACTTTACTAAATTTGGTGTTGAACAGTCAAACTTTTCAGATGCACCTTTTAAATTGCGTAATAATACATAGCAAATCATACTTATTTTAAAGGGAAGATTATAACCTGTGATGAGCACTGATAAGTACACTTGGACAACCCAAATCACCAAAACACATGTTTAAGAAAGGCTTGACGCTAACCTGGGTACTGAAACGATCGTCATATCTTTTTTTAAATGTGTTGTGGTGATTTGGGTTTTTCAAGTGTTCTTATCTAAGGCATGTTTTATATAAATCCTGTATAATTTTTGAAGAATAATATCAAAATTCGTGTCGTAGATTACATTTTTTTTACTTTAACATCGGCCTATTTCCGCGACTATGGCCAACCACAGACGCCAGGGAGCAGTTTCACCTCACTATCCTGGAAAATTTTCTGAACCCCTGCCTTTCTGTAAGGAGGGTAGGGATCTTTAACGTGACAAACATCGCATGGACACGGGACCGACGGCTTTGCGCCCCCTTCGAAATCGGGAACGTGCAGACCTTCAACTTGCTCAAATACAATGCCAGAGATCGGTTTGATGTTAATTTATTACAGTTTGTACTGAAAAAGTGTAAGGAAACCCTTCAACTAACCATTTTCTCAAATTATGTCAGCGTCTGCATGTGAAGCTAATTATATCCTCACGTGTGTAAAATCCAACATGCTTTCTTCTGTGGTAGAATTATGGATTTCTGATAACACATTGACCAAACTTCAAAGATTTTTATAGACACGAATGTTGATTGAAATGTCATTTTACTGTTAATCAAAATGTATACCTACACACTTAAAATAGCTCTTGAAGATCAGAAAGCCTCTCATTACTTATAAGTTGGTAGGTGCAGAATCGCTCAGACTTACTCGGAAAAACGTAGTCCTAACACGGACGTTCAGCCTTACTAAGAAAAATGCAATATCACACAGAAAAAGGCAGTATCACATTAAAGCGGGCAGGCTCACACGGGAAATCGCACTCACATAATAACTACAGAGTTTGACTCAAAAAATCGCGCTATTAAAAAAAGCCACAATTACATGGGAAAGCAAGAAAAAGCGGCAGTAAAAAATACCTGGTTTGGCAGAGGGACGGCGCAGTCTGACAAGATTAAAGCGCAGTCTGACAAGGGTAATGCGCAGTCTGGCAAGCGTAAGGCGCAGTCGACAAGGGTAAGGTGCCGTCTGATAAGGGTAAGACGCAGTTTGTCAAGGGTAAAACGCAGTTTGTTAAGTTTGACGCAAAAGTGCAGTTTCACAAGGGAGAGCGCCAGCGCAAAGGAAAACACGCCAACCCAGCTAAATTGAAACTGTCCAACATACGCAGTTAGGGACCCCTCGATTTCCGGCCAATTGGATGTTTTGTAAATATGATTATTTTGCTTGCATGTTATAGTTTTTGTAATAATAATAATAATGTTGTATTGTCATTGTTGTATTGCATCGTAATTACCAATTGTTTTCATTGCTACCGCTCATTGCTTGACTTTTAAGTTATTTTATTAAGATAAGAAATAATAGGGAAGCTCTGAATAGTATTTTTTGTTGTTGTTATATCTGCATATTTTCCTATATTACGATGGTTTCTTTTATAACGAATAATTTCTTTAAACTTATAAGATAAAGCTGTGATTAAAATACATCCTGCCGAATAAGTGTTTGGTTGTTTCCAGATTTTATGTATGGCTAGGACCTTGTGCATAAATTTAAAAAAATGTAAACTTATACCATAAGCTTACAAGCATTGTGTAAGAAATACATATTTGTAACATTGGCAAGCCCACCCGCCTCCCATTTTTTTTTTCAACAACACACCACGAGGGCTTGCAGCCTAAATACTATCGTACCGTGGGTGTTGACAAGGAGGAAAGAGGCAGCTTGTTAATTCTGGACTTGAAGGTTTGGAGCTTCGGAGGAGA
Organism: Tillus elongatus; assembly: GCA_964006375.1. Classification (NCBI taxonomy): domain Eukaryota; kingdom Metazoa; phylum Arthropoda; class Insecta; order Coleoptera; family Cleridae; genus Tillus; species Tillus elongatus. The sequence continues at coordinate 67,641,630 of OZ023264.1, forward strand.
AGGACAAGCATGTGCCGGCAAGGAATTCCAAAACTTGGAAGTCCTCGGGACAAAAGAGCGGGCATAACAAGATGTTCTATGTCTGGTGACCTGGACAGTAAAAGGGTGCATTCGCTCTGTTCCCCTGGTAGATCTGTTGGGGGCAGCAGGTGGGGGAACTATGGAGGAAAGCTCCTCTGAGCAGTGCCCGTGCAGATATCTATAAAAGAGAGAGAGGTCACCAACGACACGTCGGTGGGCAAGGGATGGCAGCCTTTGGGTGAGGGTAGGGTCACCGATGAGACGTATAGCTCTCTTTTGAATGGAGTCCAGGATAGCGAGTGTAGAAGCGGCAGCGGCACCCCAGATGTAAGAGCAGTATTCGAGGTTTGGCCTTATTTGTGAAGTATATAAGGTATAGAGATTAGCTGGTGAAAAGTATTTGCGAGCCCAGAAGAGGAAACCTAATTTCTTAGCAGCCGCTTCTGCAATTGATGTGACATGTTGGTGCCAATTAAGATTTCGATCCACAGAAATGCCAACAAGAGAAAAGGACTCATTACTTTGAATAACTTGGTTGTTCATTGTGATGGGTCTAGGGCTGGTGTATCTCTTGTGAGAAAGAAAGCAAGACTTAGTTTTGGTGGGGTTGAATTGTACAAGATTTCTACTTCCCCAGTCTAATATTTTTTGGAGATCCACGGAGACAGAACCCTCCATGAGTCTGCGATCCTCATCTAATTGGGCTAAAGAGACAGGCATAGAATATTGTATATTTGAATGGAGGGTGCTGTCGTCCGCGTAGCTGTGAACTGGGTTGATGTGCTCGAGAGGAGGTCATTGATGTGGAGAAGAAACAAAGTAGGGGCTAAAGCTGAACCTTGAGGAACTCCTGCATTAATTGGATACAGTTTGGAGGAATGGCCATCCACAACAACAGTTATGCTCCTGTTGGAGAGGAAATTTGCTGTCCACATACAGAGTTTTGGTGGTAGGCCATAGGCCGGTAGTTTAGTAAGCAGCGCTGCGTGCCAGACCTGGTCGAATGCTTTGGATATGTCTAGAGCAACAATCTGGGATTCATCGTGTTGTTCCATAGACTTCTTCCAAGAATGGGTGACAAAGGAAAGGAGGTCGGCAGTCGATCTGCGCTGACGGAATCCATACTGCCTGTCGTGGATTAGACTGTGTTTTTCAAGAAATTTTAGTAATTCGGTGTTTATATACTTTTCCATCACTTTAGAGACGACTGAAAGGAGAGAAATAGGCCTGTAGTTGCTAGGAAGCGCTTTGGATCCTTTCTTGGGGATGGGTTGTACTCGAGCAGTTTTCCAGTTACTAGGGAATATGCCTTTATTATAAGATATCTGAAACAGACGAGTCAGGACAGGAGCAAGCTCTGGTGCGCATTTTTTGAGAACAATTGCTGGGATCTCGTCAAGGCCAGAGGCTTTCCTGGTATTAAGAGAAGAGAGCATCTTTCGTACCTTTTTAGTTTTGAAAAAGATATCCGTCATTTTAAGCGCGACATTGGGGACTGTTGGTGGTTGAACATTTGGAGGTGGGTTCAGAGTAGAATTTCCGCAAAAAGTTCAGCCTTGCCCAGGGCGGTAGAAACAATTTCATCCCCTGAGACAAGAGGTGGGAACGTGCTTTTGCAGAAATTATTCCCAATAGATTTAGCAAGAGTCCAGAAGGGTTTGCCGCCGTTGGAGCTTAAGAGGACTTTGTTTTTGATGTGGTTATTAAACGAGTTTTTTGCCTCAGAAAGAGTGCGGACATAGCGGTTTCTTGCGTCGTTAAATGCTTGCTTATAGTTTATGTTGAGCATTTCGGAGATATTTTAACACTGCCTAATAATTTTACTTACCTTTCTTTATCTTTAAATTCAGATCGATTTTCGAGAACACCACTCGGTAGCTTGTTTATTTTTTATATTGTTTGTACATAGAAGCGATCTTGTAATTTGCATATCAAAACTAATTTTCTAATTTTAAACTTATTTCTACGCAATTTTTGTCATTTTCCAGTAACCCAGCATTAGAATTAACAATAATTGTGCGATGGTTGTTTAGTATCTTAGAGCGCCAAGAAAAAATGTCGTTGTTGTTGCTCGAATTATGGCTAAGAAAAAAATTCACATGATTCTCTCCCCATTATTTGTAAGTCGCAATATTTGTAATTATACAATATTCTTAAATCCCGAGATTGAAAATTTAACTATTCGTTTTGAATAACCAAATCAACACAAAATGTAAATACTAAGTCGCATCTTAACAGAGAATAATTAAAAAATAGCCGTTTCTGTTTGTCATAGTTTTTTAATTTAAATGATTAGGTAATGTTGAATGTCTTAGAACTTTTTAACTCATCAATTTATCATCTTAAACTAAATCTTAGAACGAGCTTTATTTTTGAAATTTAAATAATTACTGGCAGTAAAATAATATGCTGTCTTATAATAGTATTATTTTAATTTAGTAAATGGCAGTTTTAGATATATAAATCTGCAGTTCTAGTTTCATTCCAATATATAAAATTTGGTACGTTTTTCTTATAACGTCAGACCACCCACCTCCCAATGGGCGTATCAAAATTAATTTATCGTTTTAAATTTGATTGTTTCTATGCAATTTGTATTTTTTAGTTCAGTATTATAGTTTATGTTGAGCATTTCGGAGATATTTTTACACTGCCTAATAGTTTTACTTGCCTTTCTTTATCTTTCAATTCAGATCGATTTTCGAGAACACCACTCGATAGCTTGTTTATTTTGTGTATTGTTTGTACCTGGAAGCGATCTTGTAATTTTCAATTTAAGAAAAATATGATTTTCAGTCACATCGTAATAGCGCATTATATCGTTTTTCTTTAACAGTAATTTAAAATTTTTATTTGCAAACCCACCCACCTCCCAATATGCGTATGAAAAGTACTTCATTTTAAATTTGTTTGCTCTTTTAGGCAATTTGTATTTTTTAGTTCAATATTTTAGTATATGTTGAGCATTTCGGAGACGTTTTAATACTGCCTAATAATTTGACTTGCTTTTCTTTATCTTTAAATTCAGATCCCTTTTTTGATTCATCTTCTGGGTAATTTGTTTACATTTTGTATTATTTGAACCTGGAAGAGATCTTTCCTACGCAATTTGTATTTTCTACTTCAGTATTATAATTTATGTTGAGCTCTTACGAGATTCACTGATTAAATATTAACATACATCACGTAGACATTTTAAAGACGTCATCCGTCATTTGAATTTTATTTTATTTTCATTTTAAAAACATTTTTGATCAAAACCTAGCAACAGATATTTATTTGTAGTTCGCATTAATTCAAATTTTTTGTCTTAGAACACATATGAAATGATAATTTCGTTTTATACGCATATTGGGAGGTGGGTGAGCTTGCAAATAATATTTTTAAATTACTGTTAAAAAACGGTCTAGTGTCTTACTAAATTGTGACTGAATATCATAATCAGATTGATGCTGTCAAGCAGCGAAATCGGTTACAGAAACGTTGAAGAACACCCTAAAATATTTAGAATTCAGAAGGGCCACTTGCTCCAATTAGCTTACGCGCTAGTTACGCCCTTCAACGAAAACCAACAGTGCAGCCAAAGAAGTAGTCTCAAAGTATGTATTCTTTTAGAACTTATTTTAACATTGCCTATTAATTTTACATGGTTGTCATCTTTAATTTCAGATCCATTTTCAAAAACACCTTCTTGGTATTTTGTTTACTTCTTGTATTGTTTGAACCTGGACGAGATCTTGTAATTTTCAATTTAATTATGATATTCAGTCACATTGTAGTAAGACATGAAACCGTTTTTTTAACAGTAATTTAAAAATATTATCTGCAAGCCCACCCACATCCCAGTATGTGTATAATAACTAATTTTTTTATATGTGTTTTTTCACCGCAATTTGTATATTTTTATATCATTATTATAATTCATGTTGAGCTTTTAGGAGATATTTTAACAGGCCCTAATAATTTTACTTCATTTTATCTATCTTTAAATTCAGATCTATTTTCAAAAACACCTTCTCAGTAATTTGTTTACTTTTTGTATCGTTTGAACCTGGAAGACATCTTGTGATTTTTAATGTAAGAAAGATTTGATACTCAGTCACACCGTAATAGGACATTAGATCGATTTCTAACAGTAACTTAAAATATAATTTGCACCCACCTCCCAATATGCGTATCAAAACTAATTTATCATTTTAAATGTGTTTTTTTTTTCTACGCACTTTGTATATTTTTTAGTTCAGTATTATAATGTATGTTGAGCTTTTAGTAGATATTTTAACACGCCCTAATAATTTTACTTACTTTTCTTTACCTTTAAATTCAGATACATTTTCAAAAACTCATTTTCGGTAATTTGTTTACTTTTTGTATTGTTTAAACCTGAAAAAGATCTTGTAATTTTGAATCTAATAAGAATATCATATTCAGTCACATCCTTATAAAACATTACATCGTTTTTTTAAGCAATAATTTAAAAATTTTACTTGCAGGCCCTCCCACCTCCCAATATGCGTATCAAAACTAATTTATAATTTTAAATGTCTTTCTAACCAATTTGTATTTTTTAGTTTACTATTATAATTTGTGTTATGATGTAACTTGCTTATGGTGTTTTAAAAATAGTTATTTTATTAGTGTGATTGTTGTAATGGTTATGACTGTTATTAGTTTATTTTATTTTCCGGCTTAATCTTGACATACCTCACATAGGTAGGCATTTTAAAAATGTTATCTGTAATTTTCGTTTTATGTTTTAAAGAATTTTTTGAACAATTTAAGAAAAAAATGATTTTCAGTCACATCATAATAGCACATTATATCGTTTTTCTTTAACAGTAATTTAAAAATTTTATTTGCAAACCCACCCACCTCCCAATATGCCTATCAAAACTACTTTATCATTTTATTATTATTTTTTGCTCTTCTAGGCAATTTGTATTTTTTAGTTCAGTATTATAATTTATGTTGAGCTTTTCGGAGACATTTTAATACTGCCTTATAATTTTACTTGCTTTTCGTTATTTTTAAATTCAGATCCCTTTTTAAAAATCTCTTCTGGCTAATTTGTTTACGTTTTGTATTATTTGAACCTGGATGAGATATTTCCTGGGCAATTTGTATTTTCTACTTTAGTATTATAATTTATGTTAAGCTTTTACGAGATTCACTGATTGTTGTGTCCCTTACTTGGTGAAACTGCTTTATTATTTCATTGTTTGTTATTTTATTGTTGTAACTGTTATTATAGTTATTACTGTTATACGTTAATTTTATCTTTATATTAAATATTAACATACATCACGTAGACATTTTGAAGACGTCATCCGTCATTTGAATTTTATTTTATTTTCGTTAAAAAAATGTTTGATCAAAACATAGCAACAGCTCTATATTTGTAGATGTCACGGTTTCGTGTTAATTAATTTTTTTCTGTCTGAGGATGCTGTCAAGCAGCGACACCGGTTACAGATGCGTTGAAGAACATCCTAGAATATTTAGAATTCAGAAGGGCCACTTGCTCCAATTAGCTTATGCGCTATTTACATCCTTCATTTACAAAAACGAAAACCAACAGTAAAGCCAAAGAATTAGTCTTCAAGTCTGCGTTCTTTTAGGTCTTCTTTTCCATTTTCAAAAACATCTCGGTAATTTGTTTACTTCTTATATTGTTTGAACTTGGACGAGATCTTGTAATGTTCAATCTAATTATGATATTCAGTCACATTGTAGTAAGAGATTAAATCGTTTTTTTAACAGTAATTTGGAAATATTATTTGGAAGCCCACTCACCTCCCAATATGCGTATAAAAACAACAAAAATTTATCATTTTATATGCCTTTTTATGATTTCAAATATTTTTTTCTACGTAACGTGTATTTTTAGTTTAGTAATTTAATTTATGTTGAGCTTTTAGAAGATATTTTAACACGTCCTAATAGTTATACTTGCTTTTCTTTATCTTTAAATTCACATCCATTTTCAAAAATACTTTATCAGTAATTTGTTTACTTTTTGTTTCCTTAGAACCTGGAAAAGAAAATTTCAATTTAATAAAGATGTGATACTCAGTCACATTGTAATAGGACATTACATCGTTTTTTAATTATTTGCAAGCCCACCCACCCATATGCCTATGAAAACTAATTTATCATTTTAAATGTGTTTTTTTTTTCTACGCATCTTTTTTAGTTCAGTATTGTATTTTATGTTGAGGTTTTAAGAAATATTTTAACAGGCTCTAACAATTTTACCAGCTTTTCTTTGCCTTTAAATTCAGATCTATTTTCAAAAACACCTTCTCGGTAATTAGTTTACTTTTTGTATTGTTTTAACCTAGAAGAGATCTTGTAATTTTAAATCTAATAAAGATATGATATTCAGTCACATTGTAATAAAACAGTAGATCGTTTTTTTAAACAATAATTAAAAATATTACTTGCCAACCCTCCCACCTCCCAATATGCGTATCAAAACTAATTTATCATTTTAAACTTGTTTCTTTCCACGCAATTTGTATTTTTTAGTTTACTATTATAATTTTGGTTATTATATAACTTGCTTCTGCTGTTCATATTGTTAATTAGTTATTTTATTAGCATGATTATTGTTATGGTTATCATTGTTATTAGTTTATTTTATTTTCTGGTTTAATCTTGACATACCTCACATAGGTAGGCATTTTAAAAACATTATCTATAATTTTCCTTGTGTTTTAAAGAATGTTTTGAACAAAATACCCTAACGTGGCGCCGGATTTTTATTTATAGTTGTCATGAATGCGTATAAATTAATTCAATTTGCTCCTGCCTGACGCTACCGCAAATGGCCAAGCGGGTTACAGAGAAACAAGCAATTGTGAAGCCAGAGAAGTAATGTCTACATCTGTATTGGGTAAAATCTTGTAGTTTTAACTAGTACATATTTTGATATTAGGCCGCATTCTAGTGAAAGACTGGTCATTATCTTAGTGTGGTTCACCTCAAATATAAAATAAAGGGTATCTTTATCCCAAATCAATCTAGTGCAACCCTTAGTAAAGTAACCTTACCTAATAACATTTATAATAGTTTGTTGTATCGCAAACGTACCGTAGTTAATGTTAATATGGTTTTGGTCTCATTTTAAAGGGTCTATCGTATCGTAAACACAAGTCATACTTCGACGTTTTCATATTTCTTTTTATGTATTTGGTACGTCAAAAATTTGAAACTTTACTAAATTTGGTGTTGAACAGTCAAACTTTTCAGATGCACCTTTTAAATTGCGTAATAATACATAGCAAATCAGACTTATTTTAAAGAGAAGATTATAACCTGTGATGAGCACTAATAAGTACACTTGGAGAACCCAAATCACCACAACACATGTTTAAGAAAGGCTTGACGCTAACATGGGTACTGAAACGATCGTCATATCTTTTTTTAAATGTGTTGTGGTGATTTGGGTTTTCCAAGTGTTCTTATCTAAGGCTTGTTTTATATAAATCCTGTATAATTTTTGCCAGTGAAGAATAATATCAAAATTCGTGTCGTAGATTACATTTTTTTACTTTAACATCGGCCTATTTCCGCGACTATGGTCAACCACAGACGCCAGGGAGCAGTTTCCCCTCACTATCATGGAAATTTTTCTGAACCCCTGCCTTTGTGTAAGGAGGGTAGGCTTCTTTAACGTGTAAGGAAACCCTTCAACTAACCATTTTCTCAAATTATGTCGGCGTCTGCTTGTGAAGTAAAAGCCAACATGCTTTCTTCTGTGGTAGAATTATTGGTTTCTGATAACATATTGACCAAACTTGAAAGATTTTTAAAGACACGAATGTTGATTGAAATGTCATTTTACTGTTAATCAAAATGTATACCTACACACTTAAAATAGCTCTTGAAGTTCAGAAAGCGTCTCATTACTTATAATTTGGTAAGTGCATTCTCGCTCAGAAAAACGTAGTCCTAATGCGAACGTTCAGTCTTACTAAGAAAGGTGCAATATCACACAGAAAAACGCAGTATCACATTAAAACGGACAGGCTCACACGGGAAACCGCAGACTCACATAATAACTACAGAGTTTGACTCAAAAAATCGCAGTATTAAAAAAAGCCACAATTACATGGGAAAGCAAGAAAAAGCGGCAGTAAGAAATACGTGGTTTGGCAGAGGGACGGCGCAGTCTAACAACGGAGGGCGCAGTCCGAGAAGGGAGAGCGCAGTCTGAAAAGATTAAAGCGCAGTCTGACGAGGGTAATGCGCAGTCTGGCAAGCGTAAGGTGCAGTCGACAAGGGTAAGGTGCCGTCTGACAAGGGTAAGACGCAGTTTGTCAAGGATAAGGCGCACTTTGTTAAGTTTGACGCGAAAGTACAGTTTCGCAAGGGAGAGCGCCAGCGCAAACGATAACACGCCAACCCAGCTAACTTGAAACTGGCCAACATACGCAGTTAGGGACCCCTCGATTTTGCTTGCATGTTATAGTTTTTGTAATAATAATAATAATGTTGTATTGTCATTGTTGTATTGCATCGTAATTACCAATTGTTTGCATTGCTACCGCTCATTGCTTGACTTTCAAGTTATTTTATTAAGATAAGAAATAATAGGGAAGCTCTGAATAGTGGTTTTTTGTTATATCCGCATATTTTCCTATATTAGGATGGTTTCTTTTATAACGAATAATTTCCTTAAACTTATAAGATAAAGCTGTGATTAAAATACGGCCTACCGAATAAGTGTTTGGTTGGATCCGGATTTTATGTATGGCTAGGACCTTGTGCATAAATAAAAATTTAAATACCACAAGCCCACAAGCATTGTGTAAGAAATGCATATTTGTAATATTGGCAAGCCCAACCGCCTCCCAATTTGCATATCAAAGCTAATTTTATCATTTTAAACTTGTTCCTATGATTTTTTTTTTATTTTCCAGTAACCCAGCATTAGAATTAACATTAAAATTGTGTGATGGTTGTCAAGTATCTTAAAGCGTCAAGAAAAAATGTCGTTGTTGTTGTTGCTCGAATTATGGCTAAGAAAAAAAATCGCATGATTCTCTCCCCATTATTTGTAAGTCCAAATAATTTGTAATTATACAATATTCTTAAATCCCGAGATTGAAAATTTAACTATTCGTTTTGAATAACCAAATCAACAAAAATGTAAATACTAAGTCCCATCTTAACAAAGAATAATTGAAAAATAGCCGTTTCTGTCTGTCATAGTTTTTAATTTAAATAATTAGGTAATGTTTTATGGCTTAGGACTTTTCAACTCATCAATTTATCATCTTAAACTAAATCTTAGAACGAGCTTTATGTTTGAAATTTAAATAATTACTGGCAGTCAAATAATATGCTGTCTTATAATAATATTATTTTAATTTAGTAAGTGACAGTTATAGATATATAAATCTGCAGTTCTAGTTTCATTTCTATATAAAATTTGGTACGTTCTTCTTATAACGTCAGACCACCCACCTCCCAATGGGCGTATCAAAATTAATTTATCGTTTTAAATTTGATTGTTTCTATGCAATTTGTATTTTTTAGTTCAGTATTATAGTTTATGTTGAGCATTTCGGAGATGTTTTTAACACTGTCTAATAATTTTACTTGCCTTTCTTTATCTTTCAATTCAGATCGATTTCTTGAGAACACCACTCGGTAGCTTGTTTATTTTTTGTATCGTTTGTACCGGGAAGAGATCTTGTAATTTTCAATTTAAGAAAAATATGACTTTCGGTCGCATTATATCGTTTTTCTGTAACAGTAATTTAAAAATTGTATTTGCAAACCCACCCACCTCCCAATATGCGTATCAAAACTACTTTATCCTTTTAAATTTGTTTGCTCTTCTATGCAATTTGTATTTTTTATTTCAGTATTATAGTATCTGCTGAGCATTTTTTTAATACTGCCTAATAATTTTACTTGCTTTTCTTTATCTTTCAATTCGGATCCCTTTTTTAAATCATCTTCTGGGTAATTTGTTTACGTTTTGTATTATTTGAACCTGGAAGAGATCTTTCCTACGCAATTTGTATTTTCTACTTCAGTATTATAATTTATGTTGAGCTTTTACGAGATTCACCGATTATTGTGGCCCTTACTTGGTGATATTGCTTTATTATTTCATTGTTTGTTATTTTATTGTTGTAATTGTTATTATAGTTATTACTGTTATACGTTAATTCTATCTTTATATTAAATATTAACATACATCACGTAGACATTTTGAAGACGTCATCCGTCATTCGAATTTTATTTTATTTTCATTTTAAAAACATTTTTGATCAAAACATAGCAACAGATCTTTATTTGTAGTTCGAATTAATTCAAATTTTTTCTGTCTTAGAACACATATGAAATGATAATTTAGTTTTATACGCATATTGGGAGGTGGGTGAGCTTGCAAATAATATTTTTAAATTACTGTTAAAAACGGTCTAATGTCTTACTAAATTGTGACTGAATATCATAATTAGATTGATGCTGTCAGGCAGCGAAATCGGTTACAGAAACGTTGAAGAACACCCTAAAATATTTAGAATTCAGAAGGACCACTTGCTCCAATTAGCTTACGCGCTAGTTACGCCCTTCATTTAGAGAAATGAAAACCAACAGTGCAGCCAAAGAAGTAGTCTCAAAGTCTGTATTGTTTTAGAACTTATTTTGACATTGCCTATTAATTTTAATTGGTGGTCTTTTATCTTTCAGATCCATTTTCAAAAACACCTTCTTGGTAATTTTGTTTACTTCTTGTATTGTTTGAACCTGGACGAGATCTTTTAATTTTCAATTTAATTATGATATTCAGTCACATTGTAGTAATACATTAAACCGTTTTTTTAACTGTAATTTAAAAATATTATCTACAAGCCCGCCCACCACCCAATATAGGTACAATCATTAATTTATTTTTTTATATGTGTTTTTTCTCCGCAATTTGTATATTTTTATATCATTATTATAATTCATGATGAGCTTTTAGGAGATATTTTAACACGCCCTAATAATTTTACTTCCTTTTATCTATCTTTAAATTCCGATCCATTTTGAAAAACACCTTCTCAGTAATTTGTTTACTTTTTGTATCGTTTGAACCTGGAAGACATCTTGTGATTTTTAATGTAAGAAAGATTTGATACTCAGTCGCACCGTAATAGGACATTAGATCGATTTCTAACAGTAACTTAAAATATAATTTGCACCCACCTCCCAATATGCGTATCAAAACTAATTTATCATTTTAAATGTGTTTTTTTTTTTCTACGCACTTTGTATATTTTTTAGTTCAGTATTATAATTTATGTTGAGCTTTTAGGAGATATTTTAAAACGCCCTAATAATTTTACTTACTTTTCTTTATCTTTAAATTCAGATCCATTTTCAAAAACTCATTTTCGGTAATTTGTTTACTTTTTGTATTGTTTAAACCTGAAAAAGATCTTGTAATTTTGAATCTAATAAGAATATATTCAGTCACATCCTTATAAAACATTACATCGTTTTTTTAAGCAATAATTTAAAAATTTTACTTGCAGCCCTCCCACCTCCCAATATGCGTATCAAAACTAATTTATAATTTTAATTGTCTTTCTAACCAATTTGTATTTTTTAGTTTACTATTATAATTTGTGTTATGATGTAACTTGCTTATGGTGTTTTAAAAATAGTTATTTTATTAGTGTGATTGTTGTAATGGTTATGACTGTTATTAGTTTATTTTATTTTCCGGCTTAATCTTGACATACCTCACATAGGTAGGCATTTTAAAAATGTTATCTGTAATTTTCGTTTTATGTTTTAAAGAATTTTTTGAACAATTTAAGAAAAATTTGATTTTCAGTCACATCATAATAGCGCATTATATCGTTTTTCTTTAACAGTAATTTAAAAATTTTATTTGCAAACCCACCCACCTCCCAATATGCCTATCAAAACTACTTTATCATTTTATTATTATTTTTTGCTCTTCTAGGCAATTTGTATTTTTTAGTTCAGTATTATAATTTATGTTGAGCTTTTCGGAGACATTTTAATACTGCCTAATAATTTTACTTGCTTTTCGTTATTTTTAAATTCAGATCCCTTTTTAAAAATCTCTTCCGGCTAATTTGTTTACGTTTTGTATTATTTGAACCTGGATGAGATATTTCCTAGGCAATTTGTATTTTCTACTTTAGTATTATAATTTATGTTAAGCTTTTACGAGATTCACTGATTGTTGTGTCCCTTACTTGGTGAAACTGCTTTATTATTTCATTGTTTGTTATTTTATTGTTGTAACTGTTATTATAGTTATTACTGTTATACGTTAATTTTATCTTTATATTAAATATTAACATACATCACGTAGACATTTTGAAGACGTCATCCGTCATTTGAATTTTATTTTATTTTCGTTAAAAAAATGTTTGATCAAAACATAGCAACAGCTCTCTATTTGTAGTTGTCACGGTTTCGTGTTAATTAATTTTTTTCTGTCTGAGGATGCTGTCAAGCGGCGACACCGGTTACAGATGCGTTAAAGAACATCCTAGAATATTTAGAATTCAGAAGGGCCACTTGCTCCAATTAGCTTATGCGCTATTTACATCCTTCATTTACAAAAACGAAAACCAAGAGTGAAGCCAAAGAATTAGTCTTCAAGTCTGTATTCTTTTAGGACTTCTTTTAAGTGCCTAATCATTTTACTTGGTTGTCTTTATCTCTAAATTCAGATCCATTTTCAAAAACACCTTATCGCTAATTTGTTTACTTCTTATATTCTTTGAACTTGGACGAGATCTTGTAATGTTCAATCTAATTATGATATTCAGTCACATTGTAGTAAGACATTAAATCGTTTTTAACAGTAATTAGAAATATTATTTGAAAACACACCCACCTCCCAATATGCGTATAAAAACAACAAAAATGTATCATTTTGTATGCCTTTTTATGATTTCAAATGTTTTTTTCTACGCAACTTGTATTTTTAGTTTAGTATTTTAATTTATGTTGAGCTTTTAAGAGATATTTTAACACGTCCTAATAGTTATACTTGCTTTTCTTTATCTTTAAATTCAGATCAATTTTCAAAAATACTTTATCAATAATTTGTTTACTTTTTGTTTCGTTCGAACCTGGAAAAGATCTTGTAATTTTCAATTTAATAAAGATGTGATACTCAGTCACATTGTAATAGGACATTAGATCGCTTTTTTTAACAGTAAAAATATTATTTGCAAGCCCACCCACCTCCCAATATGCGTATGAAAAGTAATTTATCATTTTAAATGTGTTTTTTTTTCTACGCATTTTTTTTTTTTAGTTCAGTAATGTATTTTATGTTGAGCTTTTAGGAGATATTTTAACAGGCCCTAACAATTTTACCAGCTTTTCTGTACCTTTAAATTCAGATCTATTTTCAAAAACACCTTCTCGGTAATTTGTTTACTTTGTATTGTTTAAACCTAGAAGAGATCTTGTAATTTTGAATCTAATAAAGATATGATATTCAGTCACATGGTAATAAAACAGTAGATCGCTTTTTTAAACAATAATTTAAAATATTACTTGCAAGCACTCCCACCTTCCAATTAGCGTATCAAAACTAATTTATCATTTTAAACTTGTTTCTTTCCACGCAATTTGTATTTTTTAGTTTACTATTATAATTTTGGTTATTATATAACTTGCTTCTGCTGTTCATATTGTTAATTAGTTATTTTATTAGCATGATTATTGTTATGGTTATCATTGTTATTAGTTTATTTCATTTTCTGGTTTAATCTTGACATACCTCACATAGGTAGGCATTTTAAAAACATTATCTATAATTGTTATTGTAGTAAACGTAAGCCATACTTTGATGTTTTCATTTTTTATGAACCGTAAAGTTATGTATGCATTGTCTTTTACAAAACAAAAACACAGTTATCACATGCCCAAAAGATCTGATTCTCTATTTTAGTCCAGCATGTGATAGTAACATACATTCGTGCTAAAACAAATATTATCAGTAAATAAATACTGCTTTAACTTCGCGTAAACGCTTAACTTAAAACATCATATGTGGCAAATTATTATATTTTCGTATTTTAATATATAATTATCTACAACTTCTTGTTGTTTTTAGTTGGTTTTCAAAAATAATCTAAGAAAATAGAGATCGCTTTTACCTTGATAAGCCGGCATATTCAAAACTCTTGATATCTTTGTCGTAGCACACCAAAACGTCGTTGCTATATTATTTCAGTTTAAGTAAATTAGATAAATAATTTAACACAGATCTGATTTTTTAAAGTCTTAAAATAACCTTTATTTTACTCAAAAATTTTACACTTACTGACACAACCATGTAAAATAAAACCATCGTTATTGTACTATTGCTTTCAATAAATTAGATAACATTAACAAATAACTGATTTTACTGTAAAAAATATCGGAGTCTTCACGTTAGTAACCCCAAACATTAACACATTTCTTTTTATATATTTGGCAGGCCAAAATTTGAAGTTTTACTGTATTTGGTTAAGGACAGTCAAACTATTTCAGATCCAACCTTTTAAATTGGGTAATAATACAACACAACTCGGGTAGTGAAACGATCATCAGATCATTTTTTAAATATGTTGTGGTGATTTGGGTTTTCCACGTGTTCTTATCTAAGGCTTATTGTATATACATCAGTTATAATTTTTGCCAGTAAAGAATAATATCAAAATTAAAAATTCGCTGTCGTAGATTGCATATGTTTTTGTTTTTACTTTAACGTCGGCCTATTTCTGCAACTATGGCCAATCACCGATACCAGGGAACAGTTTCATCTCACTATCCTGGAAATTTTTCCGAACCCCTGACTTTCTGTAAGGAGGGTATCGATCTTTAACGTGCCCAACATCGAATGGGCACGGGACCGACTGCCTTACGCCCCCTTCGAAGGGCGGAATGTGCAGACATTCAACTTGGTCAAATAAAATGCCAGAACATCGGTTGATTTTAATTTATTACAGTTTGTACTGAAAAAGTGGAAGGGAAACCCTGGGAATCGAACACAGTACCCTTCGTTTCAGAGGCACACGTTCTTACTCCTGGACCACCTGGGCTCCTCGATTGCATATTCAAAAATAATATATTTCTCAGCATAAAACGTCATGAGTGGTGGTGGCGATGACTTCGGAACTTACATTCCATTGGCCACAACTGTTTTATTACACACACCACGATTAAAGGCGCTCTTTTCTTGTTTTAATGCTATTTGGACTTTCATAAATAGGTATTATTAGTAAGTATGTATCGGTTCGGCACAAAAAGCGCTGGTATTTCGGTTAAATAACCTCATTCAAAAGTCTGTGATCGATCAAAACTATATTTTTGCACGATGCTACAATTAAAAACAATTTTTAGTTGATTAGATATTGTTTGCTTCCAGCAAATAGGATCGGTAAGTAGGTACTGCTTTGCCTTAAAACTTGGCTCTCCAATCACCTCATATTTGAAATTAAAATTCTTTCACATCGTGATATACACCATCATTTAAAACACTTTTCCTGTTAAATTAATATTGCATACGTTTTAGCAAATAGTACTCGTAAGTAGGTAGGTAACCTACACAAACTTTTTGTCAACATCGGTATATTTCCGCGACTATGGGCAATCACCGACGCCAGGGAACAGTTTCACTTCACTATCCTGGTAGCTTTGCCGAACCTCTGCCTTTCTGTAAAGAGGGTGGGGATCTTTAACGTGCCCAACATCGTATGGGCCGACGGATTTACGCTCCCCCCGAATTGCGGAACGTGCAACATTCAACTTGCTCAAATACAATGAGACAACTTTGGTTGATGTTAATTTTACAGTATGTACTAAAAAAGTGGAAAGGGGACCCTGAGAATCGAGGCCAGTACCCTTCGGTTCAGAGGCACACTGTCTTACCACTCAACCACCGAGGGCTTCATACAATAATTAAAGACGCCCTTTAATTAATTAAATATTACTTCGATCAGTATAATCAGTATTATAATATACAAATATATATAACAAATTGTCTTTCTACAAAGAAAACGCTGTAACTTTCGCTCTAATAACGCAATATTCAATTAATTGCCTACGTTTTAGCAAATATTACTAGTAAGTAGGTACGTAACTTAAAATGATTTTCTTTTCCACGTCGGTCTATTTCCGCGACTATGGCCAATCACCGACGCCAAGAAACAGCTTCACCTCATTATCCTGGGAACTTAGCCAAACCCCCTGCCTTTCTGTAAGGAGGGTTGGCATATTTAACGTACCCAACATCGCATGGACACGGGACCGACGGCTTTACGCCTTCTCCGAAGAACGAAACGTGCAGATATTGAACTTGCTCAAATACAACGCCACAACCTCGGTTGATGTTAATTTTACAGTATGTACTTCTTACCATTGGACCACCGAGGCACTCGTATTCAAAGCTCTAATATTTCTTCGCAACCTGCCATAGCATGATTAAAGAGGCCGCTTTAGATTTAGTGCTGTTTCGTTTGCCATATATAATACTGCTTTGTAGGCGTAATTTTTCTCCAATAACCTAAGTTTTCAACATTGCCTATTAATTGTACTTAGTTGTCTATCTTTAAATTCAGATCCATTTTTAAAAACACCTTCTCGGTAATTTTGTTTACTTCTTGTATTGTTTGAACCTGGACGAGATCTTCTAATTTTCAATCTAATTAAGATGTTCAGTCACATTGTAGTAAAAAATTAGACATTAGTCCGTTTTTTAAGCAACATTTTAAAAATATTCCTTGCCGGCCCTACCAATACGCGGATTAAAACCAATTTATAATTTTAAGTTTGTTTCTTTCTAAGCAATTTGTATTTTTTATTTTACTATTATAATTTGTGTTATTATATAACTTCCTTCTGCTGTCCTTATTGTTAATTAGTTATTTTATTAGTATGATTGTTGTTATGGTTATCATTGTTATTACTTTATTTTATTTTCCGGTTTAATATTGACACATTTGTAGACATTTTAAAAGTTGTGTAATTTTCGTTTTATATTTTGAAGAATTTTTTGAACAAAATACCCTAACGTGGCGACAGCTTTTTATTTATAATTGTCATAAATGCATATAAATTAATTTAGTTCTCTCCTGCCTGACGATGCCGTAAATAGTGAAGCCAGTTACAGAGAAGCAAGCACTTGTGAAGCCAAAGATAAATAAATTCAATTTTCTCCTGTCTAACGCTGCCGTAACTGGCGAAGCGGGTTACAAAGAAACAAGCGCTTGTAGTTTTAATCTAATACAAATTTTGATATTAGGCCGCATTCTCGTGAAAGCCTGGTCAATATTTTAGTGTGGTTCACCTCAAATACAAATTAAAGAGTATCTTCTTTTCAAACCAATCTAGTGCAACTCTTAGGAAAATAACCTTAAACTTTTCTTGATTTAATGCTATTTCGACTTTCATAAATAGGTAGTATTAGTAAGTAGGTATTGTTTAGGCTCAAAAATCCCTGGTATTTCGGTTCAATTACCTCATTCAAAAGTCTGTGATCGATCAAAACTATATTTTTTGCAAGATGCTACGATTAGACACAATTTCTAGTTTATTAGATATTGTATGCTTCCCGCAAATATGATCGTTAAGTAGGTACTGATTTGCCTTAAAACTTGGCTCTCCAATCACCTCATATTTGAAACTAAAATTCTTTCACATTATTAAAAACACTTTTCCTGTTGAATTAATATTGACTACGTTTTAGCAAATAGTACTAGTAAGTAGGTAGGTAACCAACAACAAGTTTTTTCAACGTCGGGCTATTTCCGCGCTATGGGCAATGACCGACGCCAGGGAGCATTTTCACCTCACTACCCCGCAAGCTTTGCCGAACCTCTGCCTTTCTGTAAAGAGAGTGGGGATCTTTAACGTGCCCAGCATCGTATGGGCCGACGGATTTACGTTCCCCTCGAAGTGCGGAACGTGCAGACATTCAACTTGCTTAAATACAATGGGACAACTTTGGTTTATGTTAATTTTACAGTATGCACTAAAAAACTGGAAAGGGGACCCTGAGAATCGAGCCCAGTACGCTTCGGTTCAGAGGCACACTGTCTTACCACTGAACCAACGAGGGCCTCATAGAATAATTAAAGACTTCCTTTAATTAATTAAAGATTACCTCGATCGGTATAATCAGTATTATAATATACAAGTATATATATATATATATATATATATATATATATATATATATATATATATATATATATATATATATATATATATATATATATATATATATACAAATTGTCTTTCTACAAAGAAAACGCTGCAACTTTCGCTCTAATAACGTAATATTCAATTAATTGCCTACGTTTTAGCAAATAGTAAGTAGGTACGTAACTTAAAATAATTTTGTTTTCCACGTCGGTCTATTTCCGCGACTATGGCCAATGACCGACGCCAGGGAACGGTTTCACCTGATTATCCTGGGAACTTAGCCAAACCCCTGCCTTTCTGTAAGGATTGAAATACTTAACGTACCCAACATCGCATGGACATGGGACCGACGGCTTTACGCCTTCTCCGAAGAACGAAACGTGCAGATATTCAACTCAAATACAATGCCACAACCTCGGGAGATGTTAATTTAACAGTATCTACCTCTTACCATTAGACCACCGAGGCTCTCATATTCAAAGCTCTAATATTCCTTTGCAACCTACCATAGCATGATTAAAGATACTGTTCCTTTAATTAAATGCTGTTTGGATTGTCATGTATAATACTGCTTTGTAGGCGAAATTTTACTCCAATAACCCTAAAAGCTCTTAATAATCCTTCGCAGCGCAAGAAACCATAATTAAAATTATTATTGTTTTATTTTAAGAAGCAGTAATAGGAAATAAGTACGGTTTTCCATCATAAAGTCTTGTAACTTTGGTTCCGGTTAGGTCAATAATAATCTTTCGCAACATAAAACCTGGGTGTATTCTGTATCGTTACTGGTCCTGTTTCTGGTTTTGATTCTCATTTGTGACTGTTTCTCTTCTTTTAAATTTGAGTATGCTATCTAAGTCCTGGCTCTGGGCAAAATACCATGGGCCAAGACAATCTTTCATTAACGAATATTGTTTTGATTTTAATAAATAGTGTGAATAACTAAATATTGGTTTACCTCAAAAAGTCTAAACTCTAAACTAATATATTCTTGCAACATAACACGCTATATTCAAAGAAACCTTTCCTTCCACCTAATATTATCTTGGGCTTGGTAAGTAAAATCAGTAAGTAGATATTATGCTACCTGAAAAAATATTATCTTTTACCCTGGCAACCTTATATTCATAAAAAATATACTTGTTCAACAATTAAGAATAATAATACCAGCGGTAAGTAGATCTTTTTTACCTTAAAGATACACTAAAACTGTTGTTCTAAAAATCTGAAATTGAAAACTTTATGCTCTTTGGTAATATTGTTAAGGAGAAATCCACTCTTAGCTGAATTCAAAATTGTTTCAATTTTTACAAATAATATTACTAGGTATTTTTATAACTCAAAGGTCTTGCAAGTTTCGCTTAAATAATCCATTTTTAACACTAGTATAATTTCGCTACATAACACACCAGGATTAAAGACAATCTTTTCTTGTTTGTTTCGAATTTAATAAATAGTACTATCAGTTGTTTTTTACCTTAAAAACGCTGTAACTTTCGCTCAAATAGCCTCATCAAAATCTTCAACACCTTCTCCCAACTGATACCATGATCAAAACTCTCTAGTTGTTTAACATTTAAGCAAACAGTATTAGTTAGTAAATGTTTAATCTCAAAAGATCGGGTAAGTATTGCTCGAATAACTTTATTTAAAACTAAGTATTTTTGCCGCATAAAACACACCTGATTTAATATTTTTACAATTTTATAGATTATCTTAGTAAACATAAATTATTTTACCTAAAACACATTGTAACGCCTTGTATTCAGAACTCTTTAATATTCTTTAGCAACATTACATTCCATAATTTAAAATTATTTGGATTTTTAAGAAGAGTACTAGCAACTCCGTATTTTTCTACCTCAAATGTCTTGCTAATTAGATATTGTTCGTAGATGGGCACTATTTCGCCTGAAACAAATCTTGCAACCTTTATTCTAATAACCAGAAGTAAAAAAAAATACCTTTTCGCCTAATATAACATATTTCAGGTAACCCTTTGTCATTTTAAATTAATAGTATCACTAAATAGCCATTGTTGAACGTCAAAGAAACCTTGCAACTTTCACTCTAATAATTTTAGATTCAAAACCAAGATTCACTAACACTAATGTAAAATTAAAGTCGTTTTGATTTTAACAATTATTGTATTAGCAAGTAGGTATTGTTTTACTTCAAAAGTCTTTTAAAGTCGGTCTAGGAACCTTATTTTCAAAACTAATATACCTAGTTTCTCAACAAAACATAGGATGACCAGACACTCTTATTTATTGAATATTATTCCGATTTTTATATTATTTGTAAAAAACACATTGCAACTTTCGCCCAAAAAACCTCATATAAAAACACTAATAATATTCTTTGGCAATATAAGATACCATGGTTTAAACACCCTTTGACTGATTTAATCAGTTCAATAAATAGTACTAGTATGTAAATGTTGTCTTATCTAAAGAGAAAAAATCGGGACGCAAGTGCGTTACGGTGGCGAAATTTCATTAAATGCTTCAAATTTGGATAATTCAATCTTCTATAAACCTAGACAGTTGAATATTGGTATATAATAAGGTCTTTAACAGGGCATCATCTACCAAATTTCATACAAATAGCTTTGTTATTTTTTGAGATACAAATTTTTTCGGAAGAATAAATATTTTTTTTAGAAAAACTGGTCAGTCGAGCTGGCTAACGGGCAAATGAAAATCGGTTAATTGCTTTTTGAGTTGTCAGTTGGATATATATATATATATATATATATATATATATATATATATATATATATATATATATATATATATATTTATATAATCATAAAAAACTCAAACGGAACTTGGTTTCGGGTTCTAAGGGCCCAAATTTGCACTCATTTGCATTTTTGTCTCACCATCGATACCTCTCTATCAGCGATTTACTCATAAAACTTATTATGTAATAAATTGTATTAGTTAGCCCCTTAATTTATAATCGTGTTTATATGCACGTTTCCGTTTCACAGCTTTTTATGAACTTGCCATTTTTGTAACGTTTAAATCAATCTTTTTTTAATAATTCTGAAGCCATTTCGGCTCCCGAGCTAACACATCAATTATAATTGTCTATATATCTATTTCGGTTTCTCAACTTTTTATGAACCTGCCGTTTTTGTTATCGTTTTTTTAAACCAAAATTTCGTTGCAAAAATAAATTTGAGATCATTTCAGCTTACAAGAAGATTTGACTTCAAAGATTAGACATACAAGATCATGCTAAATGTTTTTTTTTGCCTAATATTTCCAAATGTTACATTTCAAAGCAAATATAGGTAATTTAAATTACTAACCAGAAGTAATTAACAAAACTCATGAAAAAATAGTCTGGATGTCGGTATTTAATTTATAAAATGCCGGAAACCGACCCTTAAAACGAGGAAAAAAAGCGTTTGAAAGGAGATGTAAAGGAATATTCTCAAGATCAAGAATCAAGAAATTATATAAGTTAATTGTTATTAAATTTCGACAAACGATTTGCCTTCAATAATTATTTACTATGTGTCTTTAAATCATTTCTTTAGAATATTTAAACAGCATGGTGCAAATGAAAGGAATTACATTATTTCCTAAACTTTTAATTTTAATTTTTAAACGTGTGTCCTTTGAAATATTTGTTTTATTCGTGATGTCATCTTTATGTGCGCAATGACGCAATCAATTACCTTTTTAAATAGAAATGTGGGCAATGCGTTACCGCTCATGAAAGGCCTTTTAATTCCCTATCCAAGCATAACAGGAAATTTAATTAGTTGAATCTTAATAGTGCCGAAAAAAAATATACTTTTACAACTACAAAACACTACATTCTGTACACTGTCGTCTTCAAATGGCTAAGTTGCCCCCTAAAATATTTAACAAACTTTGCTACTTAATTTCTCTTGAACGCCATAATTTTCCTATCTGCAAAACAGTATGAACAAATATTTTTTTTTAGAAGCGTGTAAACTGCCGGTCTACAAGGGTTTTAGTGAATTTTCGTAGAAGAAATTTCTTCAAATGAGCGCTAACAGGGACCCCTAGTAGGTATGTATCATACCGATAACTCGAAAATATTGGGCCGGTTGTAATGAAATTTAACAGGTACCTTCCCTTTGTAAGTGTCTTGGATAAACTTGTTAGCCAAAAAAAATGGAACTAGGTTTTCCGGGAAAATTTTGGATTCTTTCGGAAAAATTTTGGCTTTTCTTTCGGAAAAATTTTGTATCTCCGAAAATAACACTACCATAACGCACTTGCCTCGTCCAGACTTTTTAAATTTCCCGTACGAAATCTAATAAATGTTGCTATTCGATTGCTGTTTATCACCCTATGCACCTATCTTAAGACAAGTAGTTTTTTACCAATACAGTTTATGGTTTCTAATTCCGGCTAGCATTAGAATTTTCTTGAATATGAGAGCAGCTGGTGTTTTGTCTATTTTCGCTATCTTCAGGTATACAGAAAAACAGGAAACTATAGGCTCACTTGCATTTCATGAAAAGTCCCCTAGTAAGTTACGGCAAGTAGCATTAGATAATAAAACTGATCATTGATACTTAACAGTTCTTAGGACACAAAAAAAAGCGAAAAGGTGCGTCCTTCCAAAGTAAGCGTAAGTCAGGAGCTTATGGAAGTCGATTTTCCTAAACTACTCGAGTTTTGCAAAATTGTAATTGAAACTAGCAGAGATAGGTCAGTTGCTGGTGATGAAACTATATTCCTTCGAAATGATCATGTACTGTCAAACTTCTCGGTATTGAGCAACTGACAATCTACATGGGATGCAGGATTTTGCACTTAATACTGACAGAAGGTAAATGTAATAAGAGATAATAGGTTTATAGGGCCATACTTTTTTGGGTGAACCTTAGCGGGTTCTTGATATTTACAATTTCTGCAAAACGATTTGAACTCCGAATTGAATCGGCTGTTTCCAAAGAGAAATGATCCGTGGTTTCAGAAAGACGGCGCGCTCCCACGTTCTACTGTATTGGTACGAAACTACTTAACCTTTTTCAAAATAGGTAGATAGAGCGAAGAGGAAGTGAATGACCACGCAGTTCACCAGATTTTACTCCTACGGATTTTTATTGACGATGTTTTAAAATTGAAGTATACCAAAATAGACCACAAAAGTTAAATGAATTGATTGATTCATAGAGATATGGCATGACCCGTATATCTATTCAAAAAAAAGTATTAATCAGTGACGTCACCACGTTCACACAGATGGCTTCTGGGTAAAACAAATATCTCACGGAATAAACGTTAAGAAAAAATAATCTGTTTCAAAGTCGCCGAATCACGAAGTACTAAAGTAATTCATTTCATTTGCACCAAATTGTATATGTTTAGTTATTTATCTTTGTGTTACATTCACATATATTTTAGTTAGGGGTCTTATGACCATTATATCTACTAGAATACTGCTACAGGGTAATTAGTGGAGTGATTGTTAAAATAACAAGATTAGCTTAAATTATTGTCGCTTTATTAATAGCTGTTGTTTTTTGACATTGGCTTATCCTATAAAAATAAAGTAATTATATTATTTTTTAGATCCATTAAAAGTTTTGTATAAAAATTGAGACATTTTTTATTTTTTATTATTAATTTAGCAGTAAAGAATTATGCCCATATTTAAATTTTTTACAAATGTAAAACCGAAGTGCCTGTGGTAGTAATAGAAAATGACCTTCTGAAACATTAAACTCAAATAAGCAAAAATCGTAAAGTTTAATTTGGTGAACAGGAAAATTTTGGTAAATATCAACAAATTATACTAAATATACATATATAAAATTTATTATATAAAAACTACCAAGCTTATCTCCTACAAAAAAAGTACTATGAAATCTGATATCACAACTGATTTATTAAAATATATCAAAACAATTTTAAAAGCCAATTGCAACGAAAGACTGACATGCTAAACCTGGTATACGATAACATGTATGCCCCTCATGGAATTTGATCACGCTACCTTCATAAATTTATAAAAACCGCGAAACATTGTCATAGCAAGATTTATATTCATAATAAAATGCAACGAAAGATTATATACAGTTAAGAGTCAATATGCTAAAACAATAAAACAAATATACACATAAACCTCGTAAAATTTACCAAGTCCCTAAAAGTCAGAAAAATACCCCACATAAACCTTGCAAAATTTAATATAGTTATCTGCAAATAAACAACCCCACATTGCCTTAGGTTGCTTCATATTGATTATACTAAAAACTATCAATCACCTGACAATCAATATTATCACACTTGAACTCCTCAAAAACCGAAACCGCCGTAATATGGAAAGCCAAACACTTATTTCCACTCCCCATTCGTTACGTCACCTGTATTTTAGCCTCCGATATTTTCATTATTGATGCAATTTCAAAAATAAGAATTTCCACTTTCATGAAGTATTGATAATTACTTGCAAAATTTTTAAATACCTGTTATATAAAGAATACGAGGCTGGCTTTTTTTTAAAGTAAAACTCAATCATTTTCACTAAACTTACTAGTAGTCACTACGAAAACGTTAGGTGTCTTTATAAGAAACTATACATATAATACCCTCATGCCCAGTTAGTTAAATAAAGTTGGACGTATGTTTGTTGGGGTAGTTCATTTTCATAAAAGAATTTGAATGCTCATTACTTTATTTGCCACCAACTTAGAGACCACAGATTTGTTATATGGTAAATAGGACAATAATTTTATTAAATTTCATTAAATGACTCGTATTCTTAATATTCTCAGGGATACAAAGTTAAAAAGGGGGCAATTTATACTGACAATAACAGTGTAAATATTATTTAGAGGACACTCTTTAGGTTTTGTTTTCTTTTAGTAAATTTTCTTAAAAAAAAATTCACTAATGAGGAGATCTCGACTTTTGAAAAAATTTCTTCGAATGAGCGCTATTTAGGACACCTGGAACCCAAATCCGAGGTCGATTTCAGACTTTATATATATATATATATATATATATATATATAATATATATATTATATATATATATATATATATATATATATATATATATATATATATATATATATATATATATATATATATATATATATATATATATATATATATATATTTATTTATGTGTCACACCTATAACTAAAAAAATAATGGACCGATTTTAATGGAACTTGGTGGGTACCTGCCTTTCGCAAGTGGCTTGGATAAGTTCGTTAGCCAGGAAAATCTGCTGAGGTTTTCTCGGAAAATTTTGTGTTTTCTTTCGAAAAAAATTATATCTCCGGAATTAACAAAGTAAGGGCAACCAAATTTGGTACACGGATTTACATCATTATATGTAAGTCACTTACCAAAATAGCACTGTAAGTTAAAGGACAAAAAAGTTACAGGCATTTAAAGAAAAATATATTTGGGTTTTCCTCAAAACTTGAATCTAATACGGGGTATGGAAAGAAAATGTCTCAAGAAGAATGTTTTACAAACCCTGAAGTCTTAGTTTCAGCCGTCATTGTCCTTAATTTTACTATAACGTTTCCAGAAAATTCATTTCAAATAGACCCTTTCTCTGATGCTTTGGCAGTAGTGTTGGCTATAGGCTATAGAGTTTATCGGTTAATGGTATATCATTTTTGTCGAATTTTCGTAAAAAATCTTTAAAACTCAATATATCTGTTATTATGCAAGATACGAAAAAAATAGCTTGCTTTCTTAAAAAAAACATATTTGCTATTAAAAACATTTAAATGAAAATTCACTACCATAACGCACTTGCTGCGGCCAGAAAATTTTTTTGGCGTCTTCAACGATAATATGCAGACATCTGGATCCAGAATCGTAATTTTTACATGCTCTAAATCTGGAATATCCGTATTGCTGACTTTGTTACTGCTGCTGCTTACACAGAAACTGCTTATTTGCATTAACATAATCCCTTTACTGTATTGTCACATTCAAAAACTTAAAAAATTGTAGCATTAGATTATCTGAAGGTGTTGTAAAATGAACGAGTTAGAAAATGTTTGCGCTGTATTGATTACCTGGATAACAGCCATCTTTATAACAAAATCAGAATAAAAAAGTTCGTATCTTATTAGTTGTTATTACTTGGTGAAACAGTTTTCTGCTGCCTGACGATTCCGTAGAAGGTGGAACCGGTTGCACAGAAGAAAACGAGCCTTGTGAAGGCAGAAAACCCTTCTATCTATGCATTCGTATATATAACTCTTTTAGTTACGTTAAACATTCAACATAAATTGTGTTTTTAAGCAGAGAGGGGTTTAATTTAATACTTTTTAATTTGGATTTTTTCTGAATTTTTGAGACATTTGTTGAACTTTTTCTTAGTTCAGTATGCTACATTTTCCATATTATACCTTATAACATTAACTGCATTATATTAACGAATTTAGAGATGCCAGTAACCTCACAAAATAAAAATAAAAATTCAAATAACCTACAGCACATCTATTTATTTGGAATCATAGTGATGTTCAATATTGCAAAATATTCAAAAGTAGACAATTTAGAAATATTTGATTTAACTCGACTAATTTGTAATTTGGAGTATAAAATTGCCAAAACTATTTTTTACCATTTGCTATATTGGTAGGAAACCACTTGTATGACATCTTTCAAAATAGGTAGATAGAGCGAAGAGGAGCAAGTGAATGACCACGCAGTTTCCCAGATTTTAGTTCTACAATTTTTTAAACATATTTTAAAATTAAAGTGTACCAAAATATACCACAAATTTAAATGAATTGATTAATTCATAGAGATATAGCATGACCCCCTATTCTATTAAGAAAACTAATCGGATGCGTCACCACGCTCACACAAATGACGTCACGAATAAAACAAATATCTCAGGGAAGAAAGGTTTACCAAAAATAATCTGTTTCAAAGTCGTCCAATTCCGAAATAATAAAGTGATTCGTTTGATTTGGACCATACTGTATGTGTCAAGTTATTTATCTTTGTGTTACATTTATTTATATTTGTGTTGAAGCTCATATGACCAATATACTAGAATACTACAAGGTAATTAGTGGAGTGATTGTTAAAATTAAAAGACTAGCTTAAATTTTTGTCGATTTCTTATTTATTAATATATGTTGTTTTTCACAGTGGATTATCCTATAAAAATAAAGTAATTATATTATTTTTCAAGATATATAAAATTATTCTATAATAATTAACACAATTTCTTATTTTTGCTCATTTTTTGGTCGTAAATAATTTTCCAATATTTCAATTATTTAACCAATTTAAAACGGAAGTGTCAATGGTAGTAAGAAATGTCCTTCTGAAACATATGAAACTGAAATAAGCACAAATCGTAAAGTTTAATTTGTACAATAGAAGAATGTTGGTAAATATTAACAATAAATGACTATATATACGCATATAAAATTTATGTTTCTAAAAAAATGCGAAATTTATCTCCTGTAATAAAATCCTATTAAAGCTGAAATCGAACAATATTTTAAAATATACAATCACAACAGATTTATTAAAATATTTCTAAAGCCATGTGCACAATACTAACAGTTAAAGATTTTCTGAAATAAATTTTATAATTAAAGTTCAAACAAAAGGACTGGTTAAATATTTCACAGAAGATTATAAAAGTTGAGTCGAAAGAAGGATAACGTTTTTTGAAATACATTTGAATTAAAAAATTGTGAATACGTTGCCATTAGATAGAAACTATTTCTATATATTATTAAACCTTAGAATATAAAGCATCTACTTTTTGGTTTGTTGGTAGTATAAACATGAAATAAAACAATTGCATGTGTTATCAGTACATACAATCTAATTTAATTCCGTATGTTCCGTAAAAAAAAATTGACACTAAAAGTGTGACCTTTTTGGCTAGTACATCGATCATCTTTATCTAATTTCAAAAAATTCATAATTGTAAGTGCAAGTTAAAAACTTGTAACAGTACATCCTACAACATTTGGACAAGTTACCAGCCAATAAATTCACCAAATACATAAGAGACTTTTATATATTAATTTTAACATTTTCAGAAAAACCGTTTGGAATTTTATAATTCTTCACTCTTTGCTTAGTATTTCTAGTTGAATCGATTATTTTCTGTGATCACCAGCTTTTTATTTTGTTCAGCATTAATGCTTTGCTTTCATATTTTGTCTACAAAAGAGGACTGCAATGTCATTGTCAAATTACAATAAATAATTTATAATTCAATGATTAATCGAAGACCCAAAAAGAACTATTAAAACATTTTTATTAAAGAAAAACAAAGCGTTATACCGGATTTCCTTGGAAAATGTTTTATTTATTTTATTCTTACAAAAACACGTATGGTTTTGGAAATACCGTATCAAATATTGTTATTGTTCTAAGTATTATTTGCATTTGCATCAATGTTCAGAGAGATATATGTGATTTAACAATTGACTAAAACGGTTAATACGCATTAAATTGGTATAGTTGGTATTTTGATGATCACTTTAGGATTAATTTGGTACATTTAACACTTTGATGGTCAATTTGCACAACGATATTTACAGTAATTGTAACTGCTGACATACGCACTTTTCGAAATAATGACAATTTCTTCATATTATGACCTGACCTGATCTAAAACATATTTGGAGCTACAATTAGCTGGGTAACAATTATAGCCTTTAAGATATTTATAGGTTTGTAGGTATTTCTTAGATATTGAAATTAGGCTTTTATTTAACCTGCTAAGTTTAATCGGTTATATATTAATTGAAAACATTTTTTTTCTTTATTAACGCATTACCAGATACGTGAATAAAATTCAAGCGCTTGTTTATTAGTAAATATACTGATCTACCTTGAATTTAAATTAAAACCCTTTAATACAAATAATAGTGATGTGTATTCAGCATATAATGCAAAAAATGCCTGAAGTTATATAAACAATAAAATTGAACTTATTACACATTTTCACTCCCGCCAGCCCTATTTTACCCAAAACTGGTTTGGTTTCCTTTCAGACGTACAACCCACTTTTTTACCTAACCTATTATCTTTACCCATTTTCGCATAAACTTCGCAATTAAACGAATTTTATTTAAACAAGCTTAAATTTAATCTGTCAAGCATAATCCTTTCGGGAAATTGGATCGTTAGCGATTTACCATTAGGTTAAAAAACACAGTACTCCTGTCAACAGTAAAGCCAAAGAAGTAGTCTGCAAGTCTGCATTCTTGTAGGACTTATTTTAAAATTACCTAATGATTTTACTCGGTTGTCTTATTTTTATATTCAGATCCATTTTCAGAAACACCTCTGTAATTTGTTTACTTCTTATATCGTTTCAACCTGGACGAGATCTTGTAATTTTCAATTTAATTATGATGTTCAGTCACATTGTAGTAAGACACTGGAACATTTTTAAACAGTAATTTAAAAATATTATTTGCTAGACCACCCACCTCCCAATATGCGTATAAAAAATAATTTATCATTTTATATGTTTTTTTTTTCTGCGCAATTTGTATTTTTTAGATGAGTATTATAATTTATGTTGAACTTTTAGGATATATTTTAACACGCACTAATAATTTTACTTGCTTTAAATTAAGATCCATTTTCAAAAATACCTTCTCAGTAAGTTGTTTACTTTATGTATCGTCTCAACCTGAAAGAGATCTTGTAATTTTCAATCTAATAAAGATACGATACTCAGTCACATAGTAATATATCACATCGTTTTTTTTTTAGCAGTAACTTAAAAATATAATTTGCCAGCCCACCCACCTCCCAATATGCGTATCATACGCAATTTGTATTTTTTAGTTTACTATTATAATTTGTCTTTTTATATAACTTGCTGCTGTTGTTCTTATTGTTAATTAGTTATTTTATTAGTATGATTGTTGTTATGGTTATTACTAGTTTATTTTATTTTTAGGTTTCATCCTGACATATCTCACATAGGTAGGCAGTTTGAAAACGTTATCTATAATTTTCGTTTTATGTTTTTAAGAATTGTTTGAAAAAAATACCCTAATGTTGCACCGGGATTTTATTTATAGTTGTCATGAATGTGTATAAATTAATTCTATTTCCCCTGCCTCACGATGCCGTAAATGGCGTAGAGGGTTACAGAGAAACAAGCACTTGTGAAGCCAGAGAAGCAATGTCTCCATCTGTATTGAGCATAAATCTTGTAGTTTTAATCTAATACAAATTTTGATATTAGGGCGCACTCTAGTGAAATCATCACTATTTGAGCGTGGTTCACCTCAAATATAAAATAAAGAGTATCTTCATCTCAAATTAATCTAGTGCAACCCTTAGTAACCCTAATAAAAGTTATAATAATTTGTTGCATCACAAACGTACCGCAGTTAATGTTAATATGGTTTTGGTCTCATTTTAAATAACTAAATGAACGTTATTTTCTTGGCGTAACTTATTCAGCCATTATCAACTTTGGCACTGTCGTATCGTAAATACACGCCATACTTTGAAGTTTTCATTTTTTATCAACAGTATAATTATGATGCATCGCCTTTTGCAAAAAAAACTCAATTATCACATACCCAAAACATCTGATACTCTATTGCAGTCCAGCATGTTATAGTAACATACATTCTTGTTAAAACAAATATTATCAGTAAATAAATACTACTTTAACTTCGCGTAAACGGTTACCTTAAAACAACATCATATGTCGCAAATTATTATATTTTCCTATTTTAATATATAATTATCTACAACCTATTTAGTTTTATTATTGGTTCGTTTTGAAAAATAATGTAAGAAAATAAAGATGGTTTTTACTCTGATAATCCGGCATATTCAAAACTCATGATATTTTTGTCGAAGCACACCAAAGCGTCGTTCCTATATTATTTCAGTTTAAGTAAATTAGATAGATAAATTAACACACAGCTCGGATTCTTTACAGTCCTAAAATAATATTAACTTTAAAAGTTCTCATTTTATTCAGAAGTTTTACATTTACCGACACAAACAGGTAAAATTAGATCATCGTTATTGTACTACTGCTTGGATTTAATTAAATAATATTAACTAAATGATTTTACTGTAAAAAAACATCGGAATCTGCACTTTAGTAACCCCAAATATTAACATATCTCTTTTTTTTTTGTACTTTAACGTCGGTCTATTTTCGCGACTATGCCCAATCACCGACGCTAGGAAGCAGTTTTACCTCATTATCCTGGAACCTTAGCCGAAGCCCTGCCTTTCTGTAAGGAGAGTTGAGATATTTAACGTGCCGAACATCGCATGGATACGGGATCGACAGCTTTATGCCTTCCTCGAAATTTGTTTGTTTCTACGCAAATTGTATATTTTAGTTCAGTATTATGGTTTATGTTGGACCTTTAGGAACTATTTTAACACTGCCTGATCATTTTACTTGCCTTTCTTTACATTTCAATTCAGATCGATTTTTATTTTTTAAGAACACCACTGGGTAGCTGATTTATTTTTTGTATGGAAAAGATGTAATTGTCAATTTAATAAAAATGTGATATTCAGTCACATCGTAATAGCGGATTGGATCTTTTTTCTTTAACAGTAATTTAAAAATATTTGCAAACCCACCCACCTCCCAATATGCTTATCAAAACTACTTTATCATCTTAAATTTGTTTATTTCTACGCCATTTGTATTAATTTAGGTCGAGCTTTTAAGACATACTTTAAACCTGGAACAGATATTTCCTAGGCAATTTGTATTTTCTACTTCCGTATCATAATTTATGTTGAGCTTTTACAAGATTCATTGATTGTTGTGACCCTTACTTGGTGAAACTGCTTTATTATTGTCATTGTTTAGTTATTTTTTGTTGCAATTGTCATTATAGTTATTAGTGTTATACGTTAATTCTATCTTTATGTTAAATATTGACATACCTACATCACGTAGACATTTTAAAGGTGTCATCCGTCATTTTAATTTAATTTAATTTGAATTTTTAAAAACCTTTTTGATCAAAACATAGCAACAGATCTTTAGTAGTAGTTATCATGATTTCGTGTTAAGCCGTTTTTTTTTGTCTGCGGATGCTGTCAAGCAGCTAAACAGCTTACAGTAACGTTGAAGAACACCTAGAACATTTAGAATTCAGAAGGGCCACTTGCTCCAATTAGCTTACGCGCTGGTTACGTCCTTCATTTACAGAAACGAAAACTAACAGTGAAGCCAAAGAAGTAGTCTGCAAGTCTGTATTCTTTTAGGACTTGTTTTAAAATTGCCTACTAATTATACTTGGTTGTCTATCTTTATATTCAGATCCATTTTCAGAAACACCTCGGTAATTTGTTTACTTCTTATACTGTTTCAACCTGGACGAAATCCTGTAATTTTCAATCTAATTATGATGTTCAGTCACATTGTAGTAAAGACATTGGATCATTTTTTAACAGTAATTTAAAAATATTATTTGCAAGCCCACCCACCTCCCAATATGCGTATCAAACCTAATTTATCATTTTATATGCATTTTTTTTCTACGCAATTTGTATTTTTTAGATCAGTATTATAATTTATGTTGAACTTTTAGGATATATTTTAACAGTATATACATAATAGTTAATATATATAATATATTAGGTGGTTCTAATTGTAAATATTAGTGTACAATAAAAAATGTTTTAACATGCACTAAGAATTTTACTTGTTTTTCTTTATATTTAAATTAACATACATTTTCAAAAATACCTTCTCAGTAAGTTGTTTACTTTATGTATCGTCTCAACCTGGAAGAGATATTGTAATTTTCAATCTAATAAAGATATTATTAGTCACATAGTAATAGGACATTACATCGTTTTTTTTAGCAGTAACTTAAAAATATAATTTGCCACCCCACCCACCTCCCAATATGCGTATCATACGCATTTTGTATTTTTTAATTTACTATTATAGCTGGTGTTATATAAGTTGCTGCTGTTGTTCTTATTGTTAATTAGTTATTTTATTAGTATGATTGTTGTTATGGTTATTACTAGTTTATTTTATTTTCTGGTTTCATCTTAGCATACCTCACATATGTAGGCAATTTAAAAACGTTATCTATAATTTTCGTTTTATGTTTTTAAGAATCTTTTGAAAAAAATACCCTAACGTTGCACCGGGATTTTATTTATAGTTGTCATGAATGTGTATAAATTAATTCTATTTTCTCCTGCCTGACGATGCCGTAAATGGCGAAGAGGGTTACAGAGAAACAAGCACTTGTGAAGCCAGAGAAGCAATGTCTCCATCTGTATTGAGTATAAATCTTGTAGTTTTAATCTAATACAAATTTTGATATTAGGCCACACTCTAGTGAAATCAACATTATTTTAGCGTGGTTCACCTCAAATATTAAATAAAGGGTATCTTCATCCCAAATAAATCCAGTGCAACCCTTAGTAAAGTAGAGATAAGATTTGATTTTATTGTGAGTGGGCTATTTCAGTCCCTCCACCGCGACCTTAGGTCTATTGTGGCTCACGTCTAATTTAGATTTCACCCATCAATTCCAGCTCCCTGAGGGAGTCGATCTTTTCTTGAGGGTGAGAGTTTGTTTGGCAGGTGTACTGCCATCTGAGTGAAGTCGCTTGTCCGTTTCGAAGCTCAAAGAGAGATAACCTCTCTCCGAGTTCGTCTGGACCCGACATCAGTCAGCGTTTGCCTCGAGGCGGTATCATGAAGTCCCGCTCTCGAGCAGCATCTAATCTCCAGTTGTAATCCACCCCTAGAGATCTCAGCTCCCCTCAGGCTCCTCCAAACCTGATACCTAATAGTGTTAAGACTCAAGGCAACATCCCATCGAGTCCCGCTCCCAATCATCACCCCAGCGAGGCCATCCGTCCGTTTCGTAGCACACAGTATGGGCTCCAAACTCCGGGTGTTTACCACTCATCGGAGATCAGAGCCCCCCGGGACGTCTGGACACACGACACACGCCAGGGCTCAATCCAGGGCGGTATCATCTGGAACCCCGCTCCAGAGTAACAACCAAGCGAGGCCAATTGTCAGTCTCTGAGGCCACAGTGGAGGCGTCAAACTCCGGGTGCATATCACTCCCCAGAGATGTCTGCCTCCCCCCAGCCTCACCTGCACCAGACCCCCGCCAGTGTTTCAGTGTCTCGAGGCGGTATCATGAAGTCCCGCCCTCGAGCAGCATCCAGGCAGGGTCGTTAGCCTGTATCGATCCTCACAGAGTAGGCCCAAGTCTCCAGGTGTAATCCACCGCTAGATACACCAGCCACATCCGGGTTCGTCCAGGTCCAACACCTGCCAGCGTTAGCTTAAATTTCACCCAACAAATCAAGCTTCCGACAGGAGACGACACCTGCGAGGTGAAACTTTGTTTGACAGATGTACTGCCATCTGAGCGAAGTCGCTTGCCCGCCTCAAAGCTCAAAGAGAGATAACCTCTCTCCAAGTTCAGAAGAGGCCTCAACCCTTAGTTTTATTCCACCCCTAAAGATCTCAGCTCTCCTCCGGGTTCGTCTAGACCCGACACCCACCAGTGCTTCGCTCCCGAGCATCGCACAAGCGAGGCCGTCCGTCCGTTCCGAAGCACACAGTGGGGGCCCCAAACTCCGGGTGTTTACCACTCATCAGAAGTTGTCAACCCCCTCCGGGTCGTCTAGACACACGACACTCGCCAGCACTCAACCCAAGGCGGCACCCATCCGGAACCCCGCTCCGGAGTAACAACCAAGCGCGGACAACCATCCATTAATAAAGTAACCTTGTCTGATAAAAGTTATAATAATATGTTGCATCGCAAACGTACCGCCGTTAATGTTAATATGGTTTGGGTTTCATTTTAAATAATTAAATGAACGTTATTTTCTTGGCGTAACTTATTCAGCCATTATCAACTTTGGCACTGTCGTATCGTAAATATACGCCATACTATGATGTTTTCATTTTTTATCAACCGTAAAATTATTTATGTATCGCCTTTTGCAAAAAAAAAAAACAACTCAATAATCACATGCCCAAAATATCTGATACTCTATTGCAGTCCAGCATGTGATAGTAACATACATTCTTGTTAAAACAAATAATATCAGTAAATAAATAATGCTTTAACTTCACGAAAAGGTTTACCTTAAAACAACATCATATGTCGCAAAGTATTATATTTTCGTATTTTAATATATGACTAATTAATTATTTTGTTATTGGCTCGTTTTGAAAAATAATGTAAGAAAATAGAGATCGCTTTTACCTTGATAAGCCGGCATATTCTAAACTCTTGATATTTTTGTCGTAGCACATCAAAACGTCGTTGCTATATTATTTCAGTTTAAGTAAATTAGATAGATAAATTAACACACACCTCGGATTCTTTACAGTCTTAAAATAATTTTCACTTCAAAAGTTCTCATTTTATTCCGAATTTTTTTTTCACTTACCGACACAAACACCTAAAATTAGACCACCGTTATTGTACTATTGCTTCAATTTAATTAAATATTAACAACTAAATGATTTTACTGTAAAAAATCGGAATCTGCACTTTAGTAGCCCCAAATATTAACATATATATTTTTATATAATGTCTTTTTACAAAGAAAACGCTGTGTTTCGCTCTAATAACCTAATATTCAAAACTTTTTTTTTGTACTTTAACGTCGGTCTATTTTCACGACTATGCCCAATCACCGACGCTAGGAAGCAGTTTCACTTAATTATCCTGGAACCTTAGCCGAACCCCTGCCTTTCTGTAAGGAGAGTTGGGATATTTAACGTGCCGGACATCCCATGTACACGGGACCGACGGCTTTATGCCTTCCTCGAAGGATGAAACGTGCAGACATTCAACTTGGTCAAAATACAATGCCACAGCCTCAG
This sequence comes from Tillus elongatus, assembly GCA_964006375.1. Classification (NCBI taxonomy): domain Eukaryota; kingdom Metazoa; phylum Arthropoda; class Insecta; order Coleoptera; family Cleridae; genus Tillus; species Tillus elongatus. Next base: position 67,677,689 of record OZ023264.1, read on the forward strand.
TTGATGTTAATTTTACAGTATGTACTTCTTACCCTTGGACCACCGAGGCTCTGATATTCAAAGCTCTAATATTCCTTCGCAACCTACCCTACCATGATTAAAAACACTATTTTGTTGATATAATGCAGTTTGGATTGCCATAGATAATACTGGTTTGTAGGCGTAGCTTTTCTCCAACGACCTTAAAAACTCTTAATAATCCTTCGCAGCGCAAGACAGCATAATTAAAATTATTATTGTTTTATTTTAACAAGCAGTATTGGGAAATAGGTACGGTTTTACATCATAAAGGGTTGTAACTTTGGTTCTGGTCAGGTCAGGTCAAAAATAATCTTCCGCAGTATAAAATACTTTGGTCCAAGACAATCTTCCATTAACAATTATTGTTTTGATTTTAATAAATAGTGTGAATAACTAAATACTGGGTTACCTCAAAAAGTCTAAACTAATATATATTTGAAACATAAGACGCAATGATCAAAGAAACCTTTCCGTCCACTTAATATCATCTCGGGCTTGGTAAGCAGGATTAGTAAGTAGATATTATGTTACCTTAAAAAGCATTATCTTTTACCCTGGTACCCTTACATTCATAAAAAAATATAGTTGTTTAACATAAATAACAATAATAAATACCAACGGTAAGTAGATCTTCTTTTACCTTAAAGATGCACTGAAACTTTTGTTCTAAAAATCTCAAATTCAAAACTGTATACTCTTTGGTAATATTGTTAAGGAGAAATCCAGTCTTAGTTGAAATAAAAATTGTTTCATTTTTTACAAATAATATTTACTAGGTATTTTTATACCTCAAAAGTGTTGCTCAAAAAACCAATTTTTAATATTGGTATAATTTCGCAACATAACACACCAGGATTAAAGTTGTTTCGAATTAAAAAAATAGTACTAGTCAGTTGTTTTACCTTAAAAACGCTGTAATAACCCCATTAAAACCACAATTTCTCGCAACTTATACCGTGATCAAAACCCTCTAGTTGTTTAACATTTAAGGAAACAGTATCAGTTAGTAATGTTTTATCTCAAAAGGTCGTGTAAGTATTGTTCCAATAACCTCATTTAAAACTAAGTATTTTTGCCACATACCACACCAGATTTAATATTTTTTGGTTTTTATAAATTGTCTTAGTAAACAGAAATCATTTTAGGAAAAAAAAACACATTGTAAGGCCTTGCATTCAAAACTCTTTTAAATATTCTTTGGCAGCATTACATGCCATAATTTGAAATTATTTGGATTTTTAAGAAGAGTACTAGCAAGTCCGTATTGTTCTACCTCAAATGTCTTGCTAATTAAATATTGTTCGTAGATAGGCACTGTTTTGCTTGAAACAAACCTTGTAACGTGTATTCTAATAACCAGGTAAAAAAATAATCCCTTTTCGCACAATATACCATATCTGGGGTAACCCTTGGTCATTTTAAATTATTGTGTCAGTAAATAGGCATTGTTGAACGTCAAAGAAACCTTGCGACTTTCACTCTAATAATTTTTCACTCAAAACCGAGATTCACTAACAGTAATTTAAAATTAATGTCGTTTTGATTTTACCAATTATTGTGTTGGCAAGTATTGTTTTACCTCAAAAGTCTTTTAAAATTCGGTCTAGGAACTTTATATTCAAAATTAATATACTTTCTCAACAAACATACGATGACCATTATAAATTATCAAAATAAATAGAATATTACGTGGTTTTAAATAAATAGTATCAGTAAGTACGCAGTGCTTATGTCAAAGAAACTTTGTAACTTTCATTCTGATAACGTTACATTCAAAATCGCAATATTCATTCTCAATATAGTACCACAATGAAGCATTATTTCTGCCTTTCAATGTTTTAATATTTTTAATAGTACTAAAAATTAGGTATAGTTGTACCACAAAAAAACGTGGTAACTTTCGATCTAATATCATCAGATTCAATCTAATGTCATAATAAAATATATTCTTTCGTTTATTTAAATGTGTTCCCATTTTATCAGTATTGCTTTAAGTACCTACCTTACAAGTACGTACCTACGAATGTGTTCAAATTGTAGCAGTAGGTGTAGGTAGGTATAGTGATTTTATGTACTTGAAAGAAGAGTAAATTTTGCTCTACTAATCCATATTTTATTTCTTAAAAACTACGAACGTCATGTATTACCCAGTAGTGAAATATTACAAGCCTATTGATGTAAAGAGCACTACAATATGCACTGAAATTAGAGCAGCTAACATAACCTCGAAAAATTGGGAAAAGGGGAGTGCATAATGTTGGAGATTTTAAGGTATGTGTGAGGTATTTACGTTTATTTTTAAATAATTAAAACCTGCCCTACTAGTTAGCGCAGCATAAGTATTGTTTATTTGCAATTATACTCACAAAAATATATACTTGTTCAACATAAATTAATAATAATAAATACCAACGGTAAGTTTTTTTAGCTTAAAGATGCACTGAAACTTTTGTTCTAAAAATCGCAATTTGGAACATTGTTAAGGAGAAATCCAATCTTAGTTGAATTAAAATCTATTTCAATTTTTACAAATAATATTTACTAGGTATTTTGATACCTTTTCCCTCAAATAAACCATTTTTAACACTGGTATAATTTCGCAACATAACACACCAGGATTAGTGACAATATTTTCTTGTTTCTTTAGAATTTAATAAATAGTACTAATCGGTTGTTTTACCTTAAAAAAACGCTGCAACCTTCGCTCAAAGAGCCCCATTTTAAAGCCTTTAACACTTTCTTGCAAATTATACCATGATCCAAACCCTCCAGTTGTTTAACATTTAAACAAACAGTATCAGTTAGTAAATGTTTCATCTCATGTAACCATTGCTTCAATAACCTCATTTAAAACAAAGAATTTTTGCCGTATAACACACTTGATATAATATTTTTTAGTTTTTATAAATTGTCTCAGTAAATAGACATGATTTTACTTTAAAAAAAAAAGACACTGCAACGCCTTGTATTCAAAACTCTTTAAATATTTGGCAACATTACATACCATAATTTGCAAGTAGTATTTGTATTAGCAAGTCCGTATTGTTCTACTTAAACTGTCTTGCTAATTAAATAATGTTCGTAGATGGGCACTGTTTCGCCTTGAACAAACCTTGTAACCTCAATGTAAAATTAATATCGTTTTGATTTTAACAATTATTGTGTTAGCAAGTAGGTAGTATTTTACATCAAGTCTTTTAAAATTCGGTCTAGCAATCTTATATTGAAAACTAATATACTTTCTCCACAAAACATACGATGACCAGAGACACTCTTATTTATTTAATATTGTTCCGATTTTTATATTATTTGTGTTTTGTTTCTTTAACGGCGGCCTTCTTTAATGTCGGCCTACTTTCGCGACTATGACCAATCACCGACGCCAGGGAGCAGTTTCACGTCACTATCCTGGAAATTTTGCCGAACCCCTGCCTTTTTGTAAGGAGGGTAGTGATTTTTAACGTGTCCAACATCGCATGGACACGGGACCGACGGCTTTACGCCCCCTCCGAAGGGCGGAACGTGCAGGAATTGAACTTGCTCAAATACAATGCCACTCTTGATGTTAATGTTACAGTTTGTACTGTAAAAGTTAAAGAATAACACTGGGATCGAACTTAGTACCCTTCGGTTAAGAAGCACACGTTCTTACCACTGAACCACCGAGGCTCTAAGTAGGCATTGTTGAACGTCAAAGAAACCTTGCGACTTTCACTCTAATAATTTTACATTCAAAACCAAGATTTACTAACACTAATGTAAAATTTATATCGTTTTTATTTTAACAAGTATTGTGTTAGCAAGTATTGTGTTAGCAAGTATTGTGTTAGCAAGTATTGTTTTACCTCAAGTCTTTTAAAATTCGGTCTAGGAACCTTATATTCAAAACTAATATACTTTCCCAACAAACATACGATAACCAAAGACACTAATTTATTAAAGATTGTTCGACTTTTATATTATTTCTAAAAAAACACTTTGCAACTTTCGCTCTAATAACCTCATACACTAATACCATGGTTAAAAACACTCTTTGGCTGATTTAACCTGATTTCAATAAACAGTACTAGTATGTAGATATTGTCTTATCTAAGAGAAAAGAAAATTGAGACGCAGAAAGTGCTTTATGGTAGCGAATTTTCATTAAATGCTTCAAATTTTAATAACTAACCTGCTATAAACCTACAAAGTTGAATTCTGGTATATCGTAAGGTATTTACCAAGACAGCATCTACCAAATTTCATCAAAATAGCTTTGTTGTTTCTTGAGTTACAATTTTTTTCGGAAAAATATTTTTTTTTTAGAAAACTGATCAGATCGGGCTGCCTAACGAACTCATCAAAATCGGTTAATTACTTTTAGAGTTATCAACTGATAATAGATCCAACTGGATATATATATATATATATATATATATATATATATATATATATATATATATATATATATATATATATATATATATATATATAATATATATATATATATAATATATATACATTATATAACACGAAACTTGGCTGCAGGTTCTAAGGACCCAAATTCGCGCTCATTTAGAAGCATTTTTGTAAAGTCTCACCATTGATACCTCTCTATTGGCTATTTAAAAAAAAAAAAATTCGCTAAAATGTAACCTTCGCTCAACTAACCTAATATTTAAAGCTCTTACTATTTTTTTTGCAACATTACACCCCACGAATAAAGGTATTAATTTCCATATTATGATTCAAGGCATCATTTAGTTAATTTAATTGCTCAGATTTTAACAAATAGAATGAGTAAGCAGGTACCGTTTTACCCAATAAGTTTTCTAATTTTCGCCTTAATAACCACACAATAAATAACAATATTATTTGGGGACATAACATACCACAATCTAAGACACTCTTCAAAAATTCGCAGTGAACACGCACTGTATTACTTAAAATAAATTTTGGAACTTCTGTTTTAAATTGTGTCTAACCATTAATCTTTTTCCCCATTATAAAATATCAAAATAATGGGAACATTAAGTCGTTTTAAATAAATAGTATCAGTAAGTACGCAGTGTTTACGTCGAAGAAACCCTGCAACTTTCATTCTAATAAGCTCACATGCAAAATCTCAATATTCCTTCCCAATATAGTACCATGATTAAGCATTATTTCTGGCTTTGAAAATCTTTTGATCTTTTTAATGTGACTAAAAATTAGGTATAATTGTACCACAAAGAAATGTGGTGACTCTCGACCTAATATCATCAAATTCAACCTAATCTCATAATAAAAGATATTCTTTTGTTGATTTAAATGTGTTCCCATTTTAGCAGTAGGTGGGTATTGTTTTAAGTGCCTACCTAAAAAAATTTGTTCCAATTGTAGCAGTAGGTAGGTAGAACAGTTTTATGTACTTGAAAAAAGAGTATATTTTGCTCTACTAATCCATATTTTATTTCTCAAAAACTACTAACATTTTGAAGATACCTAAAATTGTGTGTTTAATACTTCTACAAACTAATGAAATTTTCATTCAACTTTAAACCAACGTTTGTTTCCATAATTGGCATACCTATATTATTTTCTACAATTCCTTTAAGATGTTAAATTTACGCCTGGCTTCTAAAGGTAATTATTTACCCTTATTTAATTTTGCCTCTACATAATAATTTTGTTTACTCTTAAATTCGTTGTGTAAATGTGATGCCTCTTAGAAGCTACATTTTTAAATCTAAAAACTCAACCATGAGCAAATTCTTATGAAAATAAAGATAAAACTAAGATTCTTGTTTGGGGCGTGGACATTCTTCTCAGTTTGGTGGATTTCAAACAGTATGTATAGTTCAGTTTAGTTTCATTTAATAAGTTAGTGTACACGGTCAGCGTTGTTAAAAACAAGAAATGTTTTTAGATTCCAGAGCAGAGTTGCTAGGTTAGGAGATTTTTCGCAAAAAATAGAGGATCTTCATCTTTGAGAAAATTAATTATAGCAGTCGTCCCGGTAAAAGCAATTTACCATTCTTTAAGTGCCTTTTTAATTACTAAATATAATAGTTAATTATAACGGTTCCTACAACCGTGCGTTTCTAATTTTAAGGTATAGATTTAGGATGTAGATAGGTATTCTCGTTTAGTGTGTCATAAAGTTTTCTTTTTGCAACACAAAACATTTCGCAACTTTTCTTTATTATTTTTAATTTCTATACAAGCTTTAATAGGAAGTGGCACGTCTTAATAATGTTTTATTTTAATATGTTTTAATGTTTTCTTCATTGTACCTAACTTACTTAAAATTAATTTTTGCCTTGCCACATCATAGTTATATAACTATAGCTAACCTTACTAGTTATAGTTAATTATAATGGTTCCTACAGCCGTGCCTTTTTAATTTTAAGGCATATATTTAAGATGTAGATACGTATATGTGTTGAGTGTGTCATTAGACATTTTTTTCTTTAACATCGTCCTATTTCCGCGACTATGGCCAATCAACGACGCCAGGGAGTAGTTTCACCTCACTATCCTGTAAATTTTGCCGAACCCCTACCTTTCTGCAAGGATGTTAGGGACCTTTAACGTGCCCAACATCGCATTAATCGAGGAATTTACGCCCCCTCCGAAGGGCGCAACGTGCAGACGTTCAACTTGCTCAAATACAATGCCAAAATCTCGGTTGATGTTAATTTTACAGTATCTTCTGAAAAAGTGAAAGGGAAACGAACCCAGTCCTTCGGTTCAGATGCACACGTTCTTACCCCTGAACTACCGAGGTTCTTTAGAGATACTTAAAATTGTTTGTTTAATACTTCTACAAACTAATGCAATTTTTCTTTAATTTTATAATATTAATAGGAATTATTTTATACAATTAGTTTTAAATGTTGGTAAATTTATAACTGGCTTCTAAGGTAACTAATTAGCTATATTTATAAATTTTTGCCTCTACATAATAATTCTCTTTGCCCTTAAATACGTTGTGTAAATGTGATGCTTCTTAGAAACTATATTTTTAAATTTAAGAACTCACCCATGAGAAAAAGCCTATGAAAATTAAAACTAAGATTCTTGTTTGGGGCCGTTGATATTCTCAGTTTGGTGGATTTCAATAAGTATAGTTTAGTTTGATTTAATCAGTTAATGTACAGGGTGAGCATTTTTAAAAGCAATAAATGTTTCTAGATTCTAGTGCAAAGTTGCCAAGTTAGGGGATTTTCATCTTTGAGAAGGAAACATTTAGGGATTTTCATCTTTGAGAAAATTAATTTACTATTCTCTTAAGAATAACACTAAAACATAGTTGCCAGGTTATGGGGATTTTTCGCAAAATTTAGGGAATTTTTATTTTTCGAGAAAATTACTGCAATCGTTGAATCAAAACTGAACAAGATCTCACTTTGTTAGGGATTTTTGTTTTATTTGAGAATAATGAATTTAGAGGAAGTTTTTTTTTGAGTCATGAATCTAATTAAAGAAAATTCAACAAAAAGTCTGGCAACTCCCTTTAGCGCACTCTTTCTCGGTTTATTTGCAGTTTTAACAGCGGTGCATATCGTTCAATTTTTGTTCAACTCGGTATAATTAAATATTTTAAAAGCACAATAAAACAATATGTTAACAGGGCAAACCTGTCGTAAAGTTTTTATTGGTCAAACAATCTTCTTATGTGTTTAATTAAACGTTACTCATATCTGGATATCATTAATATTCTTTATTCATCATGATGTGTATGTATATATATGCTAAAAACAATATCATATTCTTTACGGTTTGCTAGCTAATTACCTGACGTCGTGGGGGAGTAACCGTTTGCGATGTCTTACCCCCCAAACGGCATCAGAAGTGTCACTATTGATTTCAGCGACCCGAAAGCTCTTTATTTTCTATATTAAATTAGGAACACATTTTAATTTTAATTTAGGTTTTAATTTTTTAGCGTGGGTTTGTTTAATTTAAGGATTACAACTGCCATGAATTCTACTAATTAAAATTATATTTTATATTCGCCCACCTTCCTCCACTTTCGTCTACATAAAAAAATACTTAAATAAATAATTTTTGGGCATCTTTGTTAGCATCCAATTTTCTATGTTAAATTAGGAATTATGTTGATTCTGGATTTTTACTGTAAAGTTGTTTACATTAGAATAGATTAGAATTAAAATTTTATAATTTATTGGCCCACCCTCCTCCACTTTTTCCTCTACATAAAAATACTTAAATAATTTTTGATCATCTTTTTCAGCATGCAATTTTCTATGTTAAATTAGGAATTGTGTTGATTCCAGATTTTTACTGTAAAGTTGTTTACATTAGATTAGAATTAACATTTTATAATTTATTGGCCCACCCTCCTCCACTTTTCTCTACATAAAAATACTTAAATAAATGATTTTTGCGCATCTTTTTTAGCATGCAATTTTCTATCTTAAATTAGAAATTGTGTTGATTCTAGATTTTTATTGTAGTTTTTTTTACATTAGATCAGATTAGAATTAAAATTGTATAATATATTGGCCCACCCTCCTCCACTTTCCTCTACTTTAATAATTTTTACGCATCTTTCTAGCTAGTAATTTTTTGTCTTAAATTAGGAAGTGTGTCACTTCTAGGTTTTAACTGTAAAGTTGTTTACATTAGATTAAAATTAAAATTTTATAATTTATTGGCCCACCCTCCTCCACTTTCCTCTACATAAAAATACTTAAATAAATGATTTTTGCGCAATGCAATTTTCTACGTTAAATTAGGAATTGTCGATTCTAGGTTTTTACTGTAAAGTTGTTTACATTACATTAGAATTAACATTTTATAATTTATTGGCCCACCCTCCTCCACTTTCCTCTACATAAAAATAGTTAAATAAATGATTTTTGCGCAATGCAATTTTCTACGTTAAATTAGGAATTGTCGATTCTAGGTTTTTACTGTAAAGTTGTTTACATTAGATTAGAATTAACATTTTATAATTTATTGGCCCACCCTCCTCCACTTTCCTCTACATAAAAATACTTAAATAAATGATTTTTGCGCAATGCAATTTTCTACGTTAAATTAGGAATTGTCGATTCTAGGTTTTTACTGTAAAGTTGTTTACATTAGATTAGAATTAACATTTTATAATTTATTGGCCCACCCTCCTCCACTTTCCGCTACATAAAAATACTTAAATAAATGATTTTTGCGCATCTTTTTTAGCATGTAATTTTCTATGTTAAATTAGGAATTGTGTTGATTCTAGATTTTTACTGTAAAGTTGTTTACATTCGATTAGATTCAAATTAAAATTTTAGAATTTATTGGCCCACCCTCCTCCACTTTCTTCTACATAAAAATACTTAAATAAATAATTTTGGCGCATCTTTTTAGCTTGTCATTTTTTTTTTTTGGTGTTAAATTAGGAAGTATGTCCATTCTAAGTTTTAACTATAAAGTTGTTTACATTAGATTAGATTTAAATTTTATAATTTATTGGCCCACCCTCCTCCACTTTCCTCTACATAAAAATACTTAAATGATTTTTGCGCAATGCAAGTTTCTATGTTAAATTAGGAATTGTGTCGATTCTAGATTTTTACTGTAAAGTTGTTTACATTAGATCAGATTAAAATTAAAATTTTATAATTTATTGGCCCACCCTCCTCCACTTTCTTCTACATAAAAATACTTTTTGCGCATCTTTTTAACTTAACGTTTTGTAATAAATTAGGAATTGTGTCAATTCTAGGTTTTTACTGTAAAATTGTTCACATAGATTACTGGAATTGAGATTTTATATTTACATGGCCCAGAGTCTTCTACTTTCGTCTACATGACGACTCTTAAATAAAGATTTTTTGCGCATCTTTTAACTAGTAATTCTTTGTGTTAAATTAGAAATTGTGTCAATTCTAGGTTTTTGCTGTAATTTTGTTTACATTAGATTAGAATAAAATTAAAATTTTATATTTTATTGGCCCACCCTCCACCTCTTTCCTCTATATAAAAACTCTGATATAAATAATTTTTGCGCATTTTTTAGCTTGTAATTTTCTGTATTAAATTAGGGATTGTTGTGGTGTTGATTTTAGATTTTTACTGCAAAATTGCTTACATTAGACTAAATTTGAATTAAAATTTTATTGACCCACCGTCCTCCACTTTCCTCTACATAAAAATATTTGAAATAGTTTTTGCGAAGCTTTTTTAGCCTGTAACTTTTTTAACGTTATTTACCAGATGATGAGCAATTATCTTGGTTCATCCGATTTGTGAGTGGGTGACTCCCGCTCTCCATCTGAGGACGCAGCTTTGGTGGTTTGAGTGGAGGATAGTACCCCATCTCTACCTCCATTGGTTCACCAGTTTCCTGGAGATCGAGAGTATTACCCATCTCGTTAGGGTTTATTTTACTGCGCCTCTCCATTGGAGGATGAAGGTTTGGTGGTTGGAGTGCGGATAATCGCCCCCGTCTCTACCTCCAGTTGCCTGGAGATCGAGAGTATCACCCATCTCGTTAGGGTTTATGTTTATTGCCTAGTCTATTTATACATAAAAATATGAAGTAATTTTTGCCCATCTTTTAGCCTGTAACTTTTTTTAAGTTATTTACCAGATGATCAGTAATTATTTTGGTTCATCCTTCGATTGGTGAGTCGATGACTAAGGAGCTCCGGCTCTCCATCTGAGGACGCAGCTTTGGTGGTTTGAGTGGAGGATAGTACCCCATCTCTACCTCCATTGGTTCTCCAGTTGCCTGGGCATCGAGAGTGTTACCCATCTCGTTAGGGTTTATTTTATTGCGCCTCTCCATTAGAGGATGAAGGTTTGGTGATTGGAGTGCGGATAGTCGCCCCCGTTTCTACCTTCACTGGTTCTCCAGTTGCCTGGAGATCGAGAGTATCACCCATCTCGTTAGGGTTTATGTTTATTGCCTGGTCCATTTATTTGGTCCCACGACAGCTTTAAGGCATTTATTGACAGGGAGGGACTTTTACCTTGCGGGTAACCTCTTCCCATGCCTTCGCACCAGCTATGTTTATAGCTTATCAGATAGAAACCCTGGACTGGGTTGACCCTTTCCCTTAGAATAACGTCACCCATCGCCCTCGGTCTTCTTGTTATTACTACTAGCTCATCAGACAAGGTCTTATAACCTTCCCTTGCAGGTAAGCTCGCCCTTTGTCCTTGCGCTAGTTGTATTTTAGTTCAACCCCAGGCTTGAACTGACCTTTCCACTAAAGAATAGGTCGTCAATCGCCCTTGGGTTGAGTCCCAGAAGGGATTAAATGGCGGATAAGAGGACTATCCTTCCAGGAGCCATGCCCTTCTGTCTCCGATATTTTGTAGGCACACAAACCCTTTACCAAGGTGGATTGAATTTATAATTCTGCCGTCTCAAGGTAAATGATTGTGTTTTTGGCAATATAAGTAAAATATATATATATATATATATATATATATATATATATATATATATATATATATATATATATATATATATATATATATATATATATATATATATATATAATGTTTTGCTATCGTAAATCAGAGAACATTTTTGCGTTTTCCAAACTTGAGGTAGATTGTTTGTATTGTGTCTTAAAGTAATCTTAAATTAACCAACGCCTTGATTGAATCAAATTGTATATTCTTTAATTATTTAAATATTTTTTATGTATTGTCAGTGATAAATTTTCAAATATTTTTGATACTTAGTCTACTACCTCATTATAATTATTTGTATTCGTTTTAATATTGTTTATATATCTTTGCATGTTATTGTGCTTTATCGTATTATTGTTCTGAAAGCTTGGTTTAGGTGCATTTTTGTACTACGGCATTCTTATTATCACCATCGCCGTGTTTTATGCTTTTGCGTACCTACATAGCTTATCTTCTGTCACTGGTACTAATTTCGTTGTTTTTATAATTACTATAGACGTTGTTGCATTCCCAGTGAAAACTTAAAGTATATGACGTTACTACTCCCCCAAGTCAAGTTCCTAAATATTTTCATACCGTTTGAAAACGTTTTAACCTAAAAATTAATGTCATATTTGTTTATTAGCTGGACGCACTTTATTTTTCGTAAGTGTTTGGATATTTTTACTTTTGATGATCATGTTTGTTAAACGCTTTTATAGATACGGTTTTTACTATGGCTTGGCACAATGTTGCTTTTTTATTAGTATATACTTCTCCATACTGTACAATTAATCTACAAAACTGACATATATGCTTACATTTTACTTTTAAACGCTGTCGACGAGGCGTGTTTCAAATAATGTTTTTTCCATTTCGAACACATTTTTGCTATCTCACTTTACGTCGATTGCTCAATTATTATTACTATTATTATTATTATTATTATATTACTAATCTACTTATTATTAACAAACGCTTATAAATCTACCTGATACTTCATTATTTTCTATTACTAATATTGTTATTTTCAGTAATTAATGTTTTCCATACATTTTCGTCGATTCTGTTTATTTGTAATCATTACAATTCTTTCGACATATTTACATTTTTAACTATTAGTGCCTGTAACCTACAAAACTGACATCTATGCCTACATTTTACTTTTAAACGTTGTTGATAAGGCGTGTTTCGAAGAATGTTTTTTTCGATTTCTAAGACATTTTTGCTAACTCACTTTACGTCGATTGCTCAAATATTATTATTATTATTATTATAGTAGTAATCTAGTTATTATTAACAAACGCTTATAAATGTACGTGATACTTCATTATTTTCTATTACTAATATTGTTGTTTTCAGTAGTCAATGTATTCCATACATTTTCGTCGATTCTGTTTATTTGTAATCATTACAATTTTTTGATATATCTGTATTTTTAACTATTAGTGCTCTAATTGTCTTCTCGCTCTGAATGCTTTGTTTCGGCACACATGCACTGGGGCAATTTTCTAAATTATTTCTTTCCAACTGATTTTCGCTCCCAGACAATCTAGAATTTACGCTTTGAATGACTATCAAATGTATTAGAACACCTGTGTATATAACTTTCTGTCGTTACCTGGCGCACTTGTTGGTTTTTTAAATTATCGTTTCAACACTTATACACTCAAGTCACAATAAGGATTGTTATTTGCATTTTTAGTTTTGTTTACAAATGTCATTTCCAAAGAACGTGTTTTTTTTTAATTAAATATTTTCTGTTATTGTTTATATCGATTATATCGTAAAATCTTGATACTTTAATTAAATATTGTGTAAGATTATTCTGCTTTTATTCATGTAATACTTCACCCATACTTAACTATCCAGCCGTTGTATGTAATTACCTGTAATCAACTCGGATTTTTTGTCACTTTGATACGTATTTAGTTATTTGTAATCTTTAATAATATTAACGCTTTTTTGGTATATTTTTATTAGTTTTATTATTACGTTTGGTCGTTTCCTTTTTTTATTATTATTGCGTTTATAGTATTCTGCGTTTGAAACTGTGTTTTACCGAATTTAAGCTAGCCACTTTTTTCATTACTACCTTAACCTTTTAATTTTGTCTAAATATTTATGCTTTCCATTGTTATCATATTTGTAAAGAGAATATATTATTTGCATCTATAATTTGTCAGTATCCGACGTATTACTGGTTAATTTTTAAATGCTTACCGTTTCAGATTTATCCACGACAGGAAGATGGTATTTCCGCTTCATTTTTATAACGGTCTTACTTATTCTATGTTTTAAATTCTATTGCCGACTAATACTTTTCCACTAAAATATGCTTTTGCATTTTTAAAATACTTATGTTATTTTTTTGTATGTATTACTCAAAGTTAAATAACGTTTTTATGACATACATAGTTTGCGTATTTCTCTAACTATCCTAACATTGTATGTTTGTAACTGCTTGTAATCAATTGTTTAGCAATCTTTGCCAATTAGCCTGTTCCATTTCTTTTGATGTCGACAACATTTTTAAACGGTTTTAATCTATGTACAAATTTCTATCAATGTCCGGCGTATCAGCAGTTATTTTTTCTTTTTAATATTTAGCCACTGTTTTATAATCTATATATGTATTCTCTAGTTTTACGAGCTGTTCGTTTTATTCTTAGAACGTTGTTGATTTACCTTTGTATCAAATTTCTATTCTGATTAATGTTTATTAGTTTTCTTTCTATTCTGATTAATGTTTATTAGTTTTCATCATTTTCTGTAATGATTTGAATTATTACCTATTTTGGTCAATTAGTTTAACACTTTGTGGGTCTATCTCGATCGTTATTAATATCTTAAACGCTTTTGTAAGTATAAATTTTGGTCAATGTCCCGGGCATTTTTCTTCAACATTTAATCCTCGTATTTTCATTTGTTTTAGTTTCATTTTTCTCACCCTATTGATTTAAATTTTAAATTATATTTCTGGTTAATTTATTTAGAATTGAATGATGTTCTGTAATTATTTGAATTATTGAGTAATTGTAACCTATTGTTGGTTTATGTAGATGGTTATAAAAAATTTCAAACGCTTTTGTGTATACAGTATTCTGTTCATGTCGGACGCATTAGTTATTTTATCTTCTTATCATTTACACGTATAAAATTTATATATTTAATTTCTAATAATTCCAATTCTCATTTTTTTTATATTATTACGTTTGATATATTTTCGTTTTTATTACTATTGCGTTTATTATTTATTGGTTTTTGGTATTCTGGTTTTGAAACTGTTTTTTACCGAATAGGTATAAAATTTATATATTTAATTGCTAATAATTTCAATTCTCTTTTTTTTTATTATTACGTTTGATATTTTTTCGTTTTTATTACTATTACGTTTATTATTGGTTTTTGGTATTCTGGTTTTGAAACTGTTTTTTACCGAATATGAGCTAGCCACTCTTTTTATATTTAAAAATTTTAATTTCATCTAAGATACTACGCTGTCAATTATGGTTTTTTTATTTGTGAAACGAATATATTATGTGCCTCTATAATTAGTTAATATCCGACGCATCACTGGTTATTTTTTTATTGATTGCCGTTTTAAGATTTATCCACGACACGAAGATTGTATTTCCACTCCATTAAATAACGTTTTTATGCCATATAAAGTTTATTTCTTTAAGTATCTTAACATTGCGTGTTGTAACTGCTCATAATCAATTGTTTAACTATCTTTGCCAATTGGTTTAATACCTTGTTCAGTTTCTGTGGATATCTATAAAAAAACGCTTTTGTATGCACAGTTTTCTATTAATGTCTGGTGCATCAACAGATATTTTTCTTTTTAATATTTACCGTTGTATAATTTATATATTTATTCTCAAGTTTTACGTGATCTTTGTTTTATTTTTATAACGCTACTGATTTACCTATCTTTTAGATTCAATTTCTGATTGTTTTTGCGGTTTAATCATTTTCTGTAATGATTTGAGTTATTAACTATTTTGGTAAATTAGTTTAATACCTCGTGGGTCTATTTCAATTGTTATTGTTTTAAATGCTTTTGTAAGTACAAATTTCTGTCAGGGTCCTGCGAATTTTGTTTTTTTTTTACATTTATTCCCCGCATTTTCTCGTGGTTTAGTTTTATTTTTCGCATCCTATTGATAATGAGTTTAATTCCATTTCTGCGTAACGTATTTTGAATTTAATGATGTGCTGTGATGACTTGAATTATTATCTATTTTTGTCAATTGTAACCTTGTTGGTTTATTTCGATGGTTATTAAGTTATTTAACGCTATTGTCTGTGCAGTAGTTCTCTATCAAAGTTTGTCGTATCAGTAGTTATTTTTTATTTTTAACATTTCCGGCTTAAAACTTATATATTTCACTTTTAATACTCATTTGCGTGTTCTTTGTTTTATTTTTAGAACGCTGTTGGCTTGTGTTTCAAATTCCTTTTGTGATGAATGTTTTTGTGATTTTTTGTGATGATTTTAATTATTAACTATTTATTTTTGATTACTTTAATACCTCGTGTCTCGTGAGCCTATTTCGATTGTTATTTTTTTAACGCTGTTGTAAGTATAAATTTCTGCCAATGTCCCCCGCATCAGTCTTTTTTTTTAACATTTACTCATCGCATTTTAACGTGGTTTAGTCTCATTTTTCGAACCACATTGATAGTGTGTTTTAAATTCCATCTCTCGTTAATGTATTTCGAATTAGTGTTCTGTGACGATTTTAATTATTAACTGTTTTTGTCAATTGTAACCTTGATCTTAATGCCTATCAATTTTTTAAACGCTCATGTGTGTACAGTTTTCTGTCCATGTCCGACGCATTAGTAGTTATTTTATCTTCTTAATATGAACTGTTGTAAAATTTATATATTTAATTCCTAATAATTCCAATTATCATTTTTTTTTTGTTAGCTACGTTTGGTATACTTTTGTATTACTATTGCGATTACAGTATTCTGGGTTTGCAACTATGTTTTACCGAATATGAGCTAGCCACTTTTTTCGTTTAAAATTTTTAATTTTATCTAAAATACTTACGCTTAATTGTTATCTTATTTGTCAAGGGAATATATTATTTGTCTATAATTTGTTAATATCCGACGCACCAGTGGTTAATTTTTATTGCTTATCGTTTCAAGATTTATTCACAGATTGTATTCCCGCTTCATGTTTAATTAAATAACGTTTTTATGGCATATAAAGTTTATTTCTCTAACCATCGTAACATTAAATCTTGTAACTGCTTGTAATCAATTTAACTATATTTGCCAATTAGTTTAATACCTACAATTTTCTATCAATGTATGAACGCATCAGCAGATTTTTTTCTTTTTAATATTTTAATGTTCTTGCGGTTTAATCATTTTCTGTAATGACTTTATTTATTTAACTATTTTCGTAAATTAGTTTAAGACCTAGTGGGCCTATTCCTTATTCATTCTTTAAACGCTTTTGTAACTACAAATTTTGGTCAATGTCGTGAACATCACTGGTTTTTCTGTTTAGTTATCGCATTTTTATTTATTAGTTTCATTTTTCGCATCCAATTTATAATGTGTTTACAATCAACTTCTGGTTAATGTATTTTGAATTTAATGCTGTTCTGTGATTTGAATTATTAACTATTTTTGTCAGTTGTAACCTAGTTGGGTTATTTCGATGGTTATAAAAATTTTTAAAGCCTTTTGTGTAAACAGTTTTCTGTCCATGTCCGACGCATCAGTACCTAGTTATTTTTTCTTGTTAATTTTTACTGTTGTAAGATTTATACACTTCATTCCTAGTCCCTATCAGCTCAATGTGCTTTTCTTTTATTTTTAGAACGTGGTTTTATACCTGTGTTTTAAATTCCATTTCTGATTAATGTATTTTTCATTTAATGGTGTTCTGTAATGATTTAAATTTGTAATTATTTTTGCCCACAAGTTTAATACCTTTTTGGTTTTTTGCGACGGTTATTAATTTTTTTAGCGGTACTGCATATACAGTTTTATATCCATGTCCGGCGCTTCAGTAGTTATTTTTCGTTTTTAATATTTCCGGTTTAAAATTTATATATTTGTTTTCAATTGCATGTTTTTTATTTTATTTCCAGAACGCTGTTGATTGTCTATGTTTTAATTTCCATTTCTAATGTTTTTTTTTTAATTTAATGATGTTCTGTACAGATTTGAATTTTCGATAATTTTTGTCAATTTGTTTAATACCTTTTGTCGGTTTATTTATATGGTTATCAAATTTCTTAATGCTATTGTATATATAGTTTTGGATCAATATCCGACGCATCAGTAGTTATTTTTTCATTTTAATATTTCCGGTTTAAAATTTATGTATTTGATTCTCAATACTCGGTTTTGTGTTTTTTGTGTGCTATTTTTAGAACGCTCTTGATTGTGTCTTACATTCCCTTTATGATCAATGTTTTTGCGATTTTCTGTGTTTTTGTCGTTAGTTTAATACCTCGTGAGTCTATTTAGATTTTTTTAAAACGCTTTTGTAAGTACAATTTTCTATCAACGTCCGGCGTATCAAGTCTTTTTTTCAATATTCACTGTAAAAGTTTCATATTTCGTTTTCAATCTCAGTTTGATGTTTTTCATTTTATTTTTAGAACACTGTTGATTACTTATGATTTAAATTCCCATTCTGATTAATACCTGGTGGGTCTATTTCGATTGTTATTAATTTTTGAAACGCTTTTGTATGTAAAATTTTCTGTGAATGTTTAGCACATTCTTGGTTATTTTTGTTTATTACTTTTAAAACTTAGTCCTTCGTTTGCATTTTCATGTGTTTTCGGTTCATTTTTCAAACGCTATTGATAATGTTTTGTGTCTGATTTAATGTACTTTGAATTTAATGATATTCTGTGACGATTTCAATTTTTAGCTGCTTTTGTTGCATAATTTAACACACATGTCTGTTTATTTCGACGCTAAGTGAAGATTGAAACCTGTGATGAGTCTGGCGATCGTCAGGCCTTTAAAAAGATTTGTTGTGGTAATTTGGGTTCTGCAAGCGTACTCATTATTTCAACGGTTATTAAATTTTTTAAGCGCTTTTGTATGTACCTAATTTTTCTTTTTAATATTTACTGTTGCATATTTAATCGTTAATCGCAGTTGTATGTGTTTATGTTTTATTTTTAGGGCGCTGTTATTTAATGCCTATTTTTAATTAATGTTTTTGCGATTTATTCATTTTCTGCTATGATTTGAATGCTAACAATTTTTGTCCACTAGTTTAATACTTTGTCGTCTCATTTGGATGGATATCAAAATTTTTAAACCCTTTTGTGTGTTGCTTTTCTATCAATATCCGGCGCATCAGCGGTTATTTTTAATTTTTACCTACTGTTTTAAAATTTATATATTTAATTAACAATACAATTGAGCTTTTGTTTTATTTTATGAACGCTGTAAGTCACCTGTGTTTTAAATTCGGTGTCTGAAATACCGTTGTTAATCTTTTTCGGTGACGATTTAATTAACTATTTTATTCAATTTATTTAATACCTCGTGGGTCTATTTGGAGTGTTACTTAAACGCTTTTGTATTTATAATCATCCGTCAATGTTTAGCACATCATTGATTTTTTTTTTTTTTAATATTTACCGTCTTCAAAATTTAACCCTCAATAAGCATTTTCATATGTTTTTTTCCTTTTGCGAACGCTATTGAAGTTTTTTAAGTTAAGTAAACCCCTTTGTGTTGTTGCTTTTCTATCAATATCCGGCGCATCAGCGGTTATTTTTTATTTTTAATATTTACCTACTGTTTTAAAATTTATATATTTAATTAACAATACAATTGAGCTTTTGTTTTATTTTATGAACGCTGTGAGTTACCTGTGTTTTAAATTCGGTGTCAGAAATATCGTTGTGTTGATCTTTTTGGGTGACGATTTAAATTAAATATTCTACTCAACTTGTTTAATACCTCGTGAGTGTATTTCCAGTGTTACTTAAACGCTGTTGTATTTATAATATTCCGTCAATGTGTAGCAAATCATTGCTTATTTTTTTAAATATTTACCGTCTTCAAAATTTAACCCTCAATAAGCATTTTCATATGTTTTTTTCCTTTTGCGAACGCTATTGGAAGTTTTTTAAGTTAAGTAAACCCCTTTGTGTTGTTGCTTTTCTATCAATATCCGGCGCATCAGCGGTTATTTTTAATTTTTGCCTGTTTTAAAATTTATATATTTAATTAACAATACAATAGAGCTTTTGCTTTATTTTCTGAACGCTGTGAGTTACCTGTGTTTTAAATTCAGTGTCTCAAATATCGTTGCGTTAATCTTTTTCGGTGGCGATTTAATTGACTATTTTACTCAATTTGTTTAATACCTCGTGGGTCTATTTCGAGTGTTACCTAGACGCTTTTGTATTTACAATCTTCCGTCAATGTGTAGCACATCATTGCTTGTTTTTTTGATAGTTACTGTTTTCAACATTTTACCACCAATAAGCATTTGTTTTTTTTCCTTTTGCGAACGCTATAGAATTTTTTAAGTTCCATTTCTGAAGTAGTTTCAATTTATTTACGCTATGTGATTATTTAAATTAACCATTTTTGTCAATTATTTAAATACCTGGTCGATCTATTTCGAGTTATCAAATTTTTTAAACGCTTTTGTAGATATAGGTACATTTATTGACCAATACTATTTTTCGGGTATATTTGTTTCATTTTTACGAAGCTGTGTATAATCTGTAATTAATTTACATTTCTAAATAACCTTTTCTTGTAATGTATTTAACCATTTCCCGTTAGTCTAAATTATATTGTTGAACCAGGCAACATATTTTTGTGTATCACAAACCCTGCGTAAATTTCTAATTACCAATTGTTTAAGACTAATCAACTCAATTTTCTGGCGTAAAATAACTTACTTTTTTTTTAACTATCTCAGCATTGCTTGTAATTGGCATTTAATTTTGTACTTAAATATATATCTGACACCTTTTAATATCTTGTTCCGTTCATTTCTAATAATTTTTATGTTTTTAAGGCCATATATTTACCTTCGGATATTATTATGTTTATTGTATTATACATTAAAAGTATTATTTCATTGTATACGAACTAGGATATTTTTTTCTGGTTAACCTTAAAATTTGTATTTTTATTTGCTCAATCCACTAGAATAAAATTTACGCTTCTACTAATGTTTTATTTTTTATTGTTTTTAAATGTAATCCGCAACGTTACTTGTCTTGCGTTTTCGTTTATTTTAAAACAATGTGTTTCCAATTCAATTTCTAATTAGGGTTTTTGCGATTATTTTTTGCGTCTAGTTTATATCGATTACATTATGATCTTGTAAAATCCACTAGAATATTATTTACGTTTTTGATGGTTACCAATGTTTTATTATTTGCCGTTTTAAAATTCAATCCCTAGTACTGATTACCTTGTGTTTTCGTTTTAAAACTGTGTTTTCAATTCAATTTCTAATTAGGGTTTTCTCGATTATATTTTTTGCGTCTGATTTACATCGATTATATTATTATTTTGTAAAATCCACTAGAATACTTTCCGTACAACAGTTTCTGGCTAATGGAGGCCATTCCTAGGCTAACATAACGGCACAACTAGAATATTATTTATGTTTTCGATGGTTACCAATGTTTTATTATTTACTGTTTTAAAATTAAATCACCAATACTGAATTCCTTGTGTTTTCGTTTTATATTAAATCTCTTGTTTTCAATTCAACTCCTAATTTAGGGTTTTTTCGATTATATTTTTTGCGTCTGGTTTATATCGATTATATTATTATACTGTAAAATCCCCTAGAATATTTACGTTTTTGGTGGTTACCAACGCATATTACCTAAAATTTACAAACTCCTTCCTTATTGAAGCAAATCAAATTCAGCAAATGTCAACACTTTATGTCAATAACAAATCACCTAACTATTTCTTCTCATTTGGATCCTCGCACTTTTTGTGTATACCTGGTTGTAACCAGTTTAATGTTTTTAAAAGTAATAAATTACATAGGTACTTATTTATCTATAGCTATTACGTTCATTATATTTTAATTTTTAAGCTTTAGTTCGGCGCATATTAAGTAAATAACTGTTTGGTAGTTATACATTCAGTTTTTCGGTAATATTTATATCCGATGGACTTTAAAATTATTATTAGCCAATTCACATTAAAACTGAAAAAAATTGCGCCAAATACTGAAAAATGCACTTAATAGGTTTTTTCTATATAATCATCCATTATTTAAATAATCATAACTCCGAAAAGAATAGGTATTTCGAAAACACATAATGAACACAAATACACATAAATATATGAAAAACCAGTTATAATAGTAATATGAGGTAGTAAAAAGAGAAAATACTCGTTAAAATAGTAATAATAAGAAGATAAGGAGCGCCAACTTTAAAATTAAGTGGTAAACTGTAAAATTTGAATGAAAACAAACACATACGTACCAAATTTAAGCACAATAATCACAAACTGAGCAAGTATAAAAAATTGGTAATTTAAAGATCGGTAAACAGTAAAATTTAAATGCAAACAAACACAAACGTATTCAATTTAAGCACAATAATTAAAAAGAGAATGAGTATAAAAAATAAGATTAAAAAATCGGTAAAAGGTAAAATTTAAATGCAAAGAAACACAAACATACTCTATTTAAGAACAAGAATTACGAAGTGAATAAGTATAAAAATTACAAATTGAAAAATCGCACAATAATAAGATAACACATAGATTTAAGTAATTAAAAAACATTTAATTTTTCATAGACTACTAACATTTATTTGTATTATTAGCGACCAATTTAAAACAACTAAGCAGCGAGAAAGCAAAAACTTTAAATTTCGTAGGTGACTAAATGGTTTATTCGAACAGTTTTAATATTTTTTATCAACATACTGTATATAGAATACCCTAATATTTTGGGGACAAGACTAAAACCAGCTAATTTTCTGATGATTTAGTTAAGGCACTTGAGGTGTTTTCAATCTAAACCTTCAAAAAGCATGCATGCATTCCTTACTTTCCAGCAAGATTATACAAGAGAACCTCGACATCAAAATAGTGTACATAAAGTTGGAAGTTAACAAACACACTGTACAAAAACTAGCATATATTTACCTTCCGCAAACCAACAACTCTAGAAAACTCCTGCATGTGTATGAATTTGTGAAAAAACTATTATTTTACAGTTAATCTTCACTAGCGTGCATGCATTTTTTTTTTGTTAACGACAAAGATATTGGCACATTCGGACATTAAGTTTTGGATACAAAATACGTTAAGCGAGTGTAGCTATTAATATTTCTCTAACATCCAACAAACATTTCATGATAATGTTATAAAAGCGTTTTTCACCCTCAAAGTGACATCACGTCAAACTAATTGCTGCCTATCATTAAGTACAAAAGCTATTAAGTATGGTTTTTATCAAATATACAGTAAAAAAGACCTGCCACAAAACACGAGGAAAATTAAGATTCGTTAAACCGTGCGTTAAAACTAAGTTTTGGATGAAAATACATAACATCAACATTCCAAACAGTGTTAAAAAAGCGATTTGTACTCTCAAAGTGACAAGTACGCTGAACCTACAGGTTTTCTATCATATAAAAGTTGAGTATGAATGTAAGGTATGAAAATTCAAATCAAGCAATGTTTTCGCTAGATAAATACATATACACTAAAAAATTAACACCACAAAAACGCAAAGTGGGACAAAATGCAACACCTGTGGGCTTTGTGCAGTTTCCTCTAGTTCGCAGCGGGAAATGCAGTTTAAAAGAGCTAAACAAAAAGTGCCATTTAACATGATGCAAGACCAATTGTCAACTTTTGTCAAACAACCGAATATGAAAGATTTTTCAAAATTTCAATCACTTTGGCGAAGAGCTTAAGATACCAACTTAAGAACTACAAAATTTTCATTCCTAAATATTCGATTGGTTTCCAAATGAAGGCAAAAACTAGAGTTTTAGCGTAAAATCTTTACAAAGCTGTTTACAGTGAAGTTTTTATCAAAGTTTGTTATAAACATATTTCATGCTTCTTGTATTTCAGTGAAATAAGTTCGGTTATAAAGAAGACACCAGAAAGCGTGATATCAAAAATGTATCTACCTATCCACACTTGCAATTACGTAATAAGTTGGATACTGCTAAGTAAATTGCTGTTAGAAAAATTAATGCAGACATCAAAAGAGCAACACTCAAAAATGTTTCGTGAAATCAAACTATATTGTTTACACATTCCAATGACGTGATACAACAAAAAGCCTCAAACCGTTTTATTACTTAACTTATTTACCTTATAGCATTACCCTGTTTATGTATTTTGAACACGCCTTTGTACCTTAATATTTTGTAATTAAGCTCACACATATCATCGTACAAACAACAAACTAAAAAAACAGCAAACTCAAATGTTCCATCTCTACCATGCTTATTGGTTTTGAAAGCCATTTAAATATTACTGTGAATTCTTTATTTTTTTGGAAACCAAACTAACCACAGACTGTCACATAATCATGCTATTTTAAGGCATTTCAAATGTTTATGAACTGGTTACAAATTGTTTTGCAAAGCTAAAAAAATCGAAAAGCTCTTAATTGAAGAGATGAAAACGATAAACACTAAAACAAGAAAACGGTTCTAGAGAAACATTGTCCCCGGTAATAGATTATTGCTGTTCACACTATAATCTAAGTTATATGGGGAACAGTACACTCTTTTTTCGCACCAACTCTTCAAATGTAAAGGCAAAGGCATTATGAATATTCAATATGATTCTATGGTATGAAATTTTAAAATGAAGCGATGTTTTTACTAGATTATACCTACATGCCACAAAAACGGAAAGTGGGACAAAATGCAACACCTATGGGCTTTGTGGAATTTCCTTTAGTTTATAGGCAAATGCATTTTAAAGGAGCCAATTAACAAGCGCAATATCTAATATGGTGCAAGTTGAATTGTCAGCTTTTGTCAAACAACCGAATATTATGATTTGTTCATTTCTATCAAGTCGAAAACTATTGCGGAAAGCTTGAGGCAAAAGACCTGAAAACTTCAAGATTTTGACTGCCGAATATTCGATTGATTCCCAAATGAAGGCAAAAACTATAGTTTAAAGCTTCAAATCTTTACAAAGCGGTTTACAGTGAGTTTTTATTAAAGTTTGTTAAAAACATATTTCATGCTTCTTTTATTTCAGTGAAGTAAGTTCGGTTCCGCGGAAGACGCCAGGAAGCGTGATATAATTTGCTCTACCTATCCACGCTTGCAATTACGTAATAACTTGGATACTGCTAAATATATAGCTATGAACATTTAATGCAGACATCAAACCAGCAAAATATTTAAAATGTTTTGTGAAGTAAAACTGTGTGGCTTACACATTCCAATGGGGTGATATAGTCAAAAGCTGCGAACCATTTTACTACTTAAATTTTCAACATTATAGCATTAGCTTTGTTAGTGGTAAATATTAACTGTTAAACAATTAAGAAAAAACAAACATAACCAGGTAAATTTAGTGAAAATACTGACACAGAAGGAAGAGCTATAGAACTATACGAAGGTATGTTGCATCATCATTTCAAAACTGTTAGAAAAGTCAAATTTTTTTAGCCTTATTTGAAGCAGACCGCGACCTTTCAACGTAAAGACCTGAGCCCTATTTATGTATTTTGAACATACCTTTGTACTTTTATATTTTGTACTAAAGCTTACACATAAAATCGTACCAATAACCAACTAAAAAAACAAACAAACGTCAAACGTTCCCTTTCTAACATGCTTAATTGCTTTGAAAGTCGTTTAAATATTACTGTGAATTTTTTTTATTGTGACACAAACTAACACCAGATTGTCATATAATCATGCTAATGTATTTTAAATGTTTATAAACCGGTTATTTATTATGGTTCGCAAACTAAAAAATTCAAAACATTCGTAGTTAAAGAGGTGAAAACAAAAAACTCTTTTTAGAGAAACCTAATTATCTAAAATAGATTATTGCTGTTGACAATATATATATATATATATATATATATATATATATATATATATATATATATATATATATATATATATATATATATATATATATATATATATATATATATATATATATATATATATATATATATATATATATATATATATATATATATATATATATATATATATATATATATATATATATATATATATATATATATATATATATATATATATATATATATATATATATATATATATATATATATATATATATATATATATATCAATCACATCACAAAAAAGCGGAGGGGCAAAATGCAACACCTGCGGGCTTTGTGCAATTTCGTTTAGTTTGCAGCGGGAAAATAATTTCAAAGCAACTAGTTAAAAAGTGCAATATTTAATATAATGCAAGACCAATCATCAACTTTTCTCAAACAACTAAATATCAAAGATTTTTTAAAATTTTACATAGCCGTAAACATTTTCGAAGACCTTGAGAGACCAAAGAATTGAAAACCCTAAAATGTTGACTGCCAAATATTCTACAAATTCCCAAATGAAAGCAAAAACTATCGTTTTACCTTAAAATCTTTACAAAGCGGGTTACAGTGAGGTTTTTATTAAAGTTTGTTATCAAAGTATTCCATGCTTTTTATATCTCAGTGAAATGAGTTCTGTTACACAGAAAACACCATAAAGCGTGATCAAAAAAATCTCCACCTATTCAAATTTGCATTAGGTAATAACTGGATATAGCTAAGTAAACAATTGTTAAGAACAATTAATTCAAACATCAAAAGACCAAACACTCAAAAATGTTTTGTAAATTCAAACTGTGTTTTTTATACATTCCAATGAGACGATACAGTAAAAAGCTTCAAACCTTTTTTAGACACACTTTACACCTTAAAGCATTAACTTTGTTACTGGTAAATAAAAACCTTTAAATATTTAATATTGAACAAAACTGAACATCTAAGTTTAGTGAAAATAGTGCCACAGAAAGAGAAAGCTATCTTAACGTACAAAACTATACGAAGGTATGTCGTATCATCATTCCAAAAATGTTAGAAAAGCCTTAATTCTTTTAAGCCCACTTGCAGCAAACTGTGACATTTCATCGCAAACACCTAAGACCTTTTGATGTATTTTGAACACACCTTTGTAGTTTTATATTTTGTAATAAAGCTAACACATACAATCGTACCAACAATCCACTAAAAAAACAAACGGCAAATGTTTCATTTCTACCATGCTTATTTGCTTTGGAAGCCTTTTAAATATTACTGTGATTTTTTTAAAATTTTTGTGAAAACCAAGCTAAGATCAGATTGCCATATATATTTTCATGCTTTGTTAATTAATTTTAAATCTTTATAAACTGGCTACTTTATATGTATATAAACTGGCTACTTTATATGTATTGGGAAGTAAAAAATTAAAAAAAACTGGGTGATGACGAAGTAGAAACAACAAATACTAAATCAAGAAAATGGTTCTAGAGAAACCATGATACATTATTGCTCTCGACTCTGTAACCTGATATATGGCGCATAGAGGAAAGTATGCACTTTTTTGGGCTCAAACCCTTCAAATATAAACGCAAAGGCAGTATGAATATTAAGTATGAACCTAAGGTATGAAATTTTAAAATAATGTTAAGAAATTAAGTATACCTATATACCACAAAAACCTAAAATGGGACAAAATGCAACAACACATGTTGGCTTTCTGTAATTTCGTTTGGTTCACAGCGGAAAATGCATTTCAAAGGAGCTTATTAACAAGTGCAATATGATACATTATCAATTGGCAACTTTTGTCAAACAACCGAATATTAACGATTTGTTCATTTCAATGGAAGGCGTAGTTTTTCGAAGAGCTTAAACCCCAAAAAACTTTAAAAACACCAAATTTTGACTGCCAAATATTCGATTGGTTTCCAAATGAAAGCAAAATACATAACTGAATCTTCAAATCTTTACAAAGCGGGTAGTAGTGAAGTTTTGATTAAAGTCCGTTATTAAAATGCTTATGTTTCAGTGAAATAAGTTCGGTTACACAGAAGACCACAGAAAGCGTGATATCAGAATTGTCTCCACCTATACACAGTTGAAATTACGTAAAAACTCGGATACTACTACTACTAAGTAAATGGCTGTTAGAAAATTAACGCAGAAATCAAAACCCAAGCACTTGAAAATGTTTTGTGAAATTAAACCGTGTTGTTTACAGATTCCAGTGAAGTGATACAGTAAAAATCTTCAAAGCGTTTTACTAAGTGTCTACCTTATAGCATTTAACTTTGTTACTGGCAAATAAAAACCGTTAAGCAATCAATATTAAAGAAAAATAACCATATCGATTTAGTGGAAATACTGACAGAAAGAGAAAGCTATCTTAACGCATAAAACCATGGGTATGTCGTGTCACGACCCGTTTTGCATTTTGAACATCTGTACTTTTATATTTTGTAATAAGCTCACACACAATCTTACCAAAAACCAACTAAAAAACAAGCAAATGCCAAATGTTTCATTTTTGTCATGCTTATCTGCTTTCAAAGCCTTTTAAATATTACTGTGAATTTTTTTATTTTTGCGAAAACCAAACTAACACCAGACTGTCATATAATGATGCTATTTTAATGCATTTTAAATATTTACAAAGTATTAATACAGAGGTGGAAACAATAAACAAACAAAAAACGGTTCTATAAAAACCGTATTTTCAGGAATTACTGCTGTTGACACTGTAACCTAGGATATATGGTGCATGGAGAAAAGTACGCTCTTTTTTTGGCTCAAACTCCTCAAATGTAAACCCAAAGGCAGTATGAAAATTAAGTATGAATGTAAGGAATGAAATTTTAAAATGAAGCAATGTTTTACTAATTATACATACCGCAAAAACGTAAAGTAAGCTTTGTGCAATTTTGTTTAGTTTTTAGCGGGAAATACATTTTCATGGAACTAATTAATAAGTGCAATCTTTAGTGATGCAAGAATAATTGCACTTTTCTCAAACAACCGAATGTTAATGATTTGTACTATAGTTTTAGCTTAGAATCTTTACAAAGCGGGTTAGAGTAAAGTTTTTTATTATAGTGCGTTATACAAATTTTCCATGCTTCTTATATTTCAGTGAAGTAAGTTCTATTACACAGAAGACACCAGAAAGCGTAACATATTTAAATTCTCTTTACCTATACACACTTGCAATTACGTAATAACTTGGATATTTCTAAGTAAATAGCTGTTAGAAAAATTAATGCAGACATCAAAAGGTCAACTTAAAAATATTTTGTGAAATCAAACTGTGTTGTGTACACATTCCAATGAGATGATATAGTAAAAAGCATCAGGCTTCAACGTGTTTTACTACTTAAATTGTTCACCTTAGATCATTAACTTTGTTACTGGTAAATAAGAACAAACAACCAACATTAAACAAAAATAACCATGTAAATTTAGTCAAAATAGTGACACAGAAAGGGAAAGCTATCTAAACCTACAAAACCATACGAAGGTATGTCGAAATTAGCATTGCAAAATTGTTAGAAAATCCAAAATTCTTACTCATTTAAAGCATTTCAAAGTAAAGACCCGAGACCTGTTTATATATTTTGAACACACCTTTGTACTTTAATATTTTCTAGTAAAGCTCACACATATAATCGTACCAACAACAAACTACAAAAAACAAGCAAACATGAAATCGTTCCTCGCTAACCGTGCTAATTTGTTTAAAATTCTTAATATTGTTATCAATTTGTATCTTTGTGAAAACCAAAGTAACACCAGATTATCATATAATCATGCTATGTTAATGCATTTGAAATATTTAATTTTATAAACCGATTATTTTATTATGTTTTGCGAATTAAAAAATTCAGGAACCTCGTAGTTAAAGATGTGGAAACAATAAACACTAAAACAAGAAAACGGTTCTAGAGAAACCTTGTTATCAGGAATACATTATTGCTGTTGACACTGTAACCTAAGATATATGGCGCAGAGAGAAAAGTACACTCTTTTTTTTTTGCTCCAACTCTCCAAATGTAAACCCAAAGGCTCAGTAAACTCTAAAAAAACGTTCTCTTATCGAAACATTTATGTTTCAAACACCTGCCATATTTTGTGTCTAGCCCCTAGTCTTTACTGACCTGACCTTTCAACTCTAATCCTGTTTTTATTACCTATACAAAGAAGCCAATATCTTAAACAAATTCACTATGATAAGCTGTACCTTGTTATTGGGACCGTAGAAATAGATTTTTATTCTTAATTATTCTGTGATGTAATTAGAAATTATTCTTGAACGCGTTTTGTCGGTGTATTGTTGTAGATGATCTTGGCGCAATATACCTTTGACTATTAAAACGGCCTCAAAGGTTTAGCGCAATTTATAATAATGATTTTGAATTAATATGACTTCTTTCACCTACCAATAAATAACTTCAAAATTTGAACTCGTTAATATGGCGTACATCGGCCTGATCTAAAAATATCTACTTGAACCGGCTATTTGTACCGTCTGTGCATTAGAAAAAATACTCAAATTTGTGACTAAAACTACTTTGACAAACTGCTTTTACCTAAGCCTAAAACTTATTTTACCTTTAGTTGTTAATTTAAATCTGTCAGCATATGAATAACTTTACCTCTATGGAAATTTTTATTTGTAAAATTTGAAAAGGCGTAAAAAAGAAAAATGTTTAAATAAGGAAATGATTAAAAAGCGGCCTTGTTATTGACATCTAAATGAACGTCATATCGATGAAGCTACTTATTTAAGGATCTTGCCCACAGCTTAAAGGTAAGGACCACATTACATAAATAGCACAAAAGCTACAAGAAAATTAGACACCAAAGGTGCAACCCCTTTTTTCTCGATTTCCTTAAATAGGCATGATCCAATTTTACATCTTAACACGTCGAATTTTTATTGTTTTTAATTAGCTTTTGTCAAAATGCTTGTCTATTTTAATATTCATAGTTATCTATATTAAAAAACTATTTCCGCGAGCATTTTTTAAACTGAAAAAATAAATACTCCAAACCTATAGTAAACACTGCCCTAGATATTTAATATTTTATAAAGATAACAAATATACCCTGAAGTGATTTTAATTCGCTTTAGTCAAGAACCTTATCTATATTAAAAAGCTTTTTCAGCGACCATTTTTTTAACTCAAAAAATAATACTCCTGTAGTAAACTCTGCCCTAGATTTAATATTTTATAAAGATAACAAATATAGCCTGAATACTGTACATGCTTACTTTGCGAATAGAAGCCGCTGCACTAGTTAACAAGCCCTAAAAATTGCTTTACTACCCTCTTAAAAATGTATTTTATTTAAACCTTTAATAAAAGCTATTGCCTCGTACGTACTTTTGTATGCTATTTTAGTAAAAACAAACGTAATGATAAATAATATACAAGTCATAACATATATAATATGCTGGATTCAGCCTAGTACATCAATTAATTAGTACTAATGAAAATAACCAGAAAAAGAATTAGCAACAAGACTAAAATGTAGGTATTTATACGGGAGATATGCAGTACCACATTAAACATCAAAAACTTTGCAGAAACGTGCAAAATGGACTAAACACCACAAAAAAAAAGAGAACGACAAAAATTTAAAGCATTCTTTAAAGTTTCGTATTATTGCAATTACTTTGAAACATTAAAAAGCAAGTTATCTATTTACTACTGTATGTACAAACATTTAATAAGATTATATCAAATAAAAACGTATTTTCACAAATTTGTATATAGGTGTGGGGGATGCTTATTTAAACTATACTAGATGTAAAGTAATTAACATCAGTTTTCGATTTTGACACCTATCAAGATTATATTTGAAACGACGTTTCGCAATTTATTTGTTTAAAATGCAAACTAGGCAATAAAACACGAAAGCAACAACCATAAAAACAGGGCTAAATCAATAGAGAAACCTTCTTATTGGCCCCCCACCCGCGATTATGCTTTACATTCTAAGGAATGTTTGAATATAATAAGCGTAGAATTGTTGACCTTATATTAAGTGCTATGTGAAGTTTAAATAGTTGGTACCCTCACTGGAAAGGCAAAAGACCAAAGGCTTAGTAAGCTCTTTTGATGTAGCCTTCTTTTAATGAAAGTTACTTCCAGCATTTTAACCGCATGCCTTAATGAAATTTAATACAAGATAAAATGTCGTCTAAGTAAATCTTTTCTATAGTATACTTTGTGGACTTTTTGAATTCACACGCAGAAAAATTGAATCTGTATTCTATAATGTAGTTATTTTACACAAAATATCCTAATCTCATTAGGTAGCTACATAGCTCTTCAAATAAAACCTACTTTTGATACATTTACCTATAGATTTAATCCAAATTAACAAAAGATAAATTATCATTAAAAAAGACTATTGTAGTTATTTTATTTAACCCTGCGCAAAATGCATTTTAGTTTTCACAAAGAGTTGCGTCAAAATTGTAGTCTGTTGATAAGATTTAATTATAATATAATAAGACTGCATAATATCAAGCATACGGTTTTTTATTTTTTAATAAACTGTTTTACATCCAGTAATTTAAGCTGCCGATTGAATGTATTTGATCGACCTGAAGGATAGTATTATACCTAGTATTATCATACATCTGATATGTTAAATAATTATTATGCGATAATATGTAGGACGTTTTTTATATGCTTTTATTGTTAAAACTCTGTTTTAGATATATTTTTCTATAAAATCAGGCATCTTTAAATTTCAGTGCTAGGTATTTGTTAATTTTTTTGCGTCTCAATGTAACTATTTAATATTGTCACTTACCACACTCAAATTGTTAAAATTATTGTTCTGGGCAAGCAAAACTTGTCTTGCTAGCATTTAAATGGGTTCAAGATTTGTTTAACTAGATTTTCGCAATTATCTGCCTTTGTAAGATGTTTGTTAGTTGTTGCTATTTTCATTGAACCTTACTTATGTTTGTCTTTTTAAGTATAATTTGAACAATGCATTAAAAAAAAATAGCCGCTATAATTGTTTGTACCTCTAATAAAAAATGTTCCCTTATTTGTGTCGACTGATTCAGGTAGCATCGAATATTTTTCATTGTATTTTATATGCATAATGTAATAAAACTGTTTAGATACCGAATCCATTCCTCTTACAGACGCAAACTTAAGGTTTACCATAAATATTTTACGTACCCCATTATTATTAACCTGGTATCAATTTGTTGTTGTATGGCTTCTTCTTCTACCTAAAAATCCTTGAAAATTTAATTCTATTAAACGTTTAATTATTAAATGTCTGGTTGACAAAATTAGTCCCGATTTTTTTATTTTATGTTTTATTTAACCGAAGTGCAAGATTATTATATAATATATTTTTTTATCTTTCGCTTGATCTGCTATTTTGATTTTCTTAACATATTCTTCCTAAAATCGTTTAAAGAAAAAAAACTGTCTTTCGTTGTCCTATATGGTTACCTATTTATTATGTAGTTTTTCAGTTTTATTTATACAGGTTTTTCTGAAAATGTTAAACTCTTGTTTTTGATCTTCCTTTTAGGCTTCCTAAAATTATTACAACTAAAATGTTAAGCATCTATTTTTGATGTTTCTTTTCACGTTTCCTGGAATTATTTAAAAACAAAGTTTCACAGCAGTTATTTTTCCATATTTACTTTTAAACGCAAACTGTAAGTTTGCTTAGTTTATGGAGCGTTTATTCTGAAAATATTAAACTGATATTTTTGAATTTATTTTTACGCTTCCTGGAATTGTTGGAAAACAAGTTTTCAAATTCGTATTTTTTTTATATCGTTCTATAAGATTAACAAAAACATTATGAAACTATTTTGTTTTCATATGTAGTTTTACACGCGAACTATAGGCTTGATTGGTTTAAATGTTTCTTTTTACACTGAGTGGAATGATTTATATAGTAAAAGTTTCAACAGTTGTTACTTTTCGCATCTTCCGTTAGTAACATTAGAACATGACAATTGTTAGTTTCACATTTTCCATTTTAGTAAGTAACGTTAAAGCAAGCAGATGATTAAACTATTTTTATTGCATATTTACTTTGCGAACGCAAACTTGTTCTTTGATTAGTATGTATCGAGCGTTTGAATTCTATTCCTTTTTAGTTTTTTTCGAAGTATTTTGCCTAAAATATACATATTAGCATCATTATCCCAACATAAAATTTATTTTATAACCATTAAAACACAGATAATCCACACGACCTTCATGTAACGTATATCAGGATGATAACAAACCTAAACGAAGAAACCTGATAAAAAACAAATTCATCTTCACACAATCATAATAGTAAGTTCTTCAAGTATCTTGAAAGAATTTCAAAAGTACAATCTGGAGAACCTAATGAATTTATTCATCCCTCTGATGTCGCTTTGTTAGCGAAACGATCGTCAGGTCTGAAAATTGTATTGTAATCAATTGGGTTCTCCAAACTGTACTTATCAGTGCTCATCACAGGTCCCAATCTTCACTCATTCAATTTTTCTTCAAACATGCTTCTAAGAAATACTGATATATCTAATGTTCTAAACAATTTACAGGTAATTACAACATTCTAAATATTTTAGAACTTTAAATACAAAAAATATAAAAAAAGATAAAATTAAACAAAATTTGTTTTCGAAATCCCTATTTAAGGTAACTTAAAATCGTTGTTTCTTGTAGTTTCTTCTATTTTTCTTCATCTTCTTTACACCTGCTTACAAAATACCTAGAATCAATTGCAACTTCCCAACCCAAACTTTAAAGGTGAATAGTTTTTAAAATATAACCGTTGCATTTTTATTTCCTGTTAAGTATTTTTTAGCGCCGCACTTTCCCTTAAAATACCTCTAGTAAATCAGATAATTTGCTCCTAGATGTGACAAGAGAAAACGCATAAAATGTATCAAGACGACGTTTTAATATTAATTAAAATAAAAGGTAACATGACCGAAATTGTATTAGCTTTTTGTTATTTAATAATTATTTATTTTCTCACTCTGGTGCGTCTGAGTTTTCATATTTTCTATAGATTGCCTGTAACAAATAAGCGACTACTATAACATTTCATTTGATTAAAAAATTAATTGCAATATCGAAAATCTTCTGTTTAAGGACTCAGTAAGAGGAACAAGAAACGGAGCGCTTTAACCAACTTAATTCAATATAACCTATGAACATTTTTAATGACAATAATTGCGTATAAATTAACATTATCTTGAGATATCAAACATTTACGTATAACCTTATATTTGTCCAACTCGTAACGCCGTTTTGATTAAAATACAAAAATCACCCATATCGCATATACATTCGCCTAAAAATATTGTACCGGGTTATTTTTAACTTACACCCCCATAATAAAATACCTTTGATTATATGATTATCATTTCTTGTAAATTACGTATTTAATGAACTGACAAGAAAGTGAAAGAAGTCAATATTTATATTAAGATAGCAAGCCTTAAAGAAACCTTGTTATTGGAGCTACAGTTATGGCCGCTGATTGTCGTCTTCTAATTATTTCTTACCTGAAAAAAATGCGCAAATCACTTGGTTTACTTTAAAAACTATAACTCCAAAGGTGCAGTAAATTTTATGGCTTGTCCTTAAAAAAAATATAAAATTTCTTTCGACCTTACTATATTGTCAATTTGTAAAATTTCTTACTGGAAGGCAATTTGTGATTGTTATTTCTGTTTTGCAGATTTTTAGGTTGTAGAAAATGTAACCCTATACCTACGACGCAACTCTACATTCTGCCACTAAACATTTTGCTATCGATCTTGATTATTTTTATAAGCACCGCTATCTCGTTTTCTATTAAAGAAGTCGTTTAAAAATAATTTATCTAGCTTAAATATGCATCTCTATTTTAGGTACCTAGAGGATTTTTAGAGTGTAATCAACGTTCAACACAAAATACTTAGTGTATCAACAGATTATAACAGAAAAAAACTGACCTAATCTCTAGTGACAATCATAAGAATAACAGAAAGGGATCGAGGGAGCTTTCTTGATCTAATATTTGTAATATTTACATCGTATCTCTTAGTCACAAAAAAATGGGACAATTCGTTCTAATGCAATTTGATTTTACATAAATATTTAAGAAAAGAAAATGCATTCTTTTAAATGCGTTATATTCATTCACATACTGTATGGCCTTAAAACCTCGACGCAAAACCTTTTATATTCTGACTAGACCATTGTACTACGTAAGTAACTAGTAGGAAACAAACTCGTTTTTAAGACAAGTGTTACTTTGGGCAACGCATTAAATCTATAGACTACTGTGTTCTTTATTAAATATAACATTTTTATGTAACTAAAACTTGCTTATAAGGAAATCGAATTTTATTTGGCATTTTTACGCATACTGTATAATAAGCATAGCCTGAAAAAATCGGCGCAAAACCTTTATATTTTGACTGGAACCTCCTACTAGCTAACTTTTAGGTAATGCAACTGTTCACTTTGCGCAAAGCATTTAAATCTATTTCGACTAAAACCCGTGTTTTGTATAACCAGAAGTTTTATTTAACTGAAACTGGCTTCTTAGGAAATCGGAT
Source organism: Tillus elongatus (assembly GCA_964006375.1). Classification (NCBI taxonomy): domain Eukaryota; kingdom Metazoa; phylum Arthropoda; class Insecta; order Coleoptera; family Cleridae; genus Tillus; species Tillus elongatus. The sequence continues at coordinate 67,713,733 of OZ023264.1, forward strand.
TTTATATGGCATTTTTGTATAACTGTATGTTTTTCATTTTTATCAACACGTTACTACAACCTTACACTACGCAATTTTTTAAACGCCTTCTTCCCTGACTATTTCAAAATATTATTTTTTAGTTTTTTTTATTATATTTTATTCAAGCTATGATTATGAAAATATTGTTACATATTTACTGTTAGATTTCAATTACATACTTATCTTGTTATTTTTTTTTGTACTGCCTTAAAATATAATATGGTTCAAATACTAACATAAAAAATTGGCGAACTAAGTAAGCTTGTGGGGGTAGACAATAAAAGTTTTGTATAATAACTACGAAACAGAAATTATTACGGGACATTTATAGCCTACTAGACTATAATAATAATTACTAGATTATAATATTATTTAGCAGGGGATGGTCTTACAAAGTTAAGATAATAAACAAGTTATTATATGGTATACCCAAATTCAAATCCTAAGAGGCCAATTGCTAAAATTTCACAAATTACTAAAGTTTCAAAAGCTTCCTTTTTACCACTTTCTTGTCTAGTAATATGAGAAATTATACTAACTACAGGTATATATATATATATATATATATATATATATATATATATATATATATATATATATATATATATATATATATATATATATATATATATAGATCGAAGCACCTAATTATTGTCAATGAAGAAAATAAAAACATAAAATAGTTACTTGAAAATAACAGAATTATTTAATTGAAGGATGCTTCCGTAGAGAAACCTTGTTATTGAGGACATATTAGCTGTGGGTATGTATCGTAGACTGCTTACTTTTTTAAGAACGCTGCTGCTAACACTCCTTCAATATGACCCCAAAGGCTTAGTAAGCTCTTCGAAAAAATACCTTTAATTAAATACCATTACTTTCAATGTAACGTTAAAGTGGAAAAAAATATCGATAACATTTTGTGCAAACATTATTTTGATATACTAGGTACTTAACATTTCATTGTAAGTACATTTTTGTGCTGTTTGGGTGACCGTGCAGGAATAATGAAAATATTGATTCAAATTCTGCAGTCATTTTTCCATAATTTGTGTTTTTGGGTGACTTAATAGTGATTGTGCAGAAGTGCCAATGAGTAATGATTGTCTTTTTCTTTTTTGCATCGACTCTCATATTTTTGGCAGTTAACACATTTCGTTTACAATACAATTTGAGTTTTGCATAATGCCATATTAAAACAATCGCCGATAGCATTGCATAATTAAAATAATCGCTGATAGCAGTCACTTTTTGACTGGGAAGACGATGCGCTTTGACAAAAGTCATTGAGTGCAAAGTGACTGATGAAGAAAAACTATCACGAAAAATGAAATGTTCATTCTCTTTTGGTGAAGTTGAAGAAAATTTAAGTGGGCTTATCCCGCAAAACTGGAAAACTGAGAACCATTCTCGCAGAAAATGCAATAACGTTACGTTTAATATTATATATTTTTAGAGATTAGGTGCAGTGCAACAAATTGCTCGTGAACAGCTACTTTCTAAAATTTTGTACCTTGTCTAATAATTTGATAAAGGTGCCTTGTGATCATGGAGAAGAGCGGTCATTATTTGTGACCTGAATTCGTGTGCGAATACAAGAATTTTGTGAGTAGTGCATTGGTTGAAAGTGAAACTGATCCTACATTGCAAAAATATTTCAAGAAACGATTTTTCCTTGCTAACTATGGCAACTGGCTAATTAATAATTAGGTGCAACGACTTTATATAATCTTCTATTATTTTGCTTATTTTTTTAATGAAATAATTGTGACCTATACTTGATTAATGTGTTTTATTAATTATTTTTAATTGAGCAGACTCTCAAACTTTCAGTAGTGAAGTTTAGCGTTACTGATTTTTATTCTGATACATATATATGTTGCTAATAACCAGGAGTTATTTATATATGAAAATTTTATTACACTGGCGAAATGTCATTTGTTGATTTTTTGGCATTTAGTGTTTTATCAAAGCGTTTGATTACTTTATGATTCTTAATCATTACATTCCTACGCTTTCATATAATTTTTTTTTGCTTCTCGCGTAATTATTATTTCGTTTAACATGTTGTCAATGCGTTTGATTACTTTATGATTCTTATCATTACATTCATTAGCTTTTACTTAATTTTCCTTTTTTTCTGCTTCTGACGCAATTATTTCGTTTGTTCCGCAATATTTTACCTTTACATATTTTAAAGCACATAAATATTCGTAAAATAATATATGTAATATGTTCCAGGCTTTTGACGTTAATAACCCGTTTGAGAACTACTGTTTTTCATTGCTACTGTCTATTTAACCTATTAAAATAACCAGTTGTTTTGATAAGAGTTACTTATTTTTGTATAATCATCGTATTGTTTAGTAATTCAGTTATTATAGGTAACCGGGCTAATGTGACCCCCAAAACACGCTGTAAAGACTAATTAAATGAATAATGGTTGGACCCTGTGATGAGCACTGAGTTTATTTATCCCTCTGATGACCCTAACTTTCTTAGCGAAACGATCGTCAGGTCTGAAAACTGTATCGTGATGAATTGGGTTTTCCAAATTCTACTTATAAGACCAATTAAACAAACATTTATAAGTGCATTTTTCAGAAATTATATGAGTGAATTTTTTTTAACGCTTACCTATCCCTTTTAGGTTATTACACGCAAACATATCATTTTTACAATATCAATACTTTTAAAACCATGCATATTGTGTAAAAAACAATTCAAAACGAATACTGGTTGAAACCTGTGATGAGCACTAAGTTTATTTATCCCTCTGATGACGCTAACTTTTTTAGCTAAACGATCGTCGGTTCTGAAATATGTATTGTGGAGAATTGGGTTTTCCAAATTGTACTAGACTATTTTTTTTTTAATAAGTTTTAGGTGCATTTTTCAGAAATTACCAGTGGATTTTTTGAAGCTTACCTAACCTGTTTAAAGTTATTACACGCAAACATATCCATTTTTACAATATCAATACTTTTAACACAATGCATGTGCAAAAAAAAACAAATAAAATAAATAATGATTGGAACCTGTGATGAGCACTGAGTATATTCATCCCTCTGTAGACGCTAACTTTATTAGCGAAACGATCGTCAGTTCTAAGAACTGTATTGCGATGAATTGGGTTTTCCAAATTGTTCTTACAAGACTAATTAAACATACATTTTAAGTGCATTTTTCAGAAATTATCGGAGTGGATTTTTTTAGCTTATCTATCCCGTTTATTACACGCCAAATATCCATTTTTACAATATCAATTAAAACTACATCAACAAACATCTTAAGCATTTTCAAAATACAAAAAACAACCATGCCAGGGATTTTAATTATATTCAGATATGCTTATATCGAAAACATTAAATTACAACACTTGAGGACGCTTTAGGATTCTATAGTTATATAATTGCTTTGTCACTAATCGGAAGCGCTTCTATATAATATTTAAAAGCCCTCAACTTTTATTATTTACACGTTTAATACTTGATTTTTGTTTTAACGTAAGTTTAATTTTTTATTGTTTTTTGTGGAGAACGGAACCTTTAAAAACGAGATTATATTTACGAAAGACACTGGATGTTAAAATTCTTTACATTTTTCAGTTTTGTCGAGAGACACGTTTGATAGTTTTTGTTCTAATTATCTGTCAATTTATATTTTCGCGTAATATAACGTTTTAGAACTTTCTTGGGTGCAATAATACAAATATTTTCTTTGTGATCAAGTCATGGACCCTAATCACCGCTATGTGGAAGTTATTTAATTTGCAGCACTATTTTTATTGTTTGAGACAATGTTATCACCGAAATAAATCACATTTTAAGTGGTTCAGCTATTTTATTCTGTTTTAAATATAATTTTAATAGTTATTCTCTATTCTTCTTTGAACACTTTGCTGATTTGTATTTTGACGTAATTTAAAATTTCTTGATCGCTTTTTGTGGAGAACGGAACCTTTACAAACGAGATCATATTTATTAAAGATACTGGATGTTACAATTGATTACATTTCAGATTTTTGTCAAGAGATGTTTGATAGTTTTTGTTCTGGTTATCTGTCAATTTATGTTTTAGCAAAATAATACTAGATCATTTATTTCAGCAGTTTTCATTGCGCTATGACAAACCTTAAGCTGTGCTATTTATTTTTAGGTTACTTTCTATTTTCTGCAAACTTGTAACTTACGTTTTAATCACAATTTGTGCAGGTATATATTACTTGATGGGTGCTTTTAATTAATTGACGCTAAGAAATTCGCATACTTGCGTCCGCTACTTTGAAGAACTATTTTTTATTGTTCGAAACAATGTTATCACCGAAATAAATCACGACATTTTTAGTGGCTTAACTATTTTATTGTTTTAAATATAATTTTAATGGTTATTCTCTATTTTTCTTTGAAAACTTTCGAAGTTACGTAGTAGGTAAATATTACTTGATTAATCCCTTCAAACATTGACGCTACGCAGAAATTCGCTTCTTTGCCTTCGCAACTTTGAAGAGCCATTTTTTTATTGTTTAAAACAATGTTATCACCGAAATAAATAATACATTTTTAAGTGACTTCACTATTTTATTCTGTTTTAAATATAATTTTAATTGTCTTTAATGTATGTATAGTTTTAAAAATTACCGTGCGTACTTTTTGCTTTGTAATACGAATATTATAATACCACCACTGCGCTAAAACAAATTTTATCTTGGGTCTATTTTCCAAACTTTTTTACTTTTTGTACACACTAGTTTTATTATTTGGATTACGTTAATAATTATTCAATGTTATTAAAACTTGAGTATCGTAATTAGCTACAGAAATTGTGAAACCAAGAAAAGCTGGGTCCTTAAGGTATCTTATTTATTTCTTCAACAAGTTAACTACCTCTATTTACAAAGTTTTATCCTTCATGGTTTAAAACGACTTAAATAACCATTGGGGGGGGGGGGGGTGGTCAGTTATAAATATTATTTGGGTAACCATGTTATTTATACTTTTCATTGAATTTAACATTTCCAGAACGAGGAGTTTAAAAAATAATTATATTATAAAGAAGGGGACCTGGTTATTTACGCTTTGAACTGTCATCGCACATTTTGACTGTTACTTGTATTCAACATGTAATGTTTGGGTGGTTTTTAAAATTATTTATACTAGGTAAGATATGTAGGTGAATTTAATATTAATTTTTTTTTGTGTATTATTGAAATATGAATTAGCATTGTTTTATAGTTTTTATTTTCACTTGCCGCAATTCGCAAATTTAAGATATACCCATTTGTCCATTAGGTACAGTAATTTACCCCATCCTATTTCTTTTTGTACATAAATTACTTGGCAGTTTAAAAATGTTCAAATGATTTTAGTGTGCTTCCGTTATAATTTACTGAATTAAATCATATAAGCCAATTACAAATTTAGAATATTATATTTGTGGATTATAGTAATGTAGCCATTTCTTTTTATACATAGATTATTTCGCAGTTTAATAAAAATGTTCATATGATTTTAGTGTTCTTCCCCCATTATTGACTGAACTAAATCGTATTATAAGCAAATTACGAATTTATGATTTAACATTTGGCCAATCCAGTAATTTAGCCAACCATATTCCTTTTTAAACGACTTCCAAAAAGAGGAGAAGATTCTCAATTCGACTGTATTTTTTTCTGTGTTCCCTCAGAACGGTTTTCTAGGTGAACTGATTTTGATGATCCTTTTTTTTTATGTGAAAGCTGATGCTTCTCATGTGGCCCCATAAAATATTTTATCAAGAATTGACCAGCAGTTTTTGAGTTATCCTTAATGAAGTCGGTTTTCTTTTTCTTTTTCAATTTTATTAAACATACATTAGTTCGCAGTTTAAAAATGTTTAAATGATTTTTGTGTTCTTCCGCCATTATTGACTGAATTAAATCATGTTAGAAGAAGGTTTACTCAAAAAATAAAGATTATAATTGAATTAGCCCAACTTTTTAAACGTTTAATTTAAAAATTAACCAAAAATTTTACTTTTATTCGTAGGTGGCATTGAAGTCAATATAAATTGTGTTTGGGTGATCTACATAACTTTTTTTTTAAGAAGAGATGGGTTGTATCACAAATTTTAATTTTAATGGGAAATACGCAACAATTTTATCGCATTCCTAACTTTATATTTTTATTTGAGTCACCTATTTACAAACTTATCTCTTAGCATACCAACGCGTTAATGCAAATTTGCTTTATAGTTTCGCTATTTTAAAAATTGATTTTAACTTTTTTAATTTTATTTCTCACTGGCTGGAAACAAAACGCAGAATCGCCCAAAAAAACCACAAAAATAATAACTTCATTGTAGAAGTACGTATCTAGATTTAGATTAAATTTATTGTGAGTGGGCTATTCCAGTCCCTCCACCGCGACCTTAGGTCTATTGTGACTCACGTCTAATTATTTAGATTTCACCCATCAATTCCAGCTCCCTGCGGGAGTCGATCTTTTTTTCAGGGTGAAATTTTGTTTGGCAGATCAACTGCCATATGAGTGAAGTGGCTTGCCCGTTTCGAAGCTCAAAAAGAGATAACCTCTCTCCGAGTTCGTCTGGACCCGACATCTCTCAGTGTTTGCCTCGAGGCGGTATCATGAGGTCACTCTCTCGAGCAGCATCCAATCTCTAGTCCAGTTGTAATCCACCCCTAGAGATCTCAGCTTTCCCCCAGGCTCGTCTCAACCCGACATAGGTATCTAGCGCGAAACTATTATTTTTGTGTTTTTTTGGGGTGATTCTGCTTTTTCTTTCACCCTCAATAAAGAACATCGTATTGGGCATCAGTGGGATTAAGACAAGTCGTAGTCAGACGATTTAGTTTAAGCTGAAGTAAGCATAGTTGCCAAATCGAAAAATATTAGTATATATATATATATATATATATATATATATATATATATATATATATATATATATATATATATATATATATATATATATATATATATATATATATATATTACTTTTATTTGCGCCTTACGATATGGTTGTAAAGTACGGGGACATACCATTTTTTTCGTCAAATTACTTTAAAGTTGCGCAATCTTAATTGGAGTTTTTTACCTTTTATTATTTTTTTATATTTATCTGAATTTGTTAGCCGTGTGTTTTACGTTAATATATAACCCATATTAAGTGTGATTGTATCAGGTTCATTTAACCAGTTTTAAAATATTTCCAGGGTAGAAAAGAACAGAACAAGGCTGTACTCCAGACTGAATTTTATTAGGTAAAAGCCCTAGGGCTTTTACCTAATAAAATTCAGTTTGGAGTACAGCCTTGTTCTGTTCTTTTCTACCCTGGAAATATGTCTAACCCAGAAGTTGTGACGTTCAGAAGTTACAGTTTTAAAATAGTTGCGTTTTAGAAACTCCTATTGGTTTTAAATTACTGACCTCTGTGAACTTCATTTAAACCTCATTCACAACTTTTTTGTTTGGCCGCTTTCATTTATTCATAAATAATTTTGCTTTAAGTGAGAATCAACGACTCACAATTTTAAAACTTTTTGACTGTCATTTACCAGTTTTGCGTGAATTTTTGTAGAACCTTTTTATTTGAAACATCGTTTTCAACTTTGTTGTTTAGTTATATACTTATTTAATTATAAAGCGTAAGGAGTGGTTAAATGTTTACACCCTACCTACTCAAAATTTAACCCTAATTGCCTTGTGAACTTTCGCAGTTTTTCATTAGTGTCTAACTATTCCCAAACTTAGCGCAACTAACAATTCTATTAAATAATATACGCCAATTTTTGTCACTTCTAATATTGAAGTTACCTCATTGTTTTATTGCATTTGACAAGTGAAAAATCGAATACCTAGTTATTAATTTATTACTTAATAAAATTAGTAATATGTACTGGTTTTTATTATTCTTACTTAATAAGCCCTTTTTAGCAATCTTAATCTTTGTACTCTTGTTTGATGGCATCCTTATCATTCAATTATACGACCTTGAGCAGGATTAACTGCAGTTATCTACTAACGACCCTTACATCACATACTAGAAAACCCATAAGTAACGCATACTGCATATTACGTTTATTAAGAACCGCCTAAACAAAAATAATGATCTAATAATTTCACAACTTTTCGCATTTTTGTATTGCCTAATTTTTCAAACGCAACCTCCAAAAATCATGTACTAAAATCGCACACCTAATATTATTAATCTAACATTTTTCCTAATGGCTATATTACAACGTTGTATGTGATCCGTAATCATTTCATTAACATTTTCGTCATTAACTCACAGTTTGATAGTCTTTTACCTTATAAATACTGATAGTTGTTAACCTTATAAATACTGATAGTTCTTTACCTTATAAATACTGCTGTTGTTTACCTTATAAATATTGAGAGTTGTTTACCTTATAAATACTGATAGTTCTTTAATTTATAAATACCGCTGCTGTTTACCTTATAAATACTGCCGTGGTTTACCTTATAAATACTGCTGTGGTTTACCTTATAAATAGTGCTGTTGTTTACTTTATAAATACTGATAGTTGTTTACCTTATAAATGGCGACAGTTGTTTACCTTATAAATACGTACATCTCTCCTGCGCAATTGATAATATCGTCGACTCATATTTTTAGACCCTTAACAAAAATGCGGAAAAAATCAATTTCGTTTAAACTCAAAACCCAACAATCGCTAGCAATTGCTTGCCGACCAAAGTAACATAATGCCTCATCCAACATAATTTGATTTGACTATTATTACGCAATGGTCATGTAGTAACACCTATGCCATAAAAATAGACGCTAGGCAAAACGCTAAACCATTTAAAACCAAACAAAGCAGTCATTTAACGCAGACTCAACATAACCTCAATATTATCAAACTCGTCAGGCGAACGCAAATGAAATACTTGCAGCAGTATTAGTAATAAGTACCTTATAATAATACTAATTATCATGTCCATCTACACACGGCCAGGCATACCTCCTCTCAAAACAAACATGCTTAAAAATTCTGACTTGATTTTTCATGTTTTACGATTTTTGTAGTACTGATATATGCTATTAAATTCAGGAGAATGCAACTAATTCAATAAAGAATATTATGGAATCGTATATATTTTGTAATTAGATTTCTTTTCTATAAAAAAAAATATTTTAGAAAAAAATGCAAATAGGTTTTAATTGTTTTGGTTTAATTTTATTCGAGTAAATCGAATTATGAAATGAATTAAGACGGAATTGCAGTAGGCTACCTTTGTGAAGCAACAAAGTACAGACACGTAGTTCACTTTGAATTATAGAAATAATATTTATCTGTAAAATAGGGGGCGGGGGTGTGGAAGTAGTCTTTTGGGGGTTATAAAATAGAAATGGAATATTCTTGCGTTATCATTTTAAATGAATTAATAATCGGAACTGCAGTAGGCTATGATTTGCGAGACAAGAACGTTTATTGATTCAGAAGACTATTTGCTGTAATCATATATTCGGTCAAAAAATTGACAAAGCTAAACTTTGATTATGAAAATTTGCTAATAATCTAAATGGCAATAGTTCTGCCACCTTTAATTTTGGTAGTAGTTAAAAAAAGAACTGTTGTATTTTATAATATTACTGTGTAAGATCGTTAAAAAATATTTGAGTTGGCTTTATATAACAGTAACAAATGGTACTGGTTTCGTATTATCTATTATCTTTGCTTGGAAATATATTTCAGAAATGCTATTAGAGATCCATTTAAAATATAAAATGGAAGTTCTATAGTTGTTTAGAAATTTCTAAACTGAATACAGTAGTTTTGAGTTTTGCGGTGCTTGATAAATCAAGTAGGTACGTTGTCGATGTAACAATATGTTTAAGTACATTATTATTATTAATTATTTAACTGTTTATAAACAAGTACTTGTAAATCTTTGTCAATGAAGTTTCTTATCAACAATATTCGAGGTATCTTTAAAATCGCATATTTGCGATAATTTGAAAAACATGCCAGTTGACACCTACAAACTTTGGCTACCTTTTTTGGAACAATGGTTAAACTGGAAATATAAGGATACAGAAATATTTTTCTTCGCTGTAGCAGATGTAATACACGATTGGTTTTAAAATAGAATCATTTATACATATAATTATCGTAGTATTCAAAGTCATAGGTAAATAAGTAGGTATATTATAATTACTGAGCAGTTTTTCTTTTAAATTTTTTAGCAGTCCCAGGGTGGGTCATTTTCGGATATAGATCTTGGAAGTATATATTATAGAAACCCCTGTTTTGGAAGTTTTTAGTTTGAAACTCGGAAAGAACCACGAAAAATTTTGAATTTATGAACAAAATACGTTCAGAAGAAAAGAAGGCAATACCAGATTCTGTTAAATAATCTGCATTACAAAATGAAGACCCGAGAGGAAAATTTAAGTTCGTCTGGTACATTTTTTTTATTCTTAATAGGTTGCTGCTTCCAAATTATGAAGAGTATTAATCAAGAATTCAGTTATAACACATACGTATGTCATGTTTCGAGCTTTAGTTCATTTTCAAATTGTAGGTGTTCGATCAGTAGAAATGTGTTATAAAATGTTGTATAATTCAAAATGTTGAATTAATAAGCTATGCCATTGCATTGTTCTTAAAAGTATTGTTTTGCAAATGCATATCTTCAAATTTATATTCAGTGCTAAATCAGCACGGAGAATTGGTTATAAGTTATGAGAATTGGTATAAGTTATAAGTATGTTGTGTAATTTAAAATATTAAATGGATCAATCGTATGCCATTGCATTATTATTTCAGGTTCGTTTCCAGTTGCATTCGAAATGAAACTGGAGATACGTTTATGTACTTGCAAATATTTTTGAAGTATATTATAAGCACTTATTACAAGATTTTAAATTATCAGAATGTTCAACTGGTGGACTGTATTATAAAGTACCAGTACTGCTAGTTAAAAACACGGCTCGTATAGAAACCTTGTTATTATCACCAGATTTAGGTATGTTTATGTTTTTGCAAATATTTTTAAAGTATAGGCAGTTGTAAGATTTTAAAATTATCAAAAGTTTTAACCTGATTGACTGTAGGTATTATGGAAGTTAAAATACAATAGGAAAAAATGCTGTCATTCTAGTTAAAAACACGGATCATATAGAAACCTTGTTATTAGGACCACAAAGAAGTATGTGCAATGTAAGAAATTACAGTAGAATGAATTCAGCTTCTTGTATAATTGCTCTGAAGTTTATAGTATACTCTTAGTCGCGATTCTTCGGTCTAATACTTACATACTAAGTGGTGCGTACATTCACAGCAGAATTATTGCAATCATTTTGAAATATGGCCCTAAAGGTTTGGTAAGCTATATGAAACGTATTTGGAACTGAATAAAACATTTTAAATAAAACTATAGGAAAATTAATACCAAAAGGGAAACCGTAAAAACAGTAAGTACGTATGGGATATTTTTTAGAAATGAAAAAGGAGTCGAGTATATATGTTATATACAATGGGTTTGAATCTAGTAAAAAGATGTACCATATTATGCAGACAAATGTAGTTACGAAATGAAATTGGGTAAAAATTAATATAAATCTCCCTCCACTGTGAAATCGCGAAATGTGAAATTAAAACCAGTCTAGGGCTATAAAGGGTTGAATTTTCATATATCTTTTTCTTCGGATTCTCAAGAGGATCCACTAGATAGAAACCAAGCATTCCTGTATTAAGAAGTATTTTTGAGATTGGCAAGACAAGAAAACACCGCAATACCAACGAAATAAGAAAACATTACGAAATGTTTATAATTTCTGTATTTATTTATTTAAAAAAGTATTTACTATTTTAATCATTCATTGTTTTTATTTGGTTCTTTATTATATTTATATATAAGTTTATAGTTTTATAATTTCTTTTTCTTTATAGCTAAATATAGGAAAATATAGTTTGATACATCAAAGTCAACAGAAATCACTAACAGATGTAGATGTTTAACTGTTGTGTAAGTAAAATTAACACATTAGTAGTGTTTGCTGGTGATGAAGTAATGTAAGAAGGCACACCTAGTTATATTCCAAATTTGTATTGTTTTTGGAAATATTTGTATAAGTAGATAGTTTTCTAGTATAGTAAATATATAGTTTTCTCATATTTTATAAATTTATATCCAATATATAGTTTAATCAATATATTAAATTATATAACGGGATATGGCCCATTGATTATTTGTGTAGGTAATATTTGGTCACTACTGGTAGTTAATAATATTAACCTGAATAAAGAAATTAAGGAAAAATTGGGAAAAACCAACAAATGTCTTGCCTTGAATCAACTAGAATTATAGCCCTAGACAAGAAAAAAAAAGTGCATATAAACTTGACTTTCACCCTTATTTTGGGAACTGCTATTAAACTTCAAAATTATATTATGTAGGTACTACTGAAGACAGTATATAAACTATAAGTATATATAAATATTATAAATTGGTCCCTTACCCCCTATATACTTGGGTAATAATATGTAACATAAGGTATTAAAAAAACATAGTTGGCATATAATTATAGATAAGCTTGTTAAATAATGTTCCAAGGTTAGCCTTTAATTAAATTACGGTCAACTGGCTGATTTTTTATGCTGTGGAAAATATCTGAAGTATATTTAGATTTGTTAGTGCACATAGCAATCTCATAAAAAATAATGGTGTCATAAAAGACCCAAAATCAAGTAGAATACTGGAATTGTAGACAAGCCTACTGCATGGCCTAGATATATTAATAAAATTTAACCTCTGTGAGTAATATTTAAAATTTATTTTGACTACTTCCAACATTTTTATTTTGGATGTTAAAATTTGTATTTGGACTGATACTAGGAAAGTTAACAATATATAATTTCTTAAGTTATTAAAAATTATATATTGTTAAATTTCTTTAAAAAATTTGACGTTTTCAAATTGATCAGAATTTATTCAGATGCTTTAATTTTTTATTGTTTGTAAGTGTAAGGATATGTTAAATACACCTCCTGACAAACTAGAATTTCACAAAACTATGACAAAAAAAGATTGAGCTTTAAAAATTTGATTTGACTTTTCTAAAGTAAATTAGGAAGTGAACTAGAAAAGAGAAAACTACTTGAAAAATTAATTTGAAAGATGAATCTTTGAAAGGGACATTTAATATCAATTATTTTTGGAATAATCTAAATGGTAGAAAAGTTCTGCATTCGCCTTAAAAAATTAAATGAATTTACTGCAAACATGAAAAACGTTGCCATTATAAAAAAAATAACCTATTACTGAGGTAAAAACATGAGCGTATCGGACCAAGCCAAAGTTTTTTTTTGAGCATTTGTAATATGAAAACCTGTACATCAATTAACTATTTCAAGTTATCAGAAAGCAATATACCTATTAACATTTTATTTAAGCACACTAGCTGACTTGAAAGGATTAACTTTATCAATGTATTGATAAAAAAAAGAACCATATTAGTGAAAATCCGCTACCCAATGTACCTATTAGAAAAAACTTAAGTGAAAATCGCTATTACGTATGTTTCGCCAACTCTCCCACGTTAGAAAATCGAATATCGTAATCTTAATGTGAAAACAGACGCAACATATTGAAAATTGACTTAACATTACACATTCTGAAACCACTTTTTTTCCAGCAGTTTTAAAATCAAATTTGATGGCTGAACATTGGACGCAACATGTAGGTAGTATTAAAAGCAAGATTCTAAAGAAACCTCAAAAAATCATTTTTTATCATTTTAACAGTTAAGACGTAAGATTCGCAACATGCATTTTTAGTTTGCAAACAAATTTTGGAGGAGGAATGCTCAAAATATTTTAAATTAAAAACTACGTAGGTACACATGTTAGTAATGAAATGTTGGAGGAGAAAACAACTATTTAGGCACATGAAAAAAATGGCAAAAATTAAAATGGTGTAGACGGTCATTAAAAAAAATTAATTATAAATTAAGTAATAATAAATCTAATAACTGTACTTACTGTAATATAATAGGTACGGCCCGGCTTCTAATTTTCTCCAGTTAAGGCATAATTTTGAGACCTGGTCTCATTGTATTTACTGGATTTTTTTAAATCCTAGATCTTATCCATTTAATACTAGCATTTTTTTTTACTTTACTAGGCCAAAAGAATTGATTTTTTTTTATTACTGCAGTAATGTTTATTTTTTATTATGAAGCTAGTATAGAAAAAGGAAACTGGTGTATATAACTAATAATAATTTAAAAATATTTTATGCTGTGATTGTATATATTTTATTTATATTATTATTTGTTGTACAAACGCCAAGGTTATTAGTTACCTAAATTATAATGCTGCAAGAAGAACAAGAGTAATAATACAGTTTTATAGAATATTGTTGTCTAATGAACTTTTAGTGTTAATAAAAACAGTCATTAAAACGAACATTTCTATAATCGCAGTGTTAAAATATTGAATACTATTAATTTAAAACATAAATTGCTATTATAATAATGAAGTCAAAATTTTATATAATGTTTTATCTAGTTATAATTTTATAAATTAATGTTTGATTTGTTTACAGGATAACACTAATAATTTATTTATTTAAAAAATCGAAGTCTATAAATTATATCATACAATCACTATTATTATCAAACGGGCCACCACGAAGATTACGAACCAAGGGGAGTAGACTTAAATCCTTAGATAATGTCCTATCAACGACAAATTAATTCCAATTCGACTAGTTCCTAACTTCGGCGGGCGTTCGACAATGTTCGTGTACTATCTAAAAAAATTTCAACAGGTTTTGTTGCTAACCACGATGGGTCAACTTATTACACACACAAATAAAAATTAAAAGTTTATATTTGCCTTTTAAAGGCCTGGTGTTTAAATAATAACTATTTCATACCCTTTCTCTCATAGTGTCTCTTAAATATCGAAGTTTATACACTACTGACTTAGTCTAGACTGCCTCTATTGATGATTATTTCGAATTACTCGAGCGTTATCGATTCGACTGACTTAAAGATGGCGACGACCGCGCCCCGATACGGACGCCATTTTGGATTATTACAGCATATGGTGAAATTCTCTGAAATTAACGAATAATTTGACACCAAAAAGTTTGGGGGTACAATTATTTATATGTATGAAAAATAAGTTGCGGCTATTTATGTATAATATTGTCACTTGAACTTTAAAATTCTAATAGTATTACTCAATATGATAGTTAAAAATTACGAATCAAACTTATGAGCTACTATAGGTACCATATTTCTATTCGCTTCACCTTTTAAATTAAATAATTTTGAGCCTGGATTATAGCTATTTATATTGGCCAGATATAAACAGTATAATCTTGGATGCTTTTAAACGTGACAAAATTATATATCAAGCTCCTAACCATACGGAATCATTTTTAAATTCACAAGGAATAATAAATAATGAATGGGTGATACTATACGGTTTTAATTCCTCGAGATACTTAGGTCTGGATACTGGACGCCATGGCTCGCCTTTGAATGTGGTGGAGAGGAGCCCCATAATGATGCAAGCTGACACTGGAACTGGCCATTGGACCACACACACAAGAGGCCTTTTGAAACACAACTGTGCCCGTTTCCCTGCTGCTCGGGTCTTTTATAACGTTGGCTTCCCCCACTGAGAAGATCTAGAACTTTCCGTGCACAAAAGGTTATTGATTATGACTCTATACCTGACTCAATTCGTAACGTTCGTCATTCTATCTTTGTTCTGTATGGGCTAAGCTGTATCTTTCCATCATCGTCTATGTAGACGTGAATCATTTCTCAGCCTACTAGAATAAACTACGTGTCGGTTTGTGTGTATCGAGAAACGGCGTTCTGGAAATTTCCATCCAATGACGCAGTTTATATTTGATAATGTAAATAATAACTGTGTATTTAATAATACAAAACAGCTGAAGATATGTTTCTTATGAAAATATTTATATATACAGAGGGCTAAATTTATCATAATATATAGAATATTCAACTAAAAAATCATGATTTTAACAGTTTAATTAGGTTTTCTTTTGATATTATTGCAGTTTACAATTATAGATAATTAATAACAAAAGCCAATATTTTTCCATACCCAGCATCAGCCTTTAAACAATAAGGAGGTATATCTTGTTAAGTAATAGCAACCCAAACTTATAAAAAATCGATCTACTTTGCAGTAACTATGCCTACCTACACCTAGGTAGGTCCTACCCATTTACACAATATTAAATTCAGTTACACCACAGGAAACGATTAATGTTTATATGTAAATGTTTCATAAATGTTAGCCTTCCTAAAATTAGAAAGAAAATCTCAAAACTCTAGATTTTACTAGAAATGTAGCTAAGCTGGGCTAAATTATTTAATAAATACATCTACTATTATGTATTTAATTACGTGATCCGTCATCACAATCTAAGGCGAGGTCCCGTCGTCGTAACCATGATTACATGTCTAGTAGCTTTTTAGTGAATTTTTATTTAAAAAAATTCACTAAAAGAGAGGTATCGATGATGAGACTGCACAAATTTTTCCAAATGAGCGTGAACTAGGACCCCTAGAACCCATACGCGGGGTCAGTTACAATTTTTATATGTTTATATATATATATATATATATATATATATATATATATATATATATATATATATATATATATATATATATATATATATATATATATATATATATCTGTGTGTGTGTGTCTGTATGTATCTAACCGATAACTCACCGATTTGGATGAAACTCGGCAAGTGCCTTTCTTTTATTAATGGCTTGGATGAGTTCGTTAGCCAAGAAAATCGGACAAGGTTTTCCGGAAAAATTTTGAGTTTTCTTTCTAAAAAAAGCTTGTTTTTTCTCCGAAAGTTACAAAGCCTTTTTAATAACATTTGATGGATATGTTGCCTTGGGAAAGACCTTACTACATACCAAAATTCAACTTTTTAGGTTTATAGAGAATTGAGTTATGCAAATTTTGAGTTTTCTTTCGAAACAATTTTTTTTCTCTGAAAATTACAAAGCCATTTTAATGCAGTTTGGTGGATATGTTGCCTTGTAAAGGAGCTTACTACATACCAAAATTCAACTTTGTAAGTTTATAGAACATTGAGTTATTCAAGATTTTATGACAATTCCCTACCATTACGCACTTGCTGCGTCCCGAACTTTTTCATTTTATATAATCTGCCACACTTTATCCAGTTGTGCCAGGTTTTCCAGATGTTTTCCCCTTGGTCTACCTCTTCCCCTTTTCCATGTATGTGTCCTTCCAATCATGTTGTTAGAAAGTTATTATGCTTATAACACAGCATAATATTATGCTGTGCTTATATTATGACCAGTAAATTTTGCCGTCTTCCTTTCAATTTCTTTTAGCAAGCACCACTTCCTTTAAGACAATTTTATTCGTCTTGTACCGTGTGTTTATCATTTTAATAAAAATTCACTAATAGAGAGGTATCGATGGTGAGACTTTGCAAAAAAAATTTCAAATGAGCCCGAATCAGAACCCCTAGAACCCATATCCGGGGTCAGTTTCAATATATATATATATATATATATATATATATATATATATATATATATATATATATATATATATATATATATATATATATATATATATATATATATATATATATATATATATATATATATGTATCCATCGCATAACTCAAAAAATAATTAACCGATTTCTATGAAACTCGGCAAGTGCCTTTCTTTTATTAATGGATTGGATGAGTTCGTTAACCAGGAAAATTGGACAGAATTTTCCGGGAAAATTTTGTGTTTTTTTTTTTGAAAAAAAAATCTCCGAAAATTACAAAGCTGTTTTAATGAAATTTAATGAATATGTTGCCTTGGAAAAGACCTTACTACATACCAAAATTCAACTTTCTAGATTTATAAAAAATTGAGTTATTCAAATTTTGAATTTTCTTTCGAAAAAATGTTTATAGAAAATTGAGTTATTCAAATTTGAAACACTTAATAAAAATTCACTACCATAACGCACTTGCTGCGTCTCGAACTTTTTTCTTCATGTCCACGCTTCAAAAGCTTTTATATCTTCATGTTCTGTTTAGTCAGAGTCCAGGTTTTCGCCCCATACACTACACACTTAATAGGTACGACTCGATGAACTTTTTTCTTATGTCCAAGTTAAAATATGTATTCGTATGAAAAAAAAACTTTGTTTATTGATTGCTTGTGGTGCAATCAAGGACCTCCTTTTCACATCTCTGCTATTTGCCATCATCCGTGATAAGACCCCCAAGATACCTGAATATTTTGACTTGTTCAAGCTCTAGGCTTGATTTAAAATAACAAAGTTATGATATATACATATTAGTATATATATATATATATATATATATATATATATATATATATATATATATATATATATATATATATATATATAGATATATATATATATATATATATATATATATATATATATATATATATATATATATATATATATTTAACTGACGCTAAATAACATCTCATAGGGACAAGCAAGTCAATGCATTTTATGTTTTAAATCGAAAACCGTGCGCCGGACTAAAAAAAGTCAAGAGACCATTTTTTATGATAAGATAAAGGCCAAATATCAAAAAAATATTTATTCAAAGAAACATTGGCGTACCATTTTTTTAGTTAAAAATTTAACTAATTAAAAATTAAATTAATTAAAAATTTTTAGGGCATGTGAACAGGGACGGCACTGACGAAAATTAAAAAATCCTTTATTACGCAAAAAAAATAGTTTTATGCGTACTTAGCGTCTACCAAAATTGAAAAGATTATACAAGCTGGTTTTAGAGATATTGAGGAAAAATATTTTTTCTCAAATTTCAACACTCAGTGTCTTAGAAATAAAGCGTTTGCGGACATATGTTCATATGGAGAATTTTTCTTAAAATCATCCAAGGATTATCACCCTTAAGGATCAGCATTCAATTATGAAACACTGTAGGTTTATTGTTGTAAGCTGATTTTATTTTTATTTAAACTTTGGCATTTTCATGGGACTCTGCTATATATTAAAAAAGACGCCGTATCATATGTGCTAAAAATGTGAAATAATTGAAATAACTCTTAAACGATGTACGCTATCGATTTTTTTCACAAACATGCATTATAATTCGTTGGAAAAGTCGAAAATGCAATAATATAAGAGGTTCTCGATTTAAAAAAAATGTACCACCAACGTATTATGGGCCAGCCTGTGATTGTCGAAATCTTTTTGTAAGATGCAGCTCAAGACATCCTATAATTAACGTATACAATTTTTTCTATTAGCGGCAATATTGAGTTTTACCGCAGACATGCGTCACCCTGTATATGTGTAAACAGATTAAAAACTTAAACTAACAATGTCTTTGGGGTCTAGAGGTCCTAGTTCGCGCGTATTTGAGGAAATATTTTCGAAATCCAAAAGTCTGGTGTCCTCTGGTTAATTTTTTCTACGAAAATTCGCTAAAAATTATAGAGTATTAAACCATATTAGTAGACCTCTACAGTGGTCTAAATGCGACCTTAATTGGTGTTCTTTTGTCATAGACTGTTGGACGACAGACTTTTATGTGTGTGACATTTTACGTATTAAATAACGGTCAGCTCAGGATGGGGGAATCCGGCTATCTAATTAAAACAAGGCATTGTTTACTCTTTTTGTAACACATATTCTACATACATTTTATCTTTCCGCACACCTTCTCCATATGAACTTAAACTATGCCAAATCCCACACTTTTCCGTGCGCGCAATCAGCTGGATAAAGGTTACAAAATTTTTTCTTCGCTCTAAAACTACTGACAAAGCATCAGAGAAAGTTCTATTTGAAATGAATTTTCTGGAACTATTTTAGTAAAATGAAGGACAATAACGTTGAAGCTGAAACTTAAGGGTTTGTAAAACACATTTCCTGCGACAATTTCTGGTTTCAAGTTATTTGCCTAAAAGTTGCCAATTTGACGTTTCAAATCGCGACTTTGGCGGTTTAAGATGAAAAACTATACAAGTTTCAAAGTAGTTTTTCTATCATTTCTTGACCACTTTGCGCAAAAAAAACTAATCCTTGTCTATAATATACATTAGGTCTTTTTATCCCACAGAATATTTTGTTTTTGTGCGTTTCTCTGGTCATCAGGGGCACCCAAATTTTTCTTTTTTAAGAGCCTATAAGGTTTTTTTCTTTTAACTTACAGATTTAAGTCTTGGTTCCTGGTTTACTTTTTATGATATGAATCCGCGTACCAAATTTAGTTGCCACAACTTGGTTAGTTTCGGAGATACAAAAATTTTACGGAAGAAAACACAAAATTTTCCGGGAAAAACTCGGCTGATTTTCCTGGATAACGAACTTACCCAAGCCATTTGGATATGGGTTCTAGGGGTCTTGGTTGCGCTCATTTAAAGAAGTTTTTTTCTAAATTCAAAAGTCGCGATCTCATTAGTTCATATTTTTAAAGAAAATTCACTAAAAGCGTGTCTGTTCCCTTCAATACAACGGCATTACATCAACAAGCCTTTCCTTTTAAATATTTATATACACAAGGTAGTTATTTCCTCTAATTTTGTTAAAGCTCTTACAAAAACTAATAGAAAATTATAAGAGAACTGTCAAAAAGTAAAAAGTTTGAGACATTAAAAAAATGGCAAACCTGGAGAAATTATGAGTGCAACTCCAAAGCGCGGTCGAGCTGGGTGGGTCATCTATCCGCATAAAAGTCGATTTTATCGTTTTGGTCATTTATGAATACTTTTATTTTTATTTTGCAATGCATAAGTAGCACAAAAGCACGCAATTTACATAAGAAAGACGCTTTTAAAATAAAAAGTGTTTAAATATGAAATTACAAGTACATTATTTTAAAGTCAAAGCTATGTAGGGATACTGCTCTATGCTTTTGATTAAAAATTTTATTGTTTAGAAGTATGCAACCTTATAACCTTGGTGGTCCAGGGGTAAGAACCCGTGCCTCTAAACAGAAGGTTACTGAGTGCGATGCCCAGGGTTCCCCTTTGATTTTTCAGTACATACTATAATAAACTAACATCAACCGAGGTTCTGGCATTGTATTTGAGCAAGTTGAATGTCTGAACGTTCCGCCCTTCGGAGAAGGCGTAAAGCCATCGCTCCGGGTCTATGCGATGTTAAAGATCCCTACCCTCCTTACACAAAGGCAGGGCTTCGGCAAAATTTTCAGGATAGTGAGGTGAAACTGCTCCCTGGGGTCGGTGATTGGCCATATTCGCGGAACTAGGCCGACGTTAAAGTAAAAAAAGTATACAAGTTTGTCATGAATAAACAAATTCTTAAATATTTTACGAATGATTTTACTTAGGTAGTTATCTGTCAGGTTCTACATTCAACAGTCGTAGATAAAATATTGTTGCTTGATGGTCTAAATTGCTAATAATTAAAATAAATTGTTTAGTATTACTCATAATGATCCTACGTGCTCATTGTCAGTAGAAATGTATTTTTAATGGCGTATTCATACACATGGTAGGTAATCAAGAGTTTCTCCTATCACCATTTATAAGAGTTCACAAAAATTACGAGGATGCATCGATATCTAATTAGCCTGCAAACTTTCCACTAAACAAAATTAAATTTAGTTGCCAGTAACAGCTCTCTGATGTTTTGTAATAAATTGTCAAAGTTGACATACAAAAGTTGAATAGTGGCCAAACTGTGAATTTTTGGAATCGGCATCTCTGAGAAAAACTAGCAAAAAAAATGTCGGTCAGTTATCAGGTATTTATTTTTGAAAAGGTTATCGCGAAATAAATGTTTGTTGATATGATAAAGACTTTAGGTGATCAATCTAGTATGCTACTATTAAAACTGCTGCTGAATTTAAAAAGGTACCATCAAATGTTAAAGATGAGCATCGCTCTCGAAGTTTAATTTCTGTGACCACTCAAGAAAACATTAAATCTGTCCATGCAATTATTTTAGAAGATAAACTATTTTGGCTCTGTGTATAGCAAAAACATTCTTATTTTCTATGAGCATGTGCTTCATATTCTTCATCGCAACTTGCGAATGACAAATCTTTCGGCAAAATTTATTCCAAGACGCTTTTTGACAGTGTCGGAGGTATGTCGCATTGTCACCATGGACAAAACATTTGTCAATCACTATGATCCAGAGACTAAAGAGCAATCGAGAGTGGTGGCATTCTGGTTCTGCACTACTCAAAAAATTTCGAGTTCCAAAGTCGGCGGGCATGATTCTTGCTTTAATTTTCTGAAACAAAGATGGAATACTTCTGCTGGAATCTCTGGAACAATAACTGCCACGGAAGCATACTATAACGAATCTCTGACTAAATTCCTGTAGAGATTTGTGAAAAACACCGCGGAGAATTGGCGAAAATCGTGTTCTTTTTGCAAGACAACGACCCTGCTCACAAGTTGTTGATTACCTTGTAAACAATTAATAAAATGAAAGTATTCTGCGTGACCCAAAAAAGGGATGGTAAAGATGTTGCTTCAGTTTTCTATCTAATATTTAGTTAATCCCAGTGGGGCATGTATAACCAAACGAGTGACTGTTCCCTTAAATACAACGACATTACGTCAACAATGTTTCCTTTTAAACATTTACTTAGACAAGTTAGTTGTTTCCTTTAATTTTGTTAAAGCTCTTACAAAAACTTAAACAAAATTATAAAAGGACCCGAAAAAAATTTGAGGCCTTACACAAACAACAAACTCAAAGAAAAAATTCCGCGCTCAAAAGTCGGCTGGCACGATTCTTGCTTCAATTTTCTGGAACAAAGATGGGATACTTCTGCTGGATTTTCTGGAATAATAACTCTCACGGGAGCGTACTATAACGAGCTGCTAACTAAATTATGAAAGAAATTTGTGAGAAAACACCGCGGAGAACTGGCCAAAGGTATGCTCTTTTGCAAGGCCACGACCCCGTTCACAAGTTATAACGGTATGCTCTTTTGCAAGGCGACGCCCCTGTTCACAAGTTGTTGATTACATTGCAAACAATTAATAACATTGAAGCATTCCGGTTCTTCTCCACCCAAAAAAGTCCGTGTTCAAAGTCGACTGGCAAGGATCTTGCTTCAGTTTTCTGGAACAATAGGATGGGCTACTTTTACTGGATTGTCTGAAACAACGTAAAGCTGTCACGGGAGCGTACTATAGCTAGTTTTCAACCAAACTGCAGGAGAAAATTGTGAAAAAACGCTGCGGACAACTGACCAAAGGTGTGCTCTTTTTGCAAGACAATGCCCCGATAAGTACAAATCACCACAACACATTTTTTAAAGATCTTAAGATCGTTGCGCTAACAAGGTTATCATCATTAGAGGACGAAACATTCTAAACTGCTTACATCACCTTATATGGTGAGTTTTAGGTAGAGACGATACCGAGAGGAAGACTAAATCGCAGGCAAATTTTCTGTGTATTGTATTTTTATGGCTCACGATGTTTTTGAACTTCCTTTATAACTTTACCTGACAAGTTGCGGAATATTTTATCTGTATCAGAGAAGGCAAACAAAGGACTATAAATCTGTGTCGGCGCTTGGTTTAAGCAGCTTTTGTTTTTATTGGCTTACAAATATAAATACTTTTGTACGCATCTAGCTTCGCTGGCTGTCTAACATTTTTGATAAGTTTCATATTTTCTTTATCAATGTGGTGGTTATTATCCCAAATATGTTGTGTCGCGCATGACTTGTCTACACTACCGTATCTCAGCTGTGCCAGACGTTCACGAAATATAGTCTCAATGGTTGTCTTAGTCTGCCCAACGTATTTAAGATTACAATTTTTACAACCTATCTAATAGATATCTGACATTTCAGTGGCTTTATCTTTATCTTTCGTGTTACCTAACAAATTTCTTAAATCATTTAGCTGTAAATCGGCTTTCTGAAAAATGCTCTAGAGACCCCTTGTGATACGCGGTTCAAAGGGTAGGCAAACCAATTTTTTCTCCATTCTATCTTTCCTGAATGTCGCGCATTCCTTAAACATTTTCTTTGTTCTGTTTCTATTAATTAATTTTTCCACTAAGTAATCCGAATATCCGTTATATTTAGCCACGTTTTTACTGTACTCTAATTCCATACTATATCTACTTTTACTTAAGAAAAAATTTATTAATCTATTTACTAGGAAATTTAAATTGGCCGTTTTTTTGTGCAAACGTATGATGTGCGTGATTTGGAATGTAACTTAGAGTGGTAGTTTCCTTCATGTGGACATCGAATTCAAGAAACATTATTTTTAATAACTAGTACATCTGGAAAAAAATCGGGACGCAGCAAGTGCGTTATGGTAGTGAATTTTTATTGAATGCTTCAAATTTGAATAACTCAACTTTCTATAAACCTAGAAAGTTGAATTTTGGTATTTAGTAAGACGTTTCTCAAGGATACATATTCACCAAATTTAATTAAAATAACTTTGTAATTTTCGGAGAAAAAATGTTTTTTAGAAAAAAAACTCAAAATTGGAATAACTCAATTTTCTATAAACTTATAAAGTTGAATTTTTGTATGTAGTTAGGCCTCACCCAAGACAACATACACACAAAATTTCTTTGAAATAACTTTGCAATTTTTGGAAACAAAAATTTGTTTCGAAAGAAAACTCAATATTTTCCGGGAAAACCTTGTCGGCTTTTCCTGGTTAACGAACTTATCCAAGTCATTAATAAAATAAAGGCGCTTGCCGAGTTTCATTGAAATCGGTTAATTATTTTTTGAGTTATAGGTTGGAAACATACATATGTATATATATATATATATATATATATATATATATATATATATATATATATATATATATATATATATATATATATATATATATATATCAATTGACACTGACCCTGGATATGGGTTCTAGGGGTCCTAGTTCGCGCTCATTTGAAAAAATGTTTGCAAAGTCTCACCATCGATACCTCTCGATTAGTGAATTTTTTTTAAATAAAAATTAATTTAAAAAAGGAAGTTTACTGTTAACTTCTAATTCGTGGGTGAATTTCATTTAATCAAATTGACAGTTCAGGCTTTTAACATAATCACCTGGTTCAAAAATCTCGTTCGGCAATAAACATACAATACACAGAAAATTTGCCTGCGATTTAGTCTCCCTTTCGGTATCGGTCTCTACCTAAAACTCAATACATAAGGCGCTGTTTATTAGTAAGCAGTTTAGAATTTTTCATCCTCTGATGAAGCTAACCTTGTTAGTGAAACGATCGTCAGGTCTTTAAAAATATGTCTTCTGGAGATCTGGGTTCTCCAAGTGTACTTGGAGGTTCCAATCTTCACTTAGTTAAGACAATGCCCCCGGCCCACAATTTGTTGCTTACATTGCAAACAGTTGGTAAAATTGGTTTTGTGATGGTTGACCACCCGATCTGCTCCCCGGAGTTAGCACCATAAGACTTATTTATTCCCAATGCTCTCCATATATTTGAATGATAAACGATTTTCAACAAATAACGAGGTGATATTTGCTGCTGGGCACTGGTTTGAAGATCAATCTATTTTTTAGTGGTTAAGAATTGCTTTATAGACGTTCTGCTAAATGTGCAAGTCTTAAAGGAGCTTATCTTGAATAAATAAGGTTGTTTTAAAAAGGATTGCGTTTTCTGTTTTAGGTTAACTATTTTTCAATACCTCCTCGTACATCAGCAAAGTCCAAAGATCACAGAAACGGTAAATGACAATGCTACTTGCTATCTACCAGTCCTAAATTAGGTACATTTTACCTCAACTTAATTACTGTTTTTAAATAGACTATTACCTCTTGCTTTCCTAGATGAAACGACACACATAATTTTATAGGTATAATGCGAATTGTCTTACAATCATCTTTAATTGTGCATTATCTTTAGCCTATTTATTATGTAGGTTTTCTAGAAATAATGCTGACGGTTAATTTACAATAGAACAAACCACCAGAACTGGAAACCGCGAATTACTAATAAAAGTTGATACACAGCAAGTGCCTGATTATAGCGAATTTTTATTAAGATATCTATATGCTTATAGATATATTTTTTCCTCAACTTAATTTAACCTAAATTTTAACATATGGTAAATAGCCCAGGTCCAATCCGGGTTGATGGTCAACAAATTATAGACAAGCTGAAATTTGTACAGTGCTTTGTTTTGAAGTGCTAAACATACCCTGAAACCCCAACTGTAAAATGTTGAGCCCGTCCCCTCAAAATAACCCCCCAAAAATAAAATTAGTCTTTTTTTACTTGTTTCTTTATATCTTGAAAACGGGGCATTGTAGGAAAAAATGACAAGAAAGAAAAGTTGAATAGCTGAAAATTTTCTAGCGAAAATATCTCCTTTAATTTTTTTAAAGTTACCAGTGGCGGAGCTGTGAATTTTTCAATTGGGAATATTTTTCTGGATATTCGGAATAGGTGATAAATAATGTATTTTTGGCTAGATTACTTCGATCAAATACATATAAATTAATTTTAAAGTAACATCTAATAATACAGTGCAGTACTATGGGTTTTTTTTTGATGTAAACTTCGGGGGGGGGGGGGATATGTAGTGGATATAATAACAAAGATTAAATAAACCAAAATACTTTATTACTAGAAGTCTAATTAAAGAAAAGTGAACTTATCTAAAGATCTTCTTGTTCATCTGTATCCATATTTACAGCCCGGTTTAGACAGGTAATTCCGTTGCATTGGCCACATGCCATAGTGCACTTCAGGCCCATTCGTTTGCACGTACAGGCTTTTTTACACCCTCCTGATGAACAATTGCAATAAATTTTCTCTAGAACCCATGCAGGGGCAATGCTTTGGTCGGAATTAATTGGCTGCAACTCTTGATTTCTTAGACTCCAACCCCAGTCTTGTGGTGGTATATGATTATTTTACCACGCTTGTACCTGAAAATTAAAAAGAATATGATATACAGTTTCACTTGCATGATAAATCTGACTTACCTGATGTAAAACTATAAATTGGTGATACTTTGCGCTATTTGAGGTAGGTGGTAATGAAGCCAAATTAAAATCAGTACTAAGGCTTTGTTTAGCCACCTACTGCTGGTAAAGCATGTATCTAACACTATCCAAATCTGAATTTGTTGATTTTTTACATATGCTGCTATGAAAAATAGTGAAATAACTGCTTCTAGTTTATCCTTTGAAGCCTGAGGGTTATAAAATTATTTTAACAGCGTATATAGCTTTTTATTCTGGATAATTTTTAGTAAATTCACTGAACAACGCAGACGTTGTGTCACAACCGGACATTGCGTGCATACTAAAAATAACCTCCTTTAGATCTCACAATTTTTGTTGTAAAGTCGATATGTCGTTTATTTTAATTGGCTTTGATAATTTTTCCGGACGGATCATAAATAGTCTTTTCTGACAATAGTGAATTGATAACACCATGACATCTGTATCATCGCTAACTACTGCAACCGCACCTTCAGAATTTTCACTGATTGCTACTGCTGTGGTTACAATGAGAGTATCGGCATCACCATCTGAGTACTTTACATTGACTCCATTTTCATGCAACATTTTCCCGAGGGCACGTATGAAATTGGTTTTGTTGATGGTATTTGATAAAAAAGCTGCTTTTGGTATACTGACAGCAGATAAATCCGAAATAGATACAATTATTTTGCCCAATGACCTGCGATTTTGTTCAACAATTTTGGTCTGCATTTCCTCATACCCGTCAAAAACCACAGTGACCTTTTTACCATAATGATATTTTATGTGATTTTAGTACTGAAAAAATATATCTGAAAATATTGCAGGCCTTTGCCAGATAAACTTATTAAGTAAGTAGCCTCCATCTATTACGTAATGTGTTATGGGACACGAATTTTGAAGTAAGGGCGGGCATGGTTTGTCAAATATTTTATATAACGCTGATTTAGTAGTTTTTCGTAATGATCCGTTATCAAATAAACTAGGAGAGCTTGGTGGTAATTCATACATAAAACACAGTTTGATTTCTTCAGTAGATGATGCAGAGCAGATTATTTCACTAAAAAGAAGTGCAGGATTTACAGTTATCTCTCCACCCTTTATTTTTATCGAGGAAGCTTGTGATGGGAGTGGTTTTACTCTGTCATTGCGTTTAAGGTGTAACTTACTGTAGTTGGTACCAATTATTCTACTTATTAATTTTTCACCTATTTTCGCCGCTTTATCGCAATTTACGTGTCCTAGCTCCTGTCCTTAATTATCGAAGATGTAACACGTGACGGAAGTAGGAGTGGCAATAGCCGATGGTTACTTAGCAACCACGTCGATCAGAGGCGTCGTGAGTTTTATCTTCGTTACAAACTTCAAGGGAGCAGATAACTATTATTTTCGGGGAGCGGTAAATATTCGTTCGATCTCGCGACGGATTATAGCCAGAAGGGGGAAGGGGAGTTATTTAACTGTGTTATTTTTATCAACAAAGATTTACACAACCCCACAAATCCCCTTTATGCGCCTCTGTATAATATTTTTTTGATAATATTGATTTATCCATGATTATTTGGTGCTTTAACTACCCCTTACTATAAGATATTTAACTGTTAAAAAAAACTAAATTTAAAAATCCATAACTCCGCCACTGCTGACACAAAATCTTTAGGAGTAGACCTCTTTGACGGAAAATTTTTAGCTCTTCAACTTTTCCCTCTTAGTATTTTTTTCTACATTGCTTTGTTTTCGAGTTAAAAAGAAAAAAAGAAAAAAAAGGCCAATTTTACTCTCTTTGGATGGCTGTTTTGGGGGACGGGCTCAACGTATCACCGCTGGAGTTTTAGGGTATATTAGGCACTTCAAAACCAAGCACCACACCAAATTTCAGCTTGTCTTTAATTTGTTGAGCATCGCCAATATAAAACGATAAATCGACCCTGTGCTAAAAGTATATATATATATATATATATATATATATATATATATATATATATATATATATATATATATATATATATATATATATATATATATATATATATATATATATATATGAATAGTTTAATAAATTATTATTAGTAACACTACCTCTTAGATCAACGGACGAGAACAATAAATTAACGGAACTAAAACTTAAAATATAGACGTCACTAGAAAACGGATACGACATAAGCTACATACAGAAACATTTAGCGACCTTCAAAAACCAACCACTTTGCAACAAGAACAACAGACTACACACGGCACATTCTCACCACATACTAAAGGTGTCACCGACAAAATCAGTCGAATTTTTTTAACCCATAATATCAAATAAGCACACTTGGAGAACTCAAATCACCACAACACATTTAAAAAACCTGTCGATCGTTTCACTAACCAAGTAAGTGTTATCAGAGGATGAATAAATATAAATATATTATATCCACAACTCTATATTCTTCTGCAGGTCGTTTGTCACTAATTTAGACAGGTTTAACGACACCAAAATTAACATATGTCGTTTTGCAGACATATCTGTATTCTTTTATTATCTATCAGACATGCTTCTGCCGGTATTTATTTTGTAAAGTAATCTATCTGGAGACTACCCACAGGCGACGGAGTGAGATTCAGACACTTTTTATTATTACTATTTTTAGCAATATATATATATATATATATATATATATATATATATATATATATATATATATATATATATATATATACTTTCGAAGGCGTTTTAATGGTTGTCCTGGCATGCGGGCCTCCTTAACAAACTTATATGATTTAATTATTCTCTCCCTCTGATTCTGATAATCAGGTCATACCTGCAACAGAGGAAGTACCAGGTCAAACAGATCTAGAACGTACCCAGTCACGGCAGGTCTCCCGCAGGGTTCTGCTATCTCCCCTCTGCTGTACAATATATTTGTCGCAGACATTCCGACAGCTCCCCTAAACGTGACATACGCACTGTACGCAGACGACACTACCATCCTCAGCAGCTCCACTCAGCGGAGGATAATAACCGAACCGTAGTCGAGCTGCAAGCATGGTATAGGAAATCCCTTCTAGCGATAAACCCCGATAAATGTTCAGCTGTCCTATTTTCCAAGAGGAGACACACACCTCATGAACACGTATCATTAGACAACCGTCTAATTCCCTGGCAAGATTCCGCCAAATACCTCGGGGTTTTCCTGGACTTACATTTAACATCGCGCCCCCATGTCGATCACGCCCGAAAAAAAGCCTCGATGTTCATCTCGAAGCTGTTCCCACTTCTAAATAGAAATTCCAAACTGTCCATGAACAAGTTGCTCATGTACAAAGTCATCATCCGGCCAGCCTTGACCTCTGCATCACCTGCATGGGCCACCGCGGGCGCAACACACATCAAGACCATTCTAATGATCCAGAACAAAATTCTGAGAATGGTTACCGGAGCGCCATGGTTTGTCCGAAACAGTCAGATTCACTCTGATCTGGAAATGCCTTCGATACTTGAATTCATAACTCAACTATCCACAACTCAGTTCGCAAAAGCCGCTTCTCACCCAAATGCTCTTTTCCGTAGTGCCACCGACTATGACGAGCAACTTCCACATAGGCATAAGCGTCCAAAGCTTATACTTACCCGCTAACGCCCCCGCGGCAAAGACAGAATGGAAACATTCATACCCAAAAAGTCATTGTGTGAAATCTTTCGACGGAGGTATGGACTAAGGTCCGGTACTCCCAGGGAGGGGATTTTAGTGAGTAGTCTCATAGTATCTCGATATCCCACTGCACTACGGGGCCGTGAATGGGGTCTGCATGAGCATTTCCCCCTCCTGTAGCCAAAAAAAGCTAGTTGTCCAACATTTTTTATTAATTTTAGATTCTCCTCAGCGTGGAGATTATTATCCCAAATATGTCGGGCGACTGAAGATCTATATATAGTACCGTATCTTGATTGTGTTAAATGTTCTTTGAATTTAATTCCAATAGATCTTTTTGTTTGTCCGACGTATTTAAGATCACAATCTTTACAACTTATTTCAGAAATTCCCGACATTTTGGCAGTACTAGCTTTGTTATTTGGGTTACCTAGCAAGTTTTTTTTAGGTATTTTTTGTCGAAAATGTTAGTTGCAAATTGTCTTTTTTAACAATAATATCCAGACCCCTCGTGACTCAAGGTTCAAATGGTAAGAAAACAAAGTTTTTTTCGGCTTTCTCTCTTCTAAAAGTCATTGATTCCGGTAACATTTTCTTTGTTTTCTGTTTGTTAATTAATTTCCACTAGCCAAGCAGTGTGTCCGTTATGTTCGGCCACGTGGTTAATATACCTTAATTCTTTGGTATATCTACTTTTACTTAAAGGAAAATTAGTAAACCTGTTTACTAAAAAATTCAGGCTAGCCTTTTTTGGGTGTACGTATGATGTGACCGACTACCTGCAGAAGAATATAAATAGAGTTGTGGGTATAGGATATTTAGATTTATTTACCTTCTGATGACGCCAACTTGGTTACTGGAACGAATGTCAGGTTTTTAAAATGTGTTGTGGTGACTTGGGTTCTCCAAGTGTGCCTATCAGTGCTCATCACAGGTTCGAATCTTCACTTAGTCTATAATATCAAAACCATATTCAGAACAGACCAAAAACTGTTAAATCTAATAAAAACTCCCAATGATATGATTACAAACGAATCCCACGGAGTTTACGAAATTCGTCGTTTCGACTGTTTCCGAACCCATGTAAGACAAACTAAGTACGTCTATTCGTTTGTGATACATAAGTTCGTGACAATAGTTCAACAATAGAATATATTAATTAGAGTTGTCAAAGAACAGGTGAAATTGCTGAACAAGTTTGAACAGTTCGGTTCTGTTCTTACCCAATAACATGTTCCGTAAACCTGTTCACCTGTTCATCTGGTTTTTTTAAGTTTTTTTTTAGATCGAAGCATAAATGCATTAGATATATGTAAATAAGTGTTGATTTCTCTCTCCTCTGCTCAAACTCTGACACACCATCATTTCCAATTCTAAAATTTTACCCTTTTGCTATTTTATTTGAAGCTAAATAATTATATTTTCACAAATATATTTCAAATTAATTAAATAATGTACATTTATGTAAATGTATCATTGACATTGTGGTGTATGTGCGATTCTGCACTTTTTTTGTAATTTTTTTACGCGCTTGCATGATTTTACTGATTTTATTTAATTATTTGTCAATCAGCAATCAACAAATTATCTATTGTGAAATATTATACCGTTATGCATATAATACTGGCAATTTCGAACCGAATTAACCAAGTTTAGTTGCGAGTCCTTACTAACATCATTCCAAGAGGCTAGAGAATCAGCGTCAGTGAACGCAAACACTGAACCACTGAAAACGCAGATTTAGCGCCGCCGCGCGGTGCGCAGAAACACTCGGTACAGGCTGGAAGAACAGTGGTTCAGTTCTTTTAGAGCAGTTCCGGGACAGGCTACCTCAGAACCTATTCTTAAGAACCGTTCCGTTCTTCTCTTAACAACTCTAATATTAACACACCCTCGAAGTTAGAAAATCTGACTCCTCATCCGCACTTTCCATGCATATTCCTACAGGACACAAAATGAACTTCAACAATGCCCAAACCATAGCTCTAGTCTACAACTACAAAACTAGAATTATCCGCGAAGCGATCGAAATCGAAAAACGTCTCGATTGTGTCAATAATAGAAGTGATCGTCTTCGAATTCCTATTACTTGATAGACGCAATAGACAATTTAACTTCCCCATTACCTGACTAAACAAATACATCTTACCCACCTAATCCTCTAAGTACCGTTACGAAAGCACCTGACTTAATGACCTTAAACCGACTAATTTCACTGATAACGATGCAGGTAGACGAAAGGTTATAAATAATACAAGACTTACGGCGAACGGTCAGGTCTCTCTTAGGTCTAGGGTTAAACACACTCTCTTAACAACTCTAATATTAACACACCCTCGAAGTTAGAAAATATGACTCCTCATCCGCACTTTCCATGCATATTCCTACAGGACACAAAATGAACTTCAACAATGCCCAAACCATAGCTCTAGTCTACAACTACAAAACTACAATTATCCGCGAAGCGATCGAAATCGAAAAACGTCTCGATTGTTTCAATAATAGAAGTGATCGTCTTCGAATTCCTATTACTTGATAGACGCAATAGACAATTTAACTTCCCCATTACCTGACTAAACAAATACATCTTACCCACCTAATCCTCTAAGTACCGTTACGAAAGCACCTGACTTAATGACCTTAAACCGACTAATTTCACTGATAACGATGCAGGTAGACGAAAGGTTATAAATAATATAAGACTTACGGCGAACGGTCAGGTCTCTCTTAGGTCTAGGGTTAAACACACTGAGACCTTGGAGACGATCTCCAGCGAGATTTTGGGAGTAGGCAGTAGAGTAATCGAGGTACAACAACCTATTGTGTCCCTAGAGTTCATTTCCTTTCATATTTCCTTAATCTCTTAAAAATGTATATAAAACAGGGGCCTAAACGTCAAATGTTAATAAATTCTGGACGAGGATATATATATATATATATATATATATATATATATATATATATATATATATATATATATATATATATATATATATATATATATATATTTGCGTGTGTCGCCAACCAATAAGTTAGGAAATTATTAACTGATTTTGATTAAACTTGGCAAAAAATATTTTTCTTAAAAAATGTCGTGTCTCCGAAAATAGCCAAGTTGTTTTGATGGAATTTGGTACTCATGGTACTTTGGCGGGGACCTTACTATACATTTCAAAATTGAAGTTTTTAGGATAATGGCAAATTGAGTTATTAAAATTTTAAACATTTAATAAAAATGCGCTGCCATGAAAAACGCTCGGACAAGTCAATTTTATCTTTTCACTTGACAATTTATGACGTAAAAATTATAATTATGACGTCACCTATTTTTTAAATGGCAACCATTCTTTTGCTGTTTTTTATGGACCTGCTTACTACTTAAATGAAGGTGGAGAAAATTGGTACCTAACAAAAAAAAATTTGAAAAAATTGAATTATTTACTTTAAAAAATGGAAACGTAAATTTAATAAGAAATAATAAATATGTCTCATCGTTTTCATTTAGTACGATTTTTTTTAGAGTAAGGAGCTTTCCTTCATTTTTTTAAAACAATGAACACTTGATTTTTTAATTTTTTTATACGTTGTCATGTAACTATTTGACAGGTAGAACAAAAAGTAAAATCAACATTTTTAGTAACACTCGTTGTCATAATTTATTGATTAATTGTTGTTATCAGTATTTAGTTATCGGATAGGGCATCGGGGAACAATTGTGTGGCCACTGCCTTCCCCAGACTTGATTCCCTTCATTTTTTTTCTGTGGGGTTACTTTAAATCAAAAGTTTATTTCAACAGACCAAATAATTTAGAGAAGCTACAGCAAACAATTCGCGCTGAAGTGAAACAAATTAGTCCTTAAATTTTTGAGCGCAGTGTACAAAGTGTTTACACTCATATCGGTCAATACCAAGTGGTATCGTTGTTTTCCTTGGATCATTAATTTTCTCCATTAAGCTTACGTTTCCATTTTTTAAACTATACCTATTATGCTACTTTTTTTCAAAAAAGTGTTATCTAAGGTACCAATTTTTTTCATCATCATTTAAATAGTAAGCAGGTCTATGGAAAAACAGCAAAAAAATGGTTATTTAAGCAAACTTATGATGACGTCACCTTTCAGAAATAGGTGCTGTCATAAATGTAATTTCTATGTCGTAGGTTGGCAATTCAAAAGATACAATTGACCTGTCCGAGCGTTTTTCTTGAAAAAATTAAATAAGGCATTTATGAATGATGTTCCAAACTTTATCATATGTGTCAATTTAAGAATTCAACTTTCATACGAAGTAAACCTAAAATTTTAACCCCTTTCTTTGTTGTTTTTAACAAGTTTTTCATATTTTCCGACTAGTTTAAGTGGAAAAATTATAAAACATATCATTTTTATTTAAAAGTATGATGTTAACGAAATATATTAAGGCAGTTCGCATCCAGAAATGAAGGTCATAGAGGTGACACATTAGTTAATTGAATAAATTTATGTGACTAACGCTAAATTTAAAGTATTTTCATGAATATACGAGGAGGTATTATAAAGTACTTAGTCCACAATAGAAAACGCAATCATTTTACTTCCACATCGTCACAACGTGTGAAAATGTCACATCGGCGACAAAAATTTCAATTTTCTTTTTTATCTTAAACGTCGTAAACATATAGAAAACATGATTTTGGAACGAATTTTTTCGTCTGTCGGTCTCTCGGCGTGTCGGTCTGCATGTCTGTCTGTTTGTAGCCACGATAACTTTAGAAGGCATTGAGATATCGTCTTCACATTCGTTATACAGTTACCCGACAACGAACGGTTCGGATTGTTTTTGTGTAAAATCTCCCCAGGGACTGGGGGATACATGGGGGGTGATTTGGTGAAAATTGACATTTTTTTCGTTAAAATATAATATAACGTTTTAGGGTTTGCTTATTAGAAAACCTTCAATTTCATCAAAA
This sequence comes from Tillus elongatus, assembly GCA_964006375.1. Classification (NCBI taxonomy): domain Eukaryota; kingdom Metazoa; phylum Arthropoda; class Insecta; order Coleoptera; family Cleridae; genus Tillus; species Tillus elongatus. Next base: position 67,749,350 of record OZ023264.1, read on the forward strand.
ATCTGGTATTCTGTGCCGAAATTCAATTAGTGGTTGAATGTGTGGGGGTGGAATATTGGTGCAAAAAATTTTTTTTTTGCGGCGTAAAAAGTCTCAAAACATATACAAAACTATATTCTGGAAGGAAAATTTTTTTGTCTGTTGGTCAGTCGGTCTGACAGTCTGTCAGTCTGTACGTCTGTCTGTTAGTAGTCGCCATAAGTTTCGAACGAATCGCAATCTTCAAATTTGGTATCCAGTTAGCACCTGACAAAGGAACGCTTAGAATTGTTTTTGGGTAACATAGTTTCAGGGGGTAGGGGATAAATGAGCGGTGATTTGGTGAAAATTGAAATGTTTTTGTTAAAACTCGAGTAATATAACGTTTCAGAAGTTTATGGGTACAGGAATACGAATCTTTTCTTTGTGGTCAAGTCACGGATACTAAATTCATTCTATGAGAATGTATTTCTGAAGAGAGTAGATTATCACAGCTACGTGGAAGTTCTGATTCAATTTTCAGCACTATTTTGAAAGAAAATGTTGTTTACTCATAAAAATCTCCTCTATGACTTACTTGTTTGACAGAAGGTTTATAAAGCAATTCTGAACCCTTTGAAAAGATGTTTATCCTGAGCTTCAAACCACTCTTTAAGTCGCTAATACTGGGGGTGGCACACTGAGGTTGAATGGGACGTTTCGTTCATTTAGTTGCCCAGCAGCCATGGTGATTAGGTAAGTGAAAAAGCAACTAGACGAGGCTTGTGCTTTCAATCGGCAATGTGATTTTTTTTGACGATTGTTGCGATGCCATTTGGTAGACAAAACTGCATCTCGGGTCTTATGGATTCGAGTGTTACCATCGTTTCCAATGTTCATGCTCTGTTCGAAGCGTTTATAGCGTTCAAGACTTAAGGTGGATAATGAGAAATACCCCACCAATCGCCTGCTTGGCGTGTTTGATGGTGAGTTCGTCGTCATCGTCAGATATATCTTGTAATTCTGTTGGGACTTCAGTGTTGTCAATCCACGAGCCATCTTCCTTTAAATTTTAAAAATTTTTGAAAAAAAAAACACATACTTGGTGTAGTTGCTTTTCAGTACGGAGTAAACCTTCTGCTTTACTCTTACTTTGCGAGATATTGTAACGTCTCTAATATTGAATCTAATAACGTAGTTGAACTGATCCCAATAGATCATCTATGTAACCTTATGCTGTAGCATTTGTGTCCATGGTGCCCAAATTGTATGCAGACATATTTGGTTTTAATTCCACGGTAACTAAAACCTCTAATATATTGGCAACGTGTCCTACATGCAAATATTTAAAAGTTTCTGTGATATTCCAGGAGGAGGTACCTGTAACCGGAGGCATGTTTTTCACATCGCTGAGGTGAAAATTTTAAGGCTGTTTGTTGGTGTTTCTTCTAACAGATCCAGTTTTTTTGCCTAGTATTACTAGCATTTACCTCAGTAACTAGTTTTTCTGTACTTGACTCAGATTTTGAATGTGAAGAGGTCTCATTCCCAGCATTGTCTTTGTCCTCCTCTTCTGAAGAATTGGAAGATGACGAACTGGAAAAATTTATCTTAATTTTCAACTTTTCTCTGATACCACTATCGGCTTCCACTGGTTCAAGTTCAGATTCAGAATGGAAATACGTACATATGACTTCGTTGGTTGTAGAAAATCGTTTATGTTTTAAACGTTTTTTGAGCTTTGAAAATAAATAATAGCCAGATGGTTCTAAACACGGATAATAGGGCGAAGGACTAACCAATTCAAAACTAATTTTATCAATTAATTGCAGTGCAATCAACGACTTATGAGCAGGGGCGTTGTCTTGCAAAAACTGCACATTTTAACCAGTTTTCTGCGGCGTTTTTACACAATGGCAACTCTCCATAGTATGCTACCGTGCCAGTTCTATCTTGGTCTAGTAAGATTAACATTTGTACCAAAAAACTGGGAGAACATGGAGAACCGAAATGCTTTTACTGTTTCGCTTCTTCTTTTGTCTATGGCTCATAGTGACAAGTCGACCCAAAAAGTTTGAGAAATTTTCTTCCAAACGGTGGCACAGTTCCTTCGACATTGTCAAACAAGCGCGTTTCTGATAAACGTTCAAGCATTTCGGAATCCATTTTGCTTAAGGCTTGCTCTATTTTTAAAACTTTATAATTGTCAGCACAGCAACTAAATTCAATTTTGTTTACAGGAAAGTTTCCAGGCTAACTAAATTGCCCTTGAACCTACGTACTACTATAATTTGTTATACAGCATTGACACTTTATTATGTCATCTATATGTTTACAAGAATAGTGCATTCGTCCGTCATATTATACTCGTGTATAACGTATTGTAATAATGCAGAAATAAATTGCTGACGCAGCAAGTGCACTATAGTAGCGAATTTTCATTAAATGCTTTTTAAATGTCAAAAACCTATTTTTTTATTTAAAAAAAGCCTGCCTTTCGACTAGGGTCATTGCAGGTGACAAATTATTTTACATATCGATTGCTATATCTAAGTTATAACTAAAACATAAAATAAAAGTCATTATCTCTTATAAAATTACTAGACTAAATAAGTACACTTGGAGAACATCTGACGATTATTTCTAAAATTTTTCATCCTGTGATGACGCTGTGTTAGTGAAACGATCGTCAGGTGTGTGAAAGATGTGTGGTGATTTGGGTTCTTTAAATGTAGTTATCAGTGCTCATCACAGGTTCCAATCTTCAATTAGTTACTAGAGCAAAGTTAAATAAAAAAACTAGAGACTAAAAGTAAATAACAAAGCAAACATCATATTATCTTATCACAATTTATATCTTCCAGGAAACTGAACTGAACTGGACGTTTCCGAAATTGAAACCTATAGCTTCTATTAATTTAACTGTTGGGAACGCCATGAACATATCGGCTCCACGCGTGTAGGGGACAGGTAATTATTAGGTGTTCGATGTCAGATTGAACATTACATACATCACAGATTGGAACTGACTCCTGCTTTAAAATATATGAGTGAGTTAGTCTGCGGTGTCTCAGATAAGTTTGCGATAAGAGGAATATCCAAGATGGTCCAGTAATTTTGTGTTTGGTCCCGTGTCCAGTATCTATAGTTTACTGTCCCGAAATTTCTTTCCAAAAGACTTGTCAAATGACAAAATCTGGGCCTATTTCTTTAGAACAAATATATCCAATGATTTTGTAAATCTAAAAAACAATAGTAGGTTTTATATTGTCAATTCCAACAAGCAGCGGTTTTTGCGAGAGAATTTTTAGCCTGTTGAATAACTTATGGACCAAAGAGCGAAACATGTCCATGGATTTAATCAAACTAGTATCAATTTTGAAGAGTTTTGCTCAGAAATTTTATCAGTTTTACAAATCTGTGTCGAAGAAAAACTTGCAAAAATGGCAAAATCTAGTGGTTAGTATTTAAAAAAGTAGTCGATCAGTATTTATTTTGATTGATGATGATTTTGATTTAACCAAACCAGAAAGAGGTGTATACTTTTGTTTTAAGTTCAATTAATAATACTGAATGTTGATTTTCTACCAAAGTTTAATTATAAGTAGCTTAAAAGAGTGTGACAATGTTTGTTTTAAGTTTGGTAATTAATTAGGGTATAGTATGTATGTTAGCTTATGCACAATCAACCAAGGGTTGCGGTGCTATCGGGGCGGCAAGGCCGCGGACGAGCCCTGAGGGAACAAAAAAAAAAGTATGTTAGCTAACATAGTTTCTACCTAAAATGTAGTTGTTATGTCTTTAATATGCATTTTTTTTCCTTTAAGCATGCCACTAAAATACCAAGTAATTTTAATATATTTTTCTATCATCCGTCCAACTGTTGGAGCTGGAACTTGGACTCTAACTCCAATTCCGTTTGTAACCCTAGAAATGTCCAAGAAACGATTCGCCTGCATCTGGCAACCCTAGTCCCACAGAAAGCCTCGAAATTATTACTTGTCTGTTTATTGGAAGAGGTAAATGTTGACGGACCAATTGTTTAATGATTTTGTTAAACTTAAGGACATCAAACTGGCAAATAGTAAAGTCTTTTTACCAGAAAGTAAAAACCAAATTTGATCACAGAATCGTATTATTTTCAGAGATACCAAATGATGCCGGGTTCTAAGGATCGTAGTCCGCGCTCATATGAAATCAAATTTTGAAAGTCTCAAATTATTGATTCTACAATTAAAAATTATTTGTTGCGAAATTTCGCTACCCAATAAATTGAAAAATATTTTCTATCAAAAAGGGTAACAATTAACAAAAAAGTTTAAAAAAATATGATAAAACTATACCTAAACCTATGAGTAAAGTGGGGATGGCAAAACAGAAAGATAAATATAAAAATCTACTTATATTTTTATTTTATTTGTTGAAGAATGTAGATATACTTAGAGGTTACTAGACCTGCCAGGTTAAAGTAATGTCTAGCATTTATCAAAAGTCAGCCAGTTGTATATGGCAAGTAACGTCACCATGGAATAAGCCTATATAATGTCTTACGTCGTTTTGATCTCGTAACACAAAAAAAATTGTCTATTAAATTAAATAAAGTGAGTGTGTTTATAACCCTCTTGGGTTCAATTTAACCCCCTTCGCAAGTTTTCGGTACCGTTTAATAACACACGTATGTATAATGTATATGTATATATATAAATATATATATATATATATATATATATATATATATATATATATATATATATATACATATATATATATATATATATATATATATATATATATATATATATATATATATATATATATATACAGGGTGGCGCATTGAAAACGAAACAGACCGATTTGCGTCAAAAGAAAATTTGAATATTGAGGGGGACATGTTTTGACATAAAACTTAACTTTGTCACATCAACCCCTTAAGGGTGGTGATAACAACCCTTATGTTTTAAATAGGGAACATGGGTCGACTGTTACATCATTTAAAAGCACTTTCCTTTCTGAATTCAGCACACTGATTTTTTTGGAAGTTTTATCAACTCGTTTAAAATGTATTCACAGTTGGTTTTTCAAGAAGGTATTTCATTCATTGTGATAAGAAATGCACTAATTAGTCAATTTTTCGTTAAAAATAAATAAAAAACAAAACCAAACGTTCATAAATGTTTATTCAGTTAAATAAGTGTTCAAATTGTTGACCACCAGCTTGCATACAAAAGTACAAATTTTGATCAAAACGAGCTCTGATATTCTGGAGTTATTAGACGGCATTCTTCAACAATGCGTCGTCGTTAGTCTTCCAGAGACTCCGGTTCTGTTGCGAAAATTCTACTCTTTAAATGGCCCCATAGAAAGAAGTCTAAAGGAGTTATATCCGGTGATCTAGGGGGCCACTCAATAGCACCTCTACGCCAAATCCATTGCTCTGGAAACTTTCTGTTCAAAAACTCCCTAACACGTTGTGAAAAATGCGGAGGAGCTCCATCTTGTTGATTTTCTTGATAGCGATCATCATTTTCAACAATGTCAATTAGTAGATGGTAAACGATATCTTCTAGTAACTCCAAATACGTTTCGCCACTCAAATTGCCATCAAGAAAAATTGGTCCGCTTAAACGGTCTCCAAATATGTCAGTCCAGACATTTAATTTCTGTGGAGTTTGAGTGTGGACTTCGTGAAAATTTCTTGGATTATTATCTGCCCAATAACGACAATTATGACGATTGACTGTAGAGTTTAATAAAAACGTACACTCGTCTGAAAAACAGATATTGAACAGAAAGTTCTCGTTATCAGCTATTCGTGCAGTCATAACTGCACAAAACTCCAGCCGCCGATCAAAATCATCTTCATTCAGTTCTTGTACATGATGAATTTTACACGGGTGATATTTATGATGCTTCAATATTCGCTGAATAGTTTTTCTTTTAATATTTGAAACAGTGGCCAATTTTCTCGTGCTCAAAGTTGGGTCTGCAGCAATTTGTCCTAAAACTTGTATCTCAGTAGTCTAATTTCTAACTGGGAATTCACGTTTAGGATCCCGTTTTTTGTTGGCTACTGAACCACTTTGTCGGAACTTTGCAACTAACTCCAAAATGTATTTTCTGTTAACATGTCTGTTCGGATGTCGTTTATTTAACAAATTTGCGGTAGGGTTGGCAGAGTCGTCGTTTTTGAAAAAAAAATTGCTTCAATTCTTTCTTCTGCAGAATTCATTGTGAAATTAATTTTCGGTAGTACTATCAAGTATCAAACCGACCGATAAACTGAAATAATAAACCGCATTTCTCTCGTTGCGATAAGAAATGTTCTGATAGTCATTTTTTTGTTTACACACCAACAAAACATTGACTATCAGCACATTTCTTACCAGAATGAGTGTAATGCGTTTGTGCATTTTCAACTGTGAATAATTTTTAAACGAGTTGATAAAACTTCCAAAAAAATTTGTGTGCTGAATTCAGAAAAGAAACTAAAATTGACGTGTTTCAGCGTTTTTAAAAAAAAAATTCCCTGAACGCAAATCGGTCTGTTTCGTTTTCAATGCGCCACCCTATATATATATATATATATATATATATATATATATATATATATATATATATATATATATATATATATATATATATATATATATATATATGAGCTTTAAAAGTTATAAACCAAGCTTATTTGATTATTTTTTTTAAACCTTAATAAGAGTCATAATTATTATGTTTCCCTCTATAAGCGAATTCCTTAACAATTATTGCAATTTTAAATTGCTAAATAGTGTTGAAATAATATCTTGGTCCTGGAATAATCTAATTTGCGAAATCTACACTTGTAGTTTGTTTTTGTAGCTGATTACTTCTGTCGGTTCTAAAATTACTTGAAACTAAAACATGGGTATTAATTTTATTTATAAAAGAATAAAATTATTTCTTTGCAATTATTTTGCTGTATTGAGTTGATATTGCCTCCTTTGATCAAGCGCATGTACGGTTCTGGAAAATTCCAGGGACCAAGTATTGATTTTCACCTCGACTCTCTACATTTCCGGAACGTTCATGTAGAGAACATTCTGGAATACATCTGCAGCTACTAAAATTAGCGCAGATGAGAAAATCGATATATTTGGCATTTAAGAGCTTATTGTATAATAAACACAGAAAAGGGCTCAAGTTAACACAAAATCACAGCATAATCAACAGTCTTCTGTCTCTGTGACAAAATATCAATAAAACCAAACTAGTCAGATAAACCAACGAATTAGGTTAAGCTATTTTATAATTTAACGGGCTCCCCTTGCACACTACTTTTTAGTGAATTTTCATTTTAAAAATTAGATAGTAAAGATATCGCGACATACGTTGCCTTTATAGACGCTAAAGTGTCTACCAAATTTCAAGTTTCTAGGGCCTAATAAAATTTTTAATGAAATATTCGACCAGGTATGGCACGCAGCGCTGCTTAATAAACTTCAGGCCTATGGCCTACCACCAAAACTCTGTACCTGGACAGCAAATTTCGTCTCCAACCGGAGCATTTCTGTTGTCGTGAATGGCCATTCATCTAAACTGTATCCAATTAATGCAGGATTCAGCTTTAGCCCCTACTTTGTTTCTTCTCCACATCAATGACCTCCTCTCTAGCACATCCAACCCAGTTCACAGTTACGCGGACGACAGCACCCTGCAATCAAATATACAATATTCTAAGCCTGTCTCTTTAGCCCAATTAGATGAGGATCGCAGACTCATGGAGGGTTCTGTCTCCGTGGATCTCCAAAAAATATTAGACTGGGGAAGTAGAAATCTTGTATAATTCAACCCCACCAAATCTCAGTCTTGCTTTCTTTCTCATAAGAGATACACTAGCCCTAGATCCATTACAATAAACAATTAAGTTATTCAAAGTAATGAGTCCTTTTCACTTGTTGGCATCTCTGTGGATCGAAATCTAAATTGGCACCAACATGTCACATCAATTGCAGAAGTGGCTGCTAAGAAATTAGGTTTCATCTTCCGGGCTCGCAAATACTTTTCACCAGCTAATCTCTATACTTTAAATACTTCACAAATAAGACCAAACCTCGAATACTGCTCCCACATATGGGGTGCTGCTGCCGCTTCTACACTCGCTATCCTGTACTCCATTCAAAAGAGAGCTATACGTCTCATCGGTGACTCTACCCTCACCCAAAGGTTGCCATCCCTTTCCCACCGACGTGCCGTTGGTGGCCTCTCTCTTTTATAGATATCTGCACGGGCACTGCTCAGAGGAACTTTCTTCCATGGTTCCTCCACCTGCTGCCCCCAAAAGATCTACCAGGAGAAAGAGCGAATGCACCCTTTTACTGTCCAGGTCACTAGACATAGAACACCTTGTTATGCCCGCTCTTTTGTCCCGAGGACTTCCAAGTTGTGGAATTCCTTGCCGGCACATGTTTTTCCTTCTCCTCCGAAGCTCCAAGCCTTCAAGTCCAGAATTAACAAGTCGCCTCTTTCCTCCTTGTCGACACCCACGGTACGATAGTATTTAGGCTGTAAGCCCTCGTGGTGTGTTGTTGAAATATAAAAAAAAACTTTAAGGAGAAGAATAACAAATACGTTTAGGTCAGACAAACGTTAGAAAATCTTTTAACGCTTGTCCGTTTACCGTTTGTCTATTTACATTTGAGATGCTGCCAAAACGTTCATATCATGCGTTTTCAACATCTCCTAGATTAAGATTGATGTGTTTTTATTTGCACTTATTATCAAGGTTGAAACGCGATTAGTTATTAATTTTGTAGTATGTCGTAGCGAAGTTCGTCGGTAAGATGAATTTCCTTTTTTTTACTGTTAATTTTTGCAATAAATTTTAAAACCAAGGCATTTTCGAATAGAGATGGAAAAGACCATTCAAATGAGATATCACAAGTCCCTACCTCCTATTAACAATTTTCGGGGTTGCAACTGTCACGTTGTATGGTCATTTTTTAATCTAAAATTGACGTGTTTTTTTTAGTACACAATAGTTAAGATACTGAATGTATTCAATTTGGCTGTGCGACACTGTATATTATGTATATATATATATATATATATATATATATATATATATATATATATATATATATATATATATATATATATATATATATATATATATATATATATATATATATAATTGTTATTATTATTATTAAGTTTGGAACTGACCCAAGATACGGATTGTAAAGGGCGCCTAGTTTGCGCTCATTGAAAAACTTGTTTGAAAATTGAAAAGTCCGGATATTCTCATTTCTTAACTCAAACTTTGTGAAAATTTAGTTTTAAGAATGTGATAAAAAACTGCAGGAATATAATGAAAAACACTTACAACTATTCTCTTGTTAAGCTTTAAAAATAAAAATAATGTTAATAATAGCTTTGAGAGCCAGATGTGACTCAATTCGTAAAGTAGTTTGACTTGTGAATTTAGATATGAAGGTTCAACGGATTTAAATCCCATCCCTGACAACAAAATATTTTGAATGTTGCGATAAAAGTACCATCATTCGGCCGATCTCTATTCATACCGTTAATGGCCTTAGTTGTCATTGTTGTCAACGCGGTATCATTACAAAAAATATTCCTTTTGTAGTCAGTTAATCGGATTTTTTGCCGCATCATGTATAATTTATGGTTAGAGTGTCGCCAGATGTGTTTCCGAAGGACAGGCAGATGCATTCCCCTAGTTTTATGCGTGAGAATTTGTAAGCCCCAATAGCATAGCCAAAGGAATTTATTAAAGGCACAGCTGCATTTTCAACAATGAAGGTAAGGTCTATACAGTAAATACATAAAATAAAAAACTCTGGACGCAGCAAGTGCGTTATGGTAATGAATTTTCATAAAATTGTTTTTAATTGCATATATGTGTGTTTCCTTTTTAAGAAAGCAGGCATCAATTTTGGTTACCAGTATAACCTATATAGTAAAAACAATGTGCCATGTTTCATAAAAATAACTTTTTTGTGTGAAAATGTACAAAAATTTCCAAAAGTAAACTTAAAGTGTTCCCGGAAAAACTCGTTTCTTGGTCAACCTTATAGGTTAATAGCAAATTGAGCTATTCAAATTTGAAGCATTTAATGAAAATTCGCTACCATAACGCACTTGCTGCGTCCCGAATTTCTTTTCTCACAAACATGCATCGCTGAAAAATTCAAAAATGCAATAACATAAGGCGTGTTTGATTAAAAAAAAGAAAATGTGTATCACCAACGACTTATGGGCCATCCTGTGATTGTAGAAATATTTTTTTAAGATGTAGCTCAAGACACCCTATAATTAATATATACAAATTTTCTTCATATCTTGTATAATAACGGATATATTGAGCTTTATTGATTTTTTACGAAAATTCGACAAAAATTATATACCATTAAACGATAAACTCTAAAGCTAAGGCTACTGCCAAGCATCAGAGAAAGGGTCTATTTGAAATGAATTTTCTGGAAACATTTTAGTAAAATGAAGGACAATGACGATTGAAACTAAGACTTCAGAGTTTGTAAAAGATCCTTCTTGAGACATTTGATTTCCATATCCCGTATTAGATTCAAGTTCTTTGCCTAAATGTTGCCGATTTTGACGTTTTAAATCGCAACTTTGACGTTTTGAGGAAAACCCCAATTTATTTTTCTTTAAATGCCTATAACTTTTTTACCTTTTGACCTACATAGCTAAATTTTGGTAGGTGGCTTACCTATAAAGATATTAACTAGCGTACCAAATTTGGTTGCCCTTACTTTGTTAATTCCGGAGATTTAAATTTTTTTCGAAAGAAAACACAAAATTTTCCGGGAAAACCTGGGCAGATTTTCCTGGCTAACGAACTTATCCAAGCCATTTGCAAAAGGAATTTTTCCACCAAATTTAGTCAAAATCGGCCTATTATTTTTTGAGTTATCGGTGTGATACATATATATATATATATATATATATATATATATATATATATATATATATATATATATATATATATATATATATATATATATATATATATATATATATATATATATATATATATATATATATATATATATATATATATATATAAACATATAAAAATTGAAACGGACCCCGGATATGTGTTCTAGGGGGACTAGTTCGCGGTCATTTGAAGAAATTTTTTCAAAATTCAAAAGTCGGGATCTCCTCATTAGTGAATTTTTTTTAAGAAAATTCACTAAAATACAGCCTTCTATAACACCTCAGTTATTACTCCACGTCCTAACAAGAATAAGAGATATATTTAAGAGTCACTTTTTGTTTAAAGAAATATAAACTCAATTGCTCATCTTTCTTAAGCGCAAGCCATACGAGGGTTTAATGGTATCAAGCTATGTAAGGCTAGATGCATTCTCGCAACAATTAGAACCGTAGACCGGTTTCGCTCTCATTAGAGCTTTTCAGTACGGCATACTAATTGTATCAAAAATACACCTATAAAATAATACGGCTGTAGTAGCCAGCCTTTCAACACTAAGTGAGTGGTGGGCGTGCCGCCACCTAGTTGCGGAACCAAGTAGTATGTTGTCACGCCAGCTCCAAATAATAACACAAAGTATTAAAAAAATAGAGACTGTATACAGTTAACTAACAATTTAGAAAATTGTCAGGCCTGGCCCATTTCTACCCCAATATAGGGACAAAGTATGTAAGGCTAGATGCATTCTCGCAACAATTAGAAACGTAGACCAGTTTCGCTCTCATTAGAGCGATTGATATCGGTATAGTATTTTTTGAGTTATCGCTCAGATACCTATATATATATATATATATATATATATATATATATATATATATATATATATATATATATATATATATATATATATATATATAGGTATCTGAGCGATAACTCAAAAAATACTATACCGATATCAATCAAACCTTAATCAGCCTTTATTCTTAAGTTTTTCCGGTGGAAAATCGGGGAAAACTTTTTGAAAACGCTATATTTTTGTAAGTATCAAAGTAACTGGAATGAGACTTTACATGTGGCTAGAAATAGTGCAAATAAACCTATGTTGTGAATTTCAAGTAATTTGGTACACAACATTTCGAGTTATTTCCAAATTAAAAATAAAATCCCAAAGACATGCGTTGAAACAACTGAGTAGTTAAAGTCAAATTCCTGACAGAGAGAGTAGTTAAGTGCCACGCGTAGATTGATTCATACAACATGTATAAACCATACATCAACTGTAACCAAGTTAAATATATAACAGGCAAAAAACATACTACCCGAATCAAGAATCGTGAAATCTCGGCCGCAATTATGGAAAATGATAGACGACATGAAATTAAAAATTTGCCAAGTGAATGTTATTTAACTGGGGGATTCAATCAATTATTAAAATACACTATATTTCTATATTTATTAACGGCCCCAAATACAGTTTTAGCGCAGCATAGATGTAGTATGCTATCGCATAATATAGCAGAAATGTAAACAAAATCAAGCCAAGTCTCTATAAAAATGATTCTAAAATAGTTTCTTTTATCTTTAAACTTATACATAAGACGTCATATAAGACGAAAACAGTCATGGGATGTGCTTCAATGGTAATTCTACTAATTCTGTAATTAATTGTTACGTCTACTTTGAATATAATATCTTGCGCATGAAGCCGACCTAACGTATCATGTAACAAAACGTCAGTTGACGTAGGTCTAGATGGCTGAAGGGCGTCGCGCTTGCCTCATAAGCAGAAGGTTACGCGATCGAATCCAGCTTGATGAATGTATGTTTTTTTATGTTTTATTTTGACATTTGGAGAAACAATAGTGTGCAGATTTCATACGTTTTGAACAAGATCTCATTTTTGTTTAAAACGCCTAAATAAGTTTGTCACCTTTGAGCCTGAAATTATAATTTTGTTATTGTTGATATTGAAAAAACCGGTTTGATCAGGTTGACTAAAACTAAATCATACTGGCGATTAATAAGGAAAAATAACTGCTACGTTTATAATTTGGCAGAGACTTTACTTTTCTAAATAAGAATTAAGTTTCCTTCTGGAAATATTCTGTATAACTTTAAAGACGTTTGTAATAAAAGTTTCTTTTAAAGAGACTTACACTCTCTACTGATCTACAGACATAGCAAAATTTAGTTTTTTAGCTTCATAGAAAATTGAGTTTTGGGCATTTTTCTCAAAAGGAGTTATAACGCAAGATTTTTAAATAATAGAGAAATATCAATGGTAACACTTTCAATAGAAATCTTCCAATGTGCGCGTACTAGGACCTCAAAAATCGATCTTCAACGGCTGTGTGAGTTTAAAGTATTAACTTTACTAGTATGCCGTATAATTATAGTGTAAAATTCTTATGAAATTTCGCTACTATAACGCACTTGCTGTGTCCCGAATTTTTTCGTCTTTTCTGGATACTTGTTTTGAGATTTGTCATGGTAAAAACAAGTCCCTTGCATGCTCTTCTTCATTAGCCCTATGCACTTGTGTGGCTATTATGAGCGGTGCTTGTACAGGTATATTAATTGTGGGGCTCTGGGTTATCACAAAGTTCGCTTGATTCTTACAGACCCATCACTGTGGTTGACTTTTTTCTAAAATATTTGAAAAGATCGTGGCTGGAAGGCTGATGAATTATCTTCTGAAACATCATTTACTTAATGATGCTCAGCACGGATTTCGTGTGGGGCGCTCCACGAATGCTGCAATGATTACTTTTTTGGATAAACTGTACCGTGCTATTGATGGGGGTGAGTCTTGTTGAGTCTATATTTGGACTTGAGCAAGGCTTTCGACCTATTCGCTCAAGATGTGCTTTTGTCTAAGCTTGAGTCCATCGGAGTCACAGGACTGGCTCTTGATTGATTAATCAGTTATTTGAGCGGGAGGTCACACTTTGTCACACTCGGAGGTATACATTTAGATGTATTGGCAGTAAAGAGGGGTCTCCCGCAGGGCTCTTTGTTGGGTTCTTTTCTCTGTTTAATCTATGTTTCGGACCTGTCGCTTCATAGCTGTATATTGTTTGCAGTGCTCTGCTCTCTTCTCTTCATACCAGAAAAGCCTCTGGCCTTGACGAGATCCCAGCAATTGTTCTCAAAAAATGCGCACCATAACTTGCTCCTGTCCTGACTCATCTGTTCAGACATCTTACAATAGAGGCATATTCCCTAGTAACTGGAAAACTGCTCGAGTACAGCCCGTCCCCAAGAAAGGTTTCAAAGCGCTTCCTAGCAACTACAGGCCTATTTATCTCCTTCCAGTCGTCTCTAAAGCGATGGAAAAGTATATAAACACCGAATTACTAAAATTTCTTGAAAACACAGTCTAATCCATGACAGGCATTATGGATTCCGTCAGCGCAGATCAACTGCCGACATCCTTTCCTTTGTCACCCATTCTTCGAACAAGTCTATGGAACTACACGGTGAATCCCAGATTGTCGCTCTAGACATATCCAAAGCATTCGACCAGGCCTGGCACGCAACGCTGCTTAATAAACTTCCGGCTAATGGCCTACCACAAACACTTTGTACCTGTACAGCAAATTTCCTCTCCAACCGGAGCATTTCTGTTGTTGTGGATTCCCATTCCTTTAAACTGTATCGAATTAATGCAGGAGTTCTTCAAGGTTCAGCTTTAGCCCCTACTTTGTTTCTTCTCCACATCAATGACCTCCTCTCTAGCACATCCAACCAAGTTCACAGTTACGCGGACGACAGAATCCTCCACTCAAATATACAATATTATAAACCTGTCTCTTTAGCCCAATAAGATGAGAATCTCAGACCCATGGAGGGTTCATTCTCCGTGGATCTCCAAAAAATATTAGACTGGGGAAGTAGAAATCTTGTACAATTCAACCTCACCAAATCTCAGTCTTGCTTTCTTTCTCATAAGAGATATACCAGCCCTACACCCATCGCAATGAACAACCAAGTTATTCAAAGTAATGAGTCATTTTCACTTGTTGGCATTTCTTGCATAAAAATCTCAATTGGCACCAACATGTTACATCAATTGCAGAAGCGGCTGCTAAGAAATTAGGTTTCCTCTTCCGGGCTCGCAAATACTTTTCACCAGCTAATCTCTATACCTTATATACTTCATAAATAAGGCCAAACCTCGAATACTGCTCTCACATCTGGGGTGCCGCTGCCGCTTCTACACCCGTTATCCTGGACTCCATTCAGAAGAGAGCTATACGTCTCATTGGTGACCCTACCCTCACACAAAGGCTGCCATCCCTTGCCCACCGACGTTTTGTTGGTGACCTCTCTCTCTTTTTAGATATCTGCTCGGGCACTGCTCACAGATCTACCAGGGAAACAGAGCGAATGCACTCTTTTAATGTCCAGGTCACCAGACACAGAACATCTTGCTGTGTCCGCTCTTTTATCCCGAGGACTTCCAAGTTGTTGAATTCCTTGCCGGCACATGCTTTTCCTTCTCCTCCGAACCTCCAAACATTCAAGTCCAGAATTAACAAGTTGCCTCTTTCCTCCTTGTCGACACCCACGGTACGATAGTATTTAGGCTGTAAGCCCTCGTGGTGTGTTGTTGAAATATAAAAAAGATGATACGTCAATGTTAGTCACTAGTAGAGACCCTTCGTCATTATCGGATAAAGTAGACGTCGTCTTGGAGGAACTGAATCAAACTTGTCCTTAACACAGGTAAATCGGTATGCCTTAGCTATGACATTTAGGCTGCGTGACGTTCGTCGGAGAATCACGTGGTTTCTCTTAGAGGTTCTCAAATAAAGAATACTACTCAAGCTAAGTGCTCGATAGTTACATTGGACTACAGACTAGGGTGGTCGGCTCACGTTATACAATCAAACGGTTGAGAGATACTCTTGACCATAGGGTGTTGAAGTTCTACTTTCCACACATGCACTCGAGAATTCCTTACATAATTCTGGGGTGGGGTCCCACTGCTGACATTGTGAGGGTGTTAAGAATGCAAAAAGGGGGCTATTCGTTTTATGACGGGAAAACTATGCAAACTATCTGTAGAGGGATTTTTCCCCTTCTGTGAATAATGACTGCCCCCTGTTTGTATATTTACCAACTTTTACTATATGCGAAACAAAATAAATGTTTAAAGACTATTGGTTCGTACCATAGTTACAACACTCGCGCTGAGTCTGTACTGGAAGTCACGCTTCCAAGAACAACTTTTTATGAAAATAGTCAATCATGTAAGTCTATTATCGTCTTTAACAAGCTACCAGAAGCATATAAAAAATGAGTCTAAATTATTTTAGAACTACCTTGAAGACATTGCTAAGGCTTACTAGAGTGGCGGAGTAGCTCAATGGCCCTGTGCTTCCTAAGGCGCTCGACTGTTGACAGCCGGCTGTGGTTGTTTTGTGTTTTGTAGGATTTTGTATTTTTGAATGTCAGTTTTCTTTGTGTTGTGCAAATTTAGTGTGTGTGAGTGTGTTGTCGTGTTATATGGCTGCGGTCGTCAGACAATTCGCACTTTTTTTGTGCAAATTTAGTGTATAAATTTTTAATCATACTGCTGGTTTATCTGCACTTTTAATTTGGAGTGTGTTATGTAGCTTTTGGTATGCTCTGGAGACGATTGCCTATATTTATTGTGTAAATACTTGGCCAATGGATAAATGTTATGTTATGTTATGTTATGTTATGTTATGTTATGTTATGTTATGTTATGTTATGTTATGTTATGTTATGTTATGTTATGTTATGTTATGTTATGTTATGTTATGTTATGTTATGTTATGTTATGTTATGTTATGTTATGTTATGTTATGTTATGTTATGTTATGTTATGTTATGTTATGTTATGTTATGTTATGTTATGTTATGTTATGTTATGTTATGTTATGTTATGTTATGTTATGTTATGTTATGTTATGTTATGTTATGTTATGTTATGTTATGTTATGTTATGTTATGTTATGTTATGTTATGTTATGTTATGTTATGATCTTTTGTTTGGTTATATAGACCAAGTTTACATCCAGGGTGATTATGCCCGTATCTAAAGATGTAGCTGGGCGTTTATTTAATGCTTCTGGATTAGGTATGTCCATTATTGTGTTCGTACATTTGGATGTTATATGCTTCGATAACACTGTGGGGATACAGGGTAACACATTTGACAAAATTATCTTTTGGTCGGTAAGAGTTTTCTGGCAGCTATATTTATACAGGGCATTTCAGATCCGTTTACACCCTACATACCACAGCCCCCGTACATGCTAGAAAAGACAATTTCAGACAATAACTTAAAAAAGCTGCTATGATGTTTTGATGTTTGTGATATGTGTCAAAAACGTAAAAAGTTGCAAAACAATTGAAATAACTCAAAAACGATGAGGGACATCAATTTTTTTCCTGTGTATATTTCGATAGCAAATGTAAAATGCAATAACATAAGGAGTGTTCTAATAAAAAAAGAAAGTGTTTATCACCAACGAATTATGGGCTACCCTGTGATTGTAAAAATATGTTTATAAGATGTAGCTCGAGACACGCTATAATTAACGTTAATAATTTTTTCGCATATCATGTATTTATTCTTGAATACTTCTGTCACGATTTTCACTATCCTTCTCATAATTCTTAGACCGAGGTTTTCCAAAAGCTCCGAATTCAAGTAAATTCATTACAAGTTTAGAGAAATACCTTTTGTTGGGTTGTCGTCTAACCGAGTAATTTTTCAAATAATTGTTGACAGCCTTATCCGCATTCCATTCATTTCTAATATATGATACTAACATATCAGACTTTTCTTCAGTCCAGAAATTTTCTGCCATTCTGAACACTAGGCCCGAGTCAAGACATAAAACGCGTTTAGATAAAGACAAGTTTCACAGTTCTGACAGAAGTCGTGACAGATTTAAAAAATTTCATTCGTTTAAAATCCAAAGCCTACTAGAGCATTAATGTATCACGGATAAATATATTTCCTCAAATTATTTACTGAACTTTTGGTTATTGCGAATATTTAAATGATTTTTAGGTCATATTGGTGGTCTGAGAAATAATAATTCAATTCGTTCATGTATTTCTCAAAAGTTATGGCTTCTTTTGACGTTACTTTCTGTTGCACGGTACGAGTGTGATATATCATAAACAATGTTCACTGTAACACAATTGATCGAGTTACCAGATGGTTGATGAAAAAAAAGTGCTAAATGTATGGAAGCAAATGGGTCTCATTTGAACGTTAAATTAAACATTTTATTTTGGTCATTATTTGACACATTATTGTTTTTTCCTTTCTTTTTTGTGTTAAAATGTCAAAAGATTTTCACCTAGGAGAAACTATTACTTATAAGGATATGTTGTTATTAGTGAATTTTCGTAAAAAAAATTCACTAATGGGGAGATCCCGACTTTTGAATTTTGAAAAAATTTTTGCAAATGAGCGCGATCTAGGACCCCTAGAACCCATATCCGGGGTCAGTTTCAATTTTTATATGTTTATATATATATATATATATATATATATATATATATATATATATATATATATATATATATATATATATATATATATATATATATATATATATATATATATATATATGTATCACACCGGTAACTCAAAAAATAATAGGCCGATTTTGATAAAATTTGGCACGTACCTTTCTTTTGTAAATGGCTTGGATAAGTTCGTTAGTCAGGAAAATCGGATGAGGTTTTCCGGGAAAATTTTGAGTTTTCATTCGAAAAAAATTCTTATCTCAAAAAGTAATAAGCCGATTTTAATAAAATTTGGCATGTACCTTCCTTTTGTAAATGGCTTTGACAAGTTCGTTAGTCAGGAAAATAGGATGAGGTTTTCCGGGAAAATTTTGAGTTTTCATTCGAAAAACATTCTTTTCTCAAAAAGTAATAAGCCGATTTTAATAAAATTTGGCATGTACCTTCCTTTTGTAAATAGCTTTGAGAAGTTTGTTAGTCAGGAAAATCGGACAAGGTTTTCCGGGAAAATTTTGACTTTTCATTTGAAATTTTTTTTTATCTCAAAGAATAATGGGCAGATTTTGATATAATTTGGCATGTACCTTCCTTTTCTAAATGGCTTTGACAAGTTCGTTAATCAGAAAAATCGGACGAGGTTTTCCGAAAAAATTTGAGTTTTCATTTGAAAAAAATTTTTATCTTAAAAAATAAAAAATCTATGATAACCAAATTTGGTAGGTAGGTTTACGATATTAAAAGTAAACTATACACCAAAATTTAGATTTCCATGTTACAAGAAAAAAAAGTTATAATAAAATATTTTGTGCCAGATCATTTCTATGAAAATTCACTACCATAACGCACTTGCTGCGTTTCGAGTTTTATTGTAGTTAAGAGATTAAATACAGTAGAATCACCTTAAGTGTGAGTGTTTCATCGTGCGACGTTGCCAAATTCGTAACAATATCATGTTTTTTCGTTTTTCAAACCATAACCTAATTTTTTCACTAAGTGTAATAAATATTTGTAAAGGCAAAAAACAGGGGCTTTTCAAAACCGTGAAAATCCAATATGGCGCCCATATGAAAAACAAAGTTGATGATGGTTCCAAACTAATTTAAACGTTGGAAACGAAATATGACTACACAGGCGTTTCCTACGTAAAAAGTTGCTATGAGAAAGTTTTTACATATTTCAGAAATTTTCATAAACAAAGAAAATACAGGGTATTTTCGAAAATGCGTCATTTTAGTTATTTAAATATCGTAAAAACAAAAAGAGATAAAATCGTAAACTAAACGGCATTCAATTACAAACAGAATTGTCTAAGACTTTCCCTAGTTAACCGCTTTCCTATCTCTAACAGTTTCGGAGATCGCAATACATGCATCACCAATTTCGGGCACACTGTATATATATATATATATATATATATATATATATATATATATATATATATATATATATATATATATATATTAACAAGGTTGGCAAACCTTCTACGCCACCTATAAACTTTTTTTCAGTGTACTGGAAAATTCTTTCCGGAGGCCGAGTTCATTGGCCAGTTCCGAGAGTCAGATTTTTGCATGGAAAATTGTAAATTTCCTTGTGGAAAATGCTATATTTTTTAAACTCGTCAATATATTTGCCATTAACCTACAGATTCAATATGTTAACCTTTGATTTAGTTGAATTAAATTTGAGGTAATGTGGAAAAAGCGTCCAAATATATTTTGTTACACAATATACAATGATGGATATATTACTTAACATTCATTCCTTTAAAATCAACAATGTCAAAAAATTACATAGACGTACTAAATTCATAGATAGAAATAACTCATGCTTTTAAGTGGATTGTATAAAAATTGGCCAGTTTAGTTTAATATGTTTTTGCGCAGAGAAAGAGATGGGACTAGAAGATTATCTATCCATTATCTACAGACTTAATTTAACATAAATGAGTTTAAACAGGTCCAGGTAAGTTGAGTTATTAATTGCAAAATTTATAAAAATTCGCTAACACAACGCACTTGCTACGTCCAGACTTTTACATTTTTTTTACTTGGTTATTTATTTGTCTCTAATCAATATAATACTCACTATTCTAGAATTAGAATGGTAAATAAATGAAGAAAACTTTCTTTATTTGAATAAAAATTATCCAGTAAACTAGTTACGCGGCTGTTTAGTAGATAAAAAATAAGGAAACGTGACTATTTCAAGTCAACAACACATTTAATATCTAAACGATTTCCGTCACAACAGTAAAAGTGCTGATAATTTTAAATGTTAAACAAACATGTCTGATATCATATCATTAACATTGTCGACTAAGCAAGCATGTGGTTTTTAAATAAATAAAATATAAAATACGTTGCGTTTAATCAATTTCAATAAAAAAAGTCATGACGCAGCAAATGTTTATGAATTCATAAAAATTATTTTAAAATGCAAAAAATAACAAAATGATTATTTTCGGAAATACAAATTTGTTTTAATTGGTTTGGCTAACGAACCCATTGAAGTTATTACGAGTAGAAGATTATAAATTTGAGAGGTACTTTCCTTTTGTAAATAGCTTCAATAACTTCGTTAGCTAGTCCGACAGAACCAGTTTTTCGGTGAAAATTTTACATTAAAAATAAAGTAATTTTGGTAAAAGTCCAAACATAGGTTGCCTCTATGAAGACTAGTACAATACCAAATTTTAAGTTTGATGGTACAATTTGAAGAACCCAATACATCACAACACATTGACACAGAATACCTGACGATCGTTTCGCTAACAAAGTTAGCGTCATCAGAAGGATGAATTAACTTAATTTATTCATTACTTAATTCTTAAACTTTGTTAAGGAAACGATCGTCAGGTCTGAAGAATGTACTGTGATGAATTGGGTTCTACAAATGATATTAATCAGTACTCATCACAGGTTCCAATCTTCACATAGTTTTAGGTTTGTAGCTTTATAGAAAAGTCTGGACGCAGCAAGTGCGTTATGGCAATGAATTTTCATAGAACTGAAATGGCACCAAATATCTTTTTATAACTTTTTTCTGTAACATAGATATCTAAATTTTGGTATATAGTTTCCTTTTAATGTCACAAACTTGCGTACCCAATTTGATAACCTTACATTTTAAATTTTTGAACATAATTTTTCTTTCGAAAGAAAACCCAAAATGTTCCTGGAAAACCTGCTTCGATTTTCTTGCAAAACGAACTTATCCAAGCCACTTGCAAAAGAAAGGTACATGCTAAATGTTATCAAAATCTGCCCATTATTTTGGAGTTCCGGTGTGATATATATATATATATATATATATATATATATATATATATATATATATATATATATATATAACTGTCCCCGGATATCGGTTCTAGGGGTCCTATTTAAAAAAGATTCACCAAAATTGAATTATAGGAATTTATATTTCTTCGTTTAAGAGATAGTAGAAGAGAGCACAAGATTAAAAGTTTGCGTATGATAATAGTGTATTAAACAAGTTTAGAAAAGCAAAGTTTTCTAAAACGAATATAGCTTTTGAGCACGAGCGAGCGAGTAACTCAAAAGCTATATGAGTTTAGTAAAACTGCTTTTCTTACGAGGTTTGTTTATACTATTTTTTCGCATTTTATTTTAGTAATTATGAACAAATAATCATAGATATAAAAGCATTACCAAAATTTAAAAAATTTCGTAGTAGGTACCTGTTTAGGATTTCCGTAACTTAGAACCTTACACGGGTTTGTAGCGTCAATCGTATCCATCAGGAGGTGATCGACATCACATTGGCTAGCAGAGGAATTACAGAGGACATGTCTAATTGGAGAGTGACGGAACACATATCAATGTCTGATCATCGTATGATCAGCTTTGAACTGGATGTGGACCGTGAGAGTCCTCCTCCCAGGAGAAATCTAAGGAAGACTGACTGGGATGCCTATGTAATAGGTCTTAGTGGGTCGCCAAAGAGGCCAAATGGGAGGGGACTCTCTACAGAGGCACTAGACAGCGAGGCCGAAGTGCTAGAAGGTAAAATAATGTTAGCTTATGAGGCTGCGTCACTACTCAGGGGGGAATCGACCATCAAGGTCCGATGGTGGAATCAGAATCTCTCCGACCTACGCGGATAGACACAAAGGGCCTTAAACCGTGCCATCCAAAAATCTGGTGAGACGAGTTTAAAACTGGCAGAAGGGAGTTTAAGAAGGAATTACGGCGGAGTAAACGAGCCGGTTGGAGTACATACTGTGAGGAAGTCTACTCCTTTCTGGACGTAGCCAAGCTGGTAAGGGTGCTCAAACAGGAGTCAGGAAGTTCAATAGGATCCTTAAGGAAACCGGACGGGAGTTGGACCAACACCACCTAGGAGACATTGTGCCACCTCGCTGAGGTTCACCTTGCTGGCGGTGGGATCGTCATAGAGGCTGATAACCCGGGTTGGTGGTCGGTTCCAAATGCGGACTGGCAGCTGGCGGAGGAGGTAGTCACTGACGGCTCTATAACCTGGGCGGCCAACAAGCTTATCCGCAGATTGTACCGAGATTTTCCCGGCCCTGCTGCATAAGGGAGGTTTTCCAAGCCAGCTTGGCGTGAGGCTGGGAAGCTCCCTACACTACGGCGACTTTTAGTACAACGTTGCCAAATTGTGGAAGATTTTATAAAATATGCAATATACGTTTAAAATGCCCCGAAACACCTCGAAATTCACCGAAATACTTCGAACTTCCTCAAAATACTTCGAAATTTCCTGAAATATCTCGAAATTTCCCGAGGTACTTTAAAATTCCTCGAAATGCATCGAAATTCCCCGAAATACCTCAAGCAATTCCTAACCTTGTACACTAAAGTAGCCCAGTGATTTACCCCTCGCCCCTTCCTAAATGACATATTATTTTCTTGTCCCTTTCAAAGTTTCGATAAAACTTTGCTTTATTCACCCCAACGTGCCTACTAGTATTTTTTGTCTTTTGTTTGTTTCTTTAACATCGCTCTATTTCCGCGACTCTGGCCCATCACCGACTTCAGGGAGCAATTCCACACTGTCCTGGAACTTTTAACCAATTCCTTTCTTTCTATAAGATATTTAACGAGCCCAACATCGCATGGTACAAATGACCGCTGCTTAACCCCCTTCGAAGGGCGGGACGTGGTGACATTCAGCTTGTCCAAACACAATGTAACAACCTCGGTTGATGTTAATTTACAGTATGTACTGAGAAATAATTTGGCGCTTTTAATTGGACTCAAACCGGCGACCCTTGGGTCAAGAGGCACACTTTCTTACCCCTGTAGCACCTGATGTGGTTATTAAATGAGTTTTTTGCCTCAGAAAGAATGCGGACATAGCGGTTTCTTGCGTCGTTAAATGCTTGACGATTTTCTTGACTGGGATTGTGTAGAAGCGTTTTGTGAGCTTTGACCTTTTCAAGTCTGGCCTTGTCACAGGATTTAGAGAACCAGGGCTTTTGAGTGGCTGAAGAGGTTTTATGTGTACGTGGGATAAATAATTCCATGCCAGCTTGGATAATTTCGGTGACGTTTTGTGAGATATCAGAGGGGTCATGATGAGTGAAGCAGACAGACGCCCATGGAAATGAGGAAAAGTAATCCCGCATTTCGTCCCAGTTGGCGGAGTTGTAGTGCCAAACGATACGTGGGTGTGATGACTGTGTGACCTCGGCTTACATTGCGCAGGAAGCAGTGACCATGCCGTGGTCTGAGCGACCAAGGGGGGGGGGGTGACTGATATCTTATATCAGGTTGTGTAGTAAGAAGAAGATCCAAGGGATTTGATCTGTGTGTTGGGATACGAGGAAAGTAAGTAGGTTGCTGAACCATATTGGCTAAAGAATTGCTGACTGCAAAGGCCTCCGCTGCTCTCCCTTGTGGATCGGTTTTTGAAGATCCTAGCCATTCCTTATTATGGACATTGAAGTCACCAAGAATAGTGACCTCGGAGGAAGGATATTCAGAAATCAGATAGTCGGTTTTTTTCAGAAAGGTAGTCAAAGAGCTGGACAAAGTCGTTGTCAGAAGGTGACCGGTAAATGCAACAGATGAATTTAGTTGCAGCCCTGAGAGAGAGTTTTATCCATAGTATGTCTTTTCTTCCAGCTTCTAAATTGGGGAGTCTGGTGCAGGGTAGATTGCTACGGACGTATGCGCACACGCCTCCATGCAATCTAAAGGAAGTAAGGAGCTCATACCCCGGGAAATTAAGGTGATTAGTGGCTGTTTTGGCACTGATTTGGGTTTCGGTGAGGAAGAGGAGTTGGGGCCTGTTAGCCTGGAGGAAATAGTGGACGGAGTTCAGGTTAGAATTTAGGCCACATATATTCGAAAAGGATATGTTAAATCTTGATGTTGGCGCCCCCTGTACACCCCTCTCCCGGAGATCCTAATGGAGGGGTATTTTGCCTCCGGAATATTTTGTACAAGGAGGAGCCATCATCATTTTTGCTTATAACGGAAACCGACTCATACAGCAGAACCGGAAACGTCCGTTGGGACTTCACCGGCTGATGTATGGGGCTGATGTATCGGGCGTGAAAAAATCCTTTACTATTACGTAAAGGAAAATTCCACTACCACCTGCTATGGATTGGATTGGATCAATGTCTACCCCTTTAAAAATAAGATTAATAAAGGGACTATTAATTGTCCAACAGTTATGCTTTTCGACATAGTAGGAGGATACAAAACATTATCATTTTGCATCCATGCCTATTGTCGGCGACCTAACCTAACATGTACCTACATCTTCGTGTGTAATTCACATTTTAGTGAATTTAAAATTTGGTGAATACCTTTCTTTTGCAAATGGCTTGGATAAGTTCGTTAAACAGAAAAATCGGCCCAGGTTTTCCCGGAAAATTTTGTGTTTTCTTTCGAAAAAAAATTATATCTCCGGAATTAACATAGTAAGGGCACCCAAATTTGGTGCGCGGGTTTACATCCTTATAGGTAAGTTACGTACCAAAATTTAGCTCTGTATGCCAAAAGACAAAAAAGTTATAGGCATTTAAAGAAAAATAAATTGGGGTTTTCCACAAAACGTCAAAGTTGCGATTTAAACGTCAAAATTGGCAACACTTAGGAAAATAACTTGAATCTAATATGGCCTATGCAAATAAAATGTCTCAAGAAGAATGTTTTACAAACCCTGAAGTCTTAGTTACAACCGTCATTGTCCTTCAGTTTAATAAAATATTTCCAGAAAATTCATTTCAAATAGACTCTTTCTCTGATGCTTGGCAGTAGCCTTTGCTATAGAGTTTATCGTTTAATGGTATATAATTTTTGTAGAATTTTCGTAAAAAATCAATAAAGCTCAATATATCTGTTATTATACAAGATATGAAAAAAATTGTATATATTAATTATA
This sequence comes from Tillus elongatus, assembly GCA_964006375.1. Taxonomy (NCBI): domain Eukaryota; kingdom Metazoa; phylum Arthropoda; class Insecta; order Coleoptera; family Cleridae; genus Tillus; species Tillus elongatus. The sequence continues at coordinate 67,775,166 of OZ023264.1, forward strand.
GGGTGTCTTGAGCTACATCTTAAAAAATATTTCTACAATCACAGGTGGCCCATAAGTCGTCGTTGGTGATACAAATTTTGTTTTTTTAATCAAACACGCCTTATGTTATTGCATTTTTGCATTTTCCATCGAAATATAATGCATATTTGTAAGAAAAAAAAATTCTGGACGCAGTAAGTGCGTTATGGTAGCGAATTTTGATCAAATGCTTCATATTTGTATAGCTCAATTTGCTATTAACCTATAAGGTTGACCAAGAAACGAGTTTTTTCGGAAACACTTTAAGTTTACGTTCGGAAATTTTTGTACATTTTCGAACAATACAGTTATTTTGATGAAACATGGCACATTGTTTTTACTAAATAGGTTATACTGGTAACCAAATTTGATGCCTGCTTTCTTTAAAAAAAACACATTATTGCTATTAAAAATATTTTTATGAAAATTCACTACCATAACGCACTTGCGGCGTCCGGAGTTTTATAATATAAAGCGGCCTACAAAATTTGCTTGCCATAGCTTTGTTATTTCCAGAGGTATAAAACTTTTCCGGAAGAAAGCTTAAAATTTTCCAGGAAAAACTGGTCAGATTTTCCAGCAAAAACTGGTCAGATTTTCCTGGAACCTAGTTCGCGCTCATTTGAACACATTTTAGTGAATTCTCGTAGAAAAGATTCACTAATAGGGAGATCCCAACTTTTGAATTTTGAAATTTTTTTTTGCAAATGAGCGCGAACTAGGACCTCCAGAACCCATATCCGGGGTCAGTTTAAATTTATACATATATATATATATATATATATATATATATATATATATATATATATATATATATATATATATATATATATATATATATATATATATATATATATATATATATATATATATATATATATATATATATATATATATATATAGGTATCACACCGATAACTCAAAAAATAATGTGGGCCGATTTTGATAAAATTATAAAATTTGGCATGTAACTTCGTTTTGTAAATGGCTTGGACAAGTTCGTTAGTGAGGAAAATCGGACAAGGTTTTCCGGGAAAATTTTGAGTTTTCATTCGAAAAAATTTTTTATCTCAAAAAATAAAAATCTATGATAATCAAATTGGGTAAGTACGTTTCGATACAAAAATTAAGCTATACGCCAAAATTTAGATTTCTATCTTACAAGAAAAAAAGTTATGATAAAATATTTTGTGCCAGATCATTTCTATGAAAGTTCACTGCCACAACGCACTTGCTGCGTCTAGACTTTTTTTTCAAATGCAAAAATTGCGATTTCCTTGTATTAGTGAACTTTTTCTACGAAAATTCAATCCAATCCTTCATAAACGTAACGTTAAATAATTTCATTAAATTTGTAGTTACTTTTTAGGAACTGAAAAACTGAAGTTTAATATTCAATATGAACGTATGAACGCATCCATACACATCTGTTCGACTATTGAGTGATATGTGTTTTACATTGGCAGATTGATATACTAACCATCAGCTCAAACCTGTCACTGGGAATCCGACTCTCTAATTAGAACAAAGCATTGCTTAATCTATCTGTAACATATATTATACATACATTTTATCTTTCTGCTTTCCTCCTTTATATAAACATTAACTTTGCCAAATATCACACTGCTCCGTGCGCGGAATGTTAGACACAAAGGATACAAATTTTTTTTCTTCATGCATTATATATATATATATATATATATATATATATATATATATATATATATATATATATATATATATATATATATATATATATATATATAGAATAAACCCTATAATTGAAACTACTGCCAAAGCATCAGAGAAAGAGTCTATCTTAAATTCATTTTATGCAAATATTTAAGCAAAATGAAGGGCAATGACGGCGGAAACTTTTAACGTACAGATCCCAATTTTGGTACATAATTTCCTTTTTTATGATATAATCCCCCGTACCAAATTTGGTTGCCCCAGCTTTGTTATTTCTCGAGATATAAAAGTTTTCTAAAAGCAAACATAGAATTTTCCGGGAAGAATTAGTCCGATTTTCCTGACTAACGAACCTGCCCAAGCGACTTGAGAGAGGTACTCACCAAATCTTATCCAAATTGGCCAATTATTTTTTGAGTTATGGGTGTAACACACACACACACACACACACACACACACACACACACACACACATATATATATATATATATATATATATATATATATATATATATATATATATATATATATATATATATATATATATATATAAATCAACAGGTAAGGTGAATTCGCGGGCCACCTGACTGGCACTCGAGTTCATATCCACTTTGTTTCAAATTTATTATTTAAAAAATTTGACACAGACATTAGAACGAAAAAATATGACAATAACATAATAGTTGTGATGCTAACAAATAATCATTATTGAAAGGAACATACAAATTTTTTTTGGGGATTTTTTCAATAATTATTGAAATGAGAAAACATTTTTTTGACACATTAGTGATTAAAAATGTAAAATACTGCGTGTCCTATTAAAAAAAATTTTTTTTACGTCAAAAAGTACACTTGTATATCTGACTAAAGTCTTATCGAAAGCAGCTTATTTAACCAACAAATTTTGGTCTTAAATTTTTTCCGCTAGCATGTACGGTGGCTGTGATATGTATCATCTAAATAGACTTAAAACAGCCCGTATATTAATTTTTGAAAAATTCAATAACGCAAATAATTTAACAAAGAAAAACCTTTTGTTTATAAATTGTTGTTGCCCTTAGTTGGTGAAACCGTACTAGATAGAGACGTAGAGACTATTTCCCGGGCATCACAAAAGTTTGTTTTCTTCTCTGTAACCGATTACGCTGTTTGATAGCATCATCAGACAGGGAAAAATTATTATTTTCTCCTGTCATTATATTCTCCTGGCAGAAGAAAATTATTATTTCTTTTGTCTGATGATGCTGTCAAACAGCGAAACTGGTTACAGAGAAGCGAAAAAAAACCTAACGGGACGCAGCAAGTGCGTTATGGTAGTGAATTTTTATTAAATGCTTCAAATTTCAATAACTCAATTTTCTATAAACTTAGAAAGTTTAATTTTGGTATGTAGTAAGGTCTTTTCTAAGGCAATATATCCACCAAATTAAAATAACTTTGTAATTTTCGGCGAAAAAATTTTTTTTTTGAAGGAAAATTCAAAATGTGAATAACTCAATTTTCTATAAACTTAGAAAGTTGAATTTTGGTATGTAGTAAGGTCTCTCCTAAGGCAATATATTCGTTAAATTTCACTAGAACAGCTTTGTAATTTTCGAAAAAAAAAAGTTTTTTTGAAAGAAAACTCAAAATTTGTCCGGAAAACCTCGTCCGATTTTCCTGGGTAACGAACTCGTCTAAGCCATTAATAAAAAAAAGGCACTTGCCGAGTTTAATCGAAATCGGTTAATTATTTTTTGAGTTATCAGACGGATACATATATTATATGTATACATATATGGATTCTATGGGTCCTAGTTCGCGCTGGTTTGAAAAAATTTTTGCAAAGTCGCACCATCGATACCTCTCTATTAGTGAATTTTTTAAAATAAAAATTCACTAAAAACATTTATGAAGGTAGATAAATAGTCTCTACGTTTATATTTAGAGAAAGTAATTCATCGGAAATATTTTGTGTATCCAGTATAGCTCAAAAACTGGTGAATTTAAGTTTAGGTAACTCATGACACTAACTTTGTTAGCGAAATGATCGTCAAGTCTGAAAGCTGTATTTTGATGAATTGGGTTCTCCAAATTGTACGTATCATCTTTACTCATTAGGTATTATTTACCAAAAGTTGGAGAAACATAGATTTGCGTTCTTTCTAGAGCATAGAAAATTCATTCAAAAAATTTTAAAAATCATGTGTTCAAAATTTGGTGAAATATTTTACAGTAAGAAAACTAAATTAAATAATACTTTAAAACTCAGCAACAATATTAAAATTATTACCATTTGTTATCCGAATACAGTAAGAGAAAATAATAATTAAAAGAAAAACTAATAATAGAAGCGAATTAATAAATTAAGCAAAGGGAAGAATACATTCTTGTCATTGACATAAAATAATCTAAAAGCAAGCCTAAAAATGTTCTTTACAATCACTATTTTACCGAAAAACAGACGTGATAACTTAATATTCTTTTAAAACGTAAATAGTTTTTTCCGAAGAGATAGCATTGTTTATTAAATTTTTACAAAAGTATCTTTTTTTCTCTTATCATCTGTTTATATTCTGATAATTCACCAACAACTTCTAGCCTAATTTATGTATATATATATATATATATATATATATATATATATATATATATATATATATATATATATATATATATTTAAGGGCAATTACGACCAAAAAACGAGGGCTATATTTTAAAGAAAGTCACTCTGTACTAAAACTCGATATATTTCGCTCGGGGTCCCGAGCATCTTCAGGAGTAAGCACTGTAACTAATTACAAAAGCAAGGCCAAAGCATCAAAAACAGGGAAAATCTGCCACAAAGACATGCAAAAGAACAACAATGCGAAAAATACCTTTACATTACATGTAACTTCACGCAAACATTTCCACTTTCAAAACATTCAAAGCTAGTCATGAAAAAGTATAAAAAAGTGTCATTAATGTTAAATAACTCTTGGCGCAGCAAGTGCGTTATGGAAGTGAATTTTCATTAAAATGTTTTTAATTACAAATATATCGCTCTAATGCGAGCAGGCATCAATTTGGTTACCGGTATAACCTATATAGTAGGAACAATGTACCATATTTTATCAAAATAATTATTTGAAAATGTACAAAAACTTTCCGAAAATAAACTTTAAATGTTTCTGAGAAAACTGGTCTCCTAGCCAATGAACCTTAGATTAATAGCAAATTGAGTTATTGAAATTTGAAACATTTAATGAAAATTTGCAACCAAAACGCCCTTGCTGAATTCATACAAAAATTTTCCGAAAATAAAGTTAAAGGTTGGTTTCCTAACCAACAAAACTTACGTTAATAGCAAATTGAGTTATTGAAATTTGGAGGATTTAATGAAAATTTACTACCAAAACGCACTTACTGCGTCCAGATTTTTTCTTACAAACATGCATCATATTTCGATAAAAAATGCTAAAATGCAGTAACGAATTTGTTCTACGAAAATTAGCGAAAAATTATAGACCGTTAAACCATAAACTTCACCAAACCTACAGCGAAAGCATCAACTTAACTAAACTGACAGCCAAAGCATCAGAGAAAGGGTCTATTTGAAATGAATTTTCTGTAAACATTTTAGTAAAATGAAGGGTAATGACCGTTGAATCTGAAACTTTAGGATTCGCAGAACACTCTTCTTGCAACATTTTCTTTTCACAATCCGTATTTGCTTCACGTTCTTTGCCTAAACATTGCCAATTTTGACATTTAAAATTGCGAGTTTGACGCTTTAAATTGCGAGTTTGACGTTTTGAGGATAACGCCAAAATTTGTTGCTTTAGCTGCCCGTAACTTTTTTGTTTTTGAACTTAGAGACCTAAACTTTGGTACATGGTTCACTCTTTATAATACAAATACGCGTACCAAATTTGGTTGCCATCACTTTGTTATTTCCGGAAATATGAATTCTTTTAGAAAGAAAACACAAAATTTTCCGGGAAAACTTGTTCCGATTTTCCTGCCTAACGAACTTATCCAAGCCACTTTCAAAAGGAAGGTACTCACGAAATTTGATCAAGATCAGTCTATTATTTTTTGAATTATCGGTACGATATATATGTATATATATATATATATATATATATATATATATATATATATATATATATATATATATATATATATATATATAAACACGAATCTCCCCATTAGTGAATTTTTTAAAGAAAATTCACTAAAAAAGAAAATTTGAATCACCAACGACTTATGGGCCACCCTGTAATTGTAGAAATATTTTTTAAGATGTAACTCAAGACACCCTATAATTAATGTATACAAAATTTTTTCGTATCTTGCATAATGAGGGATATATTGAGCTTTAAAGATTTTTTACAAAAATTCGACAAAAATGATATACCATTAACCGATAAACTCTATAGCCAACACTACTGCCAATGAAATGGTCTATTTGAAATGAATTTTCTGGGAATATTTTAATAAAATGAAGGACAATGACGATTGAAACTAAGACTTCAGGCTTTGTAAAACATTATTCTTGAGACATTTTCCTTCTATAGCTCATATTAGTTTCAGGTTCATTTCCTAAATATTACCAATTTTGACGTTTAAAATCGCTATTTTTGACGTTTCGAGGAAAACCCCAATTTATTTTTCTTTAAATGCCTATAACTTGTTTGTCCTTTAACCTACAGAGTTAAATTTTGGTAGGTAACTTACCTATAATGATGTTAACCCGCGTGTGAAATTTCATTGCCCTTACTTTGTTAATTCCAGAGATATAATTTTTTTCGATTTTTTTTTGAAAGAAAACACAAAATTTTCCGGGAAAACCTCGGCGGATTTTCCTGGCTAACGAACTTATCCAAGCCACTTGCGAAAGGAAGGTACTCACCAAGTTTTATCAAAATAGGTCCATTATTTTTTTCAGTTATAGGTGTGGCACATAAATAAATAAAGATATATATATATATATATATATATATATATATATATATGTATATATATATATATATATATATATATATATATATATATATATATATGTATATATATATATATATATATATATATATATATATATATATATATATATATATATATATATATATATATATAAACATATAAAGTCTGAAACCGACCTCGGATTTGGGTTCCTGAGGTCCTAAATAGCGCTCATTTGAAGAAATTTTTTCAAAATTCAAAATTCCGGATCTTCCCATTAGTGAATTTTTTAAAGAAAATTCACTAAAAACTAAAAAAGCTTTGAAAAATTCGCGTGTAACAAATGGACATGTAACCCCATTTTTTCACGTTAGAATGTCTTTTTTAGGCTTGACAGTTTTGTACTACTTCAAAATAAATAGCGTCGATTCCCATATGTTTACGCAATATATTTTGAAACCGATTCCATACTTTTTTGCATGTACACAATTTCTCACTTTTATAGGGAAACTCCTATTTGTGAATGAATAGGCGAAAACTGATGTCGCTGTATTGAGCTCAATTTTCATGACTAAATTAATGGTGAAAGCCAAATTTCGATATTTATTACCGTTTTAGCGATGCGGGATGTTTTTAGAAAGTGTGCATTTTTGGAAAGGAGCTATAATTTTTTCCTAATGTTTTAAATTCTATGAAAACATTTATAAAGAACTTTATTACGTAGATTTCAATAGTGTAGATAACATTTTTTTAGTTTAAAATTTTATAGTAATTATTTTTGTATTAGCATCCCATACAAACAACGTAGCAAGTAAGTCCATTAAAAAGCTATATATAACCTGATCAGTATCTTGTTTTACCGCACTGTAGGGAATAATTAAGTCAGGTAGATTAATTGACAATTTCGGTTTAGTTTTGTGTGCGCTAGTGGAGAGTGATTTGTCAGTAAAAAAAGATTACTGCTATGTCGCGAAGTAACAAATTTTTAAGAAGCCTTCAACTTCCATTAAACCTTTCTTTTTTTCTTGGTTTGTTTCCTCTTAGTTTCCTACACACAGATGGAAGAACACGTGTTGCCTATACCAGAAAATGCAAACGCATTTATTATATTTACATCATATTATATACATTTTTTACCTTGATATCTTTTTTCCTTTTCCTTTCGTCTAATTTCAGATATTCGTTCTCTGATTTATTATTTCTCATCTCATCGATGACTGGACAATTCGCTGGTCATGTCGTTTTGCTTAATTATTTAATATACAAAAAATATTTTGTAGAAATAATTGAAGATTTCATGGAAGTAGATGCGATGCTGCAGAAAATAGGTGGTAAATTGTCTTATAAAACAGAAAGTACTAGGAATGTTTTTCTTGTGTCTTTTGGTGTATTGTTTGGTATCGTATTAACAGCGTGGGAGATACGTCATCTTGGAATTGATCTATACCTTAACCATCCCGTCATAATGTCGATACCACACTATTACCAATTGATTCTTATAGAATTAGCTGAGAGTTATTTTGTGATTTTTACCACAAACCTGCGTCTAAGATTTTCTGTTGTGAAAAACATTTTTCTTAAAATGATCAGTTTAATTAGACTTCGTGAAAAAGGTCAAGTAAAACAACCATTTGCTGGTAAGCTTTTTAAGTGTAGTACACTATTATATTTGGGTTGGGTTCACCAGGCGCCAACAGTTGAAGAGTTGTGTCAACATATGCTTTCACCAGTCCCGCTGATTTTTTGCTGGAACTCAACTGTTTCGCCAATTTGTCTAAGTGGAATAACAGACAAAGGTCACAAAATAGTGCATGAGGTCAACAATGCGTACATCGGTCTCCAACCGCTGAAATGTACCGGTAGTCAGCAGATAAGCGTTCAAATTCAGCTGTTGGCGCCTGGTGAACCCAGTAATGTGTTATTTGTTTTGCTTTATATTTTTAGTGAATTTTCCCTGAAACAAAAATTCACTAATGAGGCGATTTGTTTATATATATATATATATATATATATATATATATATATATATATATATATATATATATATATATATATATATATATATATATATATAAAGATTGTTTTTCTGTAAATTTCCAAGCTATACTCGATTTCTGGAAATTATTTTCTATTCAAGCAGGGTTGATTCCAAAAAATGAAGTTTACAATTTAAAAAATAACAGTCTTTTTCACCTATTCGTGCGTTGATCCATCCGGGGACACACTGTATATATATATATATATATATATATATATATATATATATATATATATATATATATATATATATATAAAAGACTGTAATTTTTTTAATTGTAAACTTCATTTTTTGGGAATCAGCCCTGCTTGAATAGAAAATAATTTCCAGAAATCGAGTATAGCTTGGAAATTTACAAAAAAAACAATCTTTACACTTGTAAAGTGCTTTTTCTTCAGGAAATACGAAAAAATGTTATATAGAAAAGATGATCGAAAAGAAAAACTGAGTGGGCAATACAAAATTCTAAAATCCTGAACCTACCTTCATATTTTGAAATTCTCAAAACAAATGGTATGCATGGAGGGAAAAGGAATAAAATAATGTTTTGACAGCTGTCAAAAATAGTTAATTGTAATTATGCGAAATATGAAAGTAGGCTTAGGATTTTAAAATGTTACATTCCTACTCAGTTTTGCTTTCTAATCGTCTTTTCTAAATAACATTTTTTCGTATCTCTTAAAGTAAAAAGGCACTTTACTAGTGTAAAAAATTAGTTTTTGTAAATTTCCTGGACACACTTGATTTTTGGAAATTAAAATTATGGGACAAATTAGTTTCTATTCAATCAGAGCTTTTACCCAGAGAATGAAGTTTCAACTCAAAAAATTACAGTTAGTTTCATCTATTCATGCGTCCATCTGGGACACACTGTATATGTATATGTATATGTATATGTATATGTATATGTATATGTATATGTATATGTATATGTATATGTATATGTATATGTATATGTATATGTATATGTATATGTATATGTATATGTATATGTATATGTATATGTATATGTATATGTATATGTATATGTATATGTATATGTATATGTATATGTATATGTATATGTATATGTATATGTATATGTATATATATATATATATATATATATATATATATATATATATATATATATATATATATATATATATATATATATATATTTGTGTGTGTGTGTGTGTTACAGGGTATTAATAAATTGGTGTTAGAAATTTATAGGGCATGTAGAAAATACAGAAAGAGACGGAAAATTTCTAAAATGATGTTATTTTTAATCTAAAATCTCCGGGATTTTTTATAAATATGCAGAATAATTGAGATATCTACTGAATCTATTCCATTTGGCTAATCCACACTGTATTTAATAATAAAGAGACAAATATTACAGTTATTCGTTTTAGTGAATTTTCGTAGAAAAAATTCACTTGTAAATAAGCGTGAACTAGAACTCCTAGAACCCATATCCGGGGTCAGTTTCAATTTTATATCTTTATATATATATATATATATATATATATATATATATATATATATATATATATATATATATATATATATATATATATATATATATATATATATATATATATATATATATATATATATATATATATATATATATATATATATATATATATATATATATATATATATATATATATATATCACACCGATCACTTAAAAAATAATGGCCGATTATGATCAAATTTGGCATGTACCTTACTTTTGTAAATGGATAAGTTCGTTAGTCAGGAAAATCGGACGAGGTTTTCCGTAAAAAATTTGAGTTTTCATTCGAAAAAAATTTTATCTCAAAAAATAAAAAAGTGATGATAACCGAATTTGGCATGTAGATTTACGATATAAATATCAAATTATACACCAAAATTTATATGTTACAAGAAAAAAAAGTTCTAATAAAATATTTTGTGCCAGATCATTTCTATGAAAATTCACTATCATAACGCACTTGCTGCATCCAGGCTTTTACTAATATGGATAAAGTAACCTATTTAATCGCATTTTAGGTGACCTTAAATTACTTCAAGACGAAAGAAGATTTTTGACGTCAGTTATCAATATCCACAGCAAACTTTCCGACATAGGAGATAATATTAACAACACATTTGGGCTGACAAATTTAGTGGGTTGTATATCTCAGTTCTGCCTTTTAATTGCAATATCTCTATACGCATACTATCAGGTATAATATAAACTCACTTCCATACAAAGTGACACACCTAATTTTTAATTTAAACTTAAGTTTTTTATTTATAAATAAATGACCAGCTTTGCGTATTTTTTAAGATAATAGCTTATTTCTTTCTTTATCAAAGCCAGTGTCGTTAGTGGTTTTTTCAGATTTTTCAAAAAAGAAAAATGATACAAATTGCATGCATGTTTTACAACACTTTGAAGCGCCCTGTATGTAAAGTAAGCAGTTTACCAAAAATCATTCACTGCCTTACTAAAAAGATATTTTTCTTACAAACATTTTCTTTTTGGAGAGCCCAAATCACCACAACTTATTTTCTAAAAAGACCTGACGGTCGTTTCACTTGCCAAGTTAGCTTTAGCAAAGGATGAAAAACTATAAACGTTTAAGGCTGCAACTGTGGTTCTATTCTATGCAGGTACCCGGCCTTAAACGCTTGAGAGCGGTCCAAACAAACAAACTTTCACAGCTTTACCGGAAAGTCCCTCTATCGAAATTGATTTATCTTTATTCCCCTTTTGTCGGGATTTTTGTAAAGTGGTCGATCAATAAACTGTACATATATATATATATATATATATATATATATATATATATATATATATATATATATATATATATATATATATATATATATATATACTTTCTAAAGCATTTAGCTGTCCTGGTTGTCGAACATGTTTGATTAATTTAAGGTATAAGTAGTAAAAGGTGCATGAATTCATCACGTCCGTCTATGTCATATTTATGGATCGACCACTTTACAAAAAATCCCGACAAAAGCGTGGGAATAAATATAACAGAATTCGAATAGAGAATTTGAGATATCGCATATTACTAAAACTTTGCATTTTCATCTTCTATCACACACGATTTGACACGTATCGTTGGATGCAATTTTTGTTTTGTCTACAAGAAAACAATTTAGACATTTAAAGGATTAGTTTGAAATGCAAATTTGTACAAGTTCAATAAAATGCCCCAAATTACTCTAGATCAAAACCCACATTGGTAATTTAGTGAACGAGGGGTGCAGTATATGTACAATATGCGTCTAATAGAATGTGAGTAGCTGAAGCTACGGGCGAAGAACATTTCATAGGCACGAGTAAACAGGAAGCGTGAGTCATAGGAGGTTCCGGTCGTACAAGAAAAACATATCTCATAGATGATCCCTTTATTAGATTACAAATGTTATGAAATCGTGCCAATACAGTTAGAAAAGTTAAACAAGCTATTTACCAAAATCGAAATGTTGTCAGGAAATAAACGATATGCAGGCCACAGAATTAGGTAGGGGAAATGTGGGTAAAGTAGCCACCCGGGAAAAAGTGGTTATTCCCGATTTTGGTGTCAACCGAGTGCTCCATCTGTGAGCCAATAGTATAAGCAGATCGGCCATTTGAAGAAACAAACGGTGGGGTGTTCTGTTTTACCATTGTGCATAAATGTCAATGGATAAGACGATTATTGTAATTTCTGACATGTGAGCTCTATGGTGTTGACTTGATTGCTACTACATAAAAAAAATTGGGATGCAGCAAATGCGTTATAGTAGCGAATTTTCATAAGAATTGTAAACTATTATTATACGGCATATTAGTAAAGTTAATACTTTAAACTTACACAGACCTTTTAGACCGATTTTAGAGGTCCTAGTACGCGCACATTTGAAGAATTCTTTCGAAAGTGTTACCCTATTATCAAAAAAATCGTGTGTGCTAACTCCTTTTGAGAAAAATTCCCAAAACACAATTTTCTATGAAGCAAAATAATTAAATTTTGCTATATCTGTAGATAGTGTAAGTCTCTTTCAAAGAAACTTGTATTACAAATTTCATTAAATTTATACAAAAGATTTCCAGAAGGAAACTTAATTCATATTTAGAAAAGTAAAGTATCTGCCAAATTATAAACGGAGCAGTTATTTTTCCTTATTAATCGCCAGTATGATTTCGTTTTAGTCAACCTAATCAAACCGGTTTTTTCAATATCAGCAATAACAAAATTATAATTTCAGACTCGAAGGTGACAAACTTATTCAGGCGTTTTAAACAAAAAGGAGATCTTGTTCAAAACGTATGAAATCTGTGCACTATTGTTTCTCCATATGTCAAAATAAAACATAACAAACATACATTCATCAAGCTGGATTCGATCGCGTAACCTTCTGCTTAGGAGGCAACGGCGCAGTCCACGCAGTCCATCTAGGTATACTTTAATTAACGTTTTATTTGCGTGATACTTTAGATCGGTTTCATGCCCGGGATGTATATTTAAAGTATCCGTATTTAATTACAGAAGTAGTAGAATTACCATTGAAGCACACCCCACGACTGTTTCGGTCTTATATGACGCCTTTTGTTCAAGTTTAAAGATAAAAACAACTATTTTATAATCATTTTTATAGAGACTTGGCTTGATTTTTTTTTTTTTTTTTTTATGTCAACAACACACCACGAGGGCTTACAGCCTAAATACTATCGTACCGTGGGTGTTGACAAGGAGGAAAGAGGCAGCTTGTTAATTCTGGACTTGAAGGTTTGGAGGTTCGGAGGAGAAGGAAAAACATGTGCCGGCAAGGAATTCCACAACTTGGAAGTCCTCGGGACAAAAGAGCGGGCATAACAAGATGTTCTATGTCTGGTGACCTGGACGTTAAAAGGGTGCATTCGCTCTGTTCCCCTGGTAGATCTGCTGGGGGCAGCAGGTGGGGGAATTATGGAGGAAAGCTCCTCTGAGCAGTGCCCGTGCAGATATCTATAAAAGAGAGAGAGGTCACCAACGGCACGTCGGTGGGCAAGGGATGGAAGCCTTTGGGTGAGGGTAGGGTCACCGATGAGACGTATAGCTCTCTTTTGAATGGAGTCCAGGATAGCGAGTGTAGAAGCGGCAGCTGCACCCCAGATGTGGGAGCAGTATTCGAGGTTTGGCCTTATTTGTGAAGTGTATAAGGTATAGAGATTAGCTGGTGAAAAGAATTTGCGAGCCCGGAAGAGGAAACCCAATTTCTTAGCAGCCGCTTCTGCAATTGATGTAACATGTTGGTGCCAATTAAGATTTCGATCCACAGTAATGCCAACAAGAGAAAAGGACTCATTACTTTGAATAACTTGGTTGTTCATTGTGATGGGTCTAGGGCTGCTGTATCTCTTGTGAGAAAGAAAGCAAGACTTAGTTTTGGTGGGGTTGAATTGTACAAGATTTCTACTTCCCCAGTCTAATATTTTTTGGAGGTCTACGGAGACAGAACCCTCCATGAGTCTGCGATCCTCATCTAATTGGGCTAAAGAGACAGGCTTAGAATATTGTATGTTTGAGTGGAGGGTGCTGTCGTCCGCGTAACTGTGAACTGGGTTGGATGTGCTAGAGAGGAGGTCATTGATGTGGAGAAGAAACAAAGTAGGGGCTAAAGCTGAACCTTGAGGAACTCCTGCATTAATTGGATACAGTTTAGAGGAATGGCCATCCACAACAACAGATATGCTCCTGTTGGAGAGGAAATTTGCTGTCCAGGTACAAAGTTTTGGTGGTAGGCCATAGGCCGGAAGTTTATTAAGCAGCGCTGCGTGCCAGACCTGGTCGAATGCTTTGGATATGTCTAGAGCAACAATCTGGGATTCACCGTGTTGTTCCATAGACTTGTTCCAAGAATGGGTGACAAAGGAAAGGAGGTCGGCAGTCGATCTGCGCTGACGGAATCCATACTGCCTGTCGTGGATTAGACTGTGTTTTTCAAGGAATTTTAGTAGTTCGGTGTTTATATACTTTTCCATCACTTTAGAGATGACTGAAAGGAGAGAAATAGGCCTGTAGTTGCTAGGAAGCGCTTTGGATCCTTTCTTGGGGATGGGTTGTACTCGAGCAGTTTTCCAGTTACTAGGGAATATGCCTTTATTGTAAGATATCTGAAACAGACGAGTCAGGACAGGAGCAAGTTCTGGTGCGCATTTTTTGAGAACAATTGCTGGGATCTCGTCAAGGCCAGAGGCTTTCCTGGTATTAAGAGAAGAGAGCATCTTTCGTACCTTTTTAGTTTGGAAAATGATATCAGTCATTTTATGCGCGACATTGGGGACTGTTGGTGGTTGAGCATTTGGAGGTGGGTTGAGAGTAGAATTTCCGGCGAACAACGAAGCAAAAAGTTCAGCCTTGCCCAGGGCGGTAGAAACAATTTCATCACCTGAGACAAGAGGTGGGAACGTGCTCTTGCAGAAATTATTCCCAATAGACTTAGCAAGAGTCCAGAAGGGTTTGCCGCCGTTGGAGCTTGAGAGGACTTTGTTTTTGATGTGGTTATTAAACGAGTTTTTTGCCTCAGAAAGAATGCGGACATAGCGGTTTCTTGCGTCGTTGAATGCTTGACGATTTTCTTGACTGGGATTGTGTAGAAGCGTTTTGTGAGCTTTGACCTTTTCAAGTCTGGCCTTGTCACAGGATTTAGAGAACCAGGGCTTTTGAGTGGCTGAAGAGGTTTTCTGTGTACGTGGAATAAATAATTCCATGCCAGCTTGGATAATTTCGGTGACGTTTTGTGAGATATCAGAGGGGTCAGGATGAGAGAAGCAGACAGACGCCCATGGAAATGAGGAAAAGTAATCCCGCATTTCGTCCCAGTTTGCGGAGTTGTAGTGCCAAACGATACGTGGGTGTGATGACTGTGTGACCTCGGGTTGCATTGCACAGGAAGCAGTGACCATGCCGTGGTCTGAGCGACCAAGGGGGGCGGTGACTGATATCTTATAGCATTCAGGATTTGTAGTAAGAAGGAGATCCAAGGGATTTGAGCTGTGTGTTGGGATACGAGGAAAGTAAGTAGGTTGCTGTACCATATTGGCCAAAGAATTGCTGACTGCAAAGGCCTCCGCTGCTCTCCCTTGTGGATCGGTTTTTGAAGATCCTAGCCATTCCTTATTATGGACATTGAAGTCGCCAAGAATAGTGACCTCGGAGGAAGGATATTCAGAAATCAGATAGTCGGTTTTTTCAGAAAGGTAGTCAAAGAGCTGGACAAAGTTGTTGTCAGAAGGTGACCGGTAAATGCAACAGATGAATTTAGTTGCAGTCCTGAGAGAGAGTTTTATCCATAGTATGTCTTTTCTTCCAGCTTCTAAATTGGGAAGTCTGGTGCAGGGTAGATTGCTACGAGTAGGTATAGAAGGGGGGTTCTGGAGCCACCACCGCCACTTCGCCACCGGTGGTGGAGGTGGAGGTGGTGGAACTGACCAGACGCGACGGCCCCCGACCAGACCCGAGCATAAGGTGGTGGACCCGACGGCCCCCGAACACCTCCACCACCTGACTTCGTATATAACTCGAACAAGTAGCGAACTAACCTGAGATGACGTAATCAAAAGCCAACTAACCTGTATTAAGCAAACGAGGAGTCACCAGTTAAAATAACATGCGTAAAAAAAAGTAATTAGTAATAAACCACATGCCAAAGACTAACCTGGTTATTAAAATCAAATCAATTTAAAAGTATCTCATTAGAATTAATATAAAGAACGTCGTATGTAGGATGAAAATTAAGTCGATCGAATTAAATAAAACGAAATAAAACGTTATGATTTTAGTGTAAACGCGTAAATGTTACACCAGCTGATTAGCCGTTATCACAAGTGTTTCCGCTTTAGGTGAATAGCCTGCTATTATTAACAGTTTAAATCGTCAGTCAGGCGCGATCATGACAATTATGTGTTTAATAATTTTTGGAATCTTACCTAAAATGCATCAGATGTTTAAGTGTATTACTGTTTGCTTACCAAAATGTGTCTAGTTTTTTGTGAAAAATCAGAACTGAAACGTTTTACGAAAAGAAGCTAAGTCTGGAGGCAATGACTAAGTCTGGTGAGTTGGTCTACTAATTTTTGAGATAGAAATGAGCTTAAAACCTGGGTACAGCAAGAATGACCCTGGACGTAATAATTAGATTTGTGTTTCGAGCCGCGCTTTAGAAACAATGGTTGGTTACAGGTTCAATGTTTAATATTAGACAGACTATTAGATTTCGCATAGAAATTAGCCGAACGCCACAATTGTTATATGGGTAGGTTCTAAAAATAACACACAGAGGTCGTTGGCAAACAAAAGAAGGAAGTTCAGAAACAAAATAGACAACAGGTTCAAATAGGAAACCAAACTTAAATATCGTAGAGACAATAGAGGTCGCTGGCAAAACAAAGAAGGAAGCTCAGAAACAAAATGGACAACAGGTTCAACTCTTAAAAATAGGAACTTTTTAGCCTTATGTGTGGGCGCGGCAAGTAGTTGATTTTATTTTGAAAGAGATACAGGTTCGATTCCTGATATATGCTCCTTGATATGGTAGCGTCAAACAAATACAAAGAGGTACTGAATAACTAAACAGTAAGCTTAGAAACAATGGTTGGTTACAGGTTCAATTCCCTTCTTAAGCTAACCCCCACGTGTTTAGTGTCATGTTACTCGTCTAAGTAAGCAGAATTAAAAAATGGCGACTAAAATAAGAGAAAAAACTTAAAACCCTTATCGCGGAAGATCCGTGAGATGTACTATAGAACCAACACATGCACGGTGTTAAGGAGGTCAAATCAAAGTGGAATATACAATAAAATGGCCACTTCCGGTCTAAACTTTAAATCCTTATATCTTTTGAACGGAAAGTGATAGAAATGAACTGACTTTAAAAATATATCGTTTCGTAACAAGCTCTACAAGAAAATGAGATAAAAAACTTTAAACCCTTATCGCGGAAGATCCGTGAGATGTACGATAGAACCAATACATGCACGGTGTTAAGGAGGTCAAATCAAATTGGAATATACAATAAAATGGCCACTTCCGGTCTAAACTTTAAATCGTTATATCTTTTGAACGGAAAGTGATAGAAAGGAACCGACTTCAAAAATGTATGTTTCGTAACAAGGTCTACAAGAAACTGAGATAAAAAACTTCAAACCCTTATCGCGGAAGATCGGTGAGATGCACGATAGAACCAATATATGCACGGTGTTAAGGAGGTCAAACCAAATTGGAATATACAATAAAATGGCCACTTCCGGTCTAAACTTTAAATCGTTATATCTTTTGAACGGAAAGTGATAGAAAGGAACCGACTTCAAAAATGTATGTTTCGTAACAAGGTCTACAAGAAACTGAGATAAAAAACTTCAAACCCTTATCGCGGAAGATCGGCGAGATGTACGATAGAACCAATACATACACGCTGTTCAGCAAAGCAAACTCTAATAGCATATTCAATAAAAATGTTACTTCCGGTAGACACTTCCGGTATAGCCGTTCTTAGAGCTAGATACATGTGTGACACCTCAAAATCATCGGCTTGTTGAACAGAAGAAATATAATATTTAAGTAAGTCAGAACAAGCTGTGTTAACACCTAAAAACAACACACTCTCTCTTAGACTTAATGAAGTTACTTTCAGAGAAAATTTCAACCATACCAGAAAGAACAGTAATCAATAGCGTATTTAAATGTTGACTACATCAAGTGATGCGTGCTACAGACAAATTTTAGTACACCCTCTTAGACTTATTGAAGTTGACGGCACAGGCAGCTGTCAAGCGTACCTAACAAACCAAAGTAAATATGTCTTGAAGAACAGTCTTCAATTGCCCTAAACCAACACATCTCTATCATTTCAGAGTAATCTTAGCCATGTGACCAGTTAAACTAAGTATCTTGAAGTGTAGCTTTTATGTTTATGAGATATAAAATAAGAAAACCAAAGAGTTAATTGTCTATTACAACAACAAGCAGAAGGGGTTGACTTGGTACCTACAGCTGCTACATACTTGGTAAAAATGGGGTGCCACTAGCATTTCAGAGTAATTTTAACCACACAACACTCTAACTAACTGTCTTGAGATGTGGCTTTATGTGTTAATGGGTGGAAATAACAAAACTAAAGAGTTGATTGTCTATTACAACTGTCAGCTAAAGAAGCATTTAGGTAGCCGGAATACCGATATCCTAAATATTTCAAGAGTAATCTTAGTCATACAACACTCTTAACTAACTGTCTTGAGATGTGGCTTTATGTGTCATTGGTTGGAAAATAAGAAAACTAAAGAGTTGATTGCCTATTACAACAGTCAGCTGAAGGAACATTTGGGTTATCGGAATACCGATATGCCAAATGTTCCAACCGAAGGAGCCCACTTAGAGTCATCTCCAGGGGCTCGGAATACCGATGCCCTAGAAGTGTCGGAAGCAACATTTCAATTAACACCAACAACCGCTAAATACTTGTTGGACTTTAGTATGTTTGGTATTAAATTTGGCTTGTTGGATAACCAATCATTTTTATGAAAAATGCAACAATTTTTATTTCTGCGTAAGCGAATTTAATCAGAAATATAGAACCAACCTTCAAGAAACCGAAAAAAGAGGATAAGAACATTAAGAACAAACATTCCGATACCGAAGTGATCCTAAACACACCATATGATGCAAATTCTGTAAATCTCTTTAACAGAAGAAAAACAAGTGAAACACCGTAAGACAAATAGAACCGACGTACATAACAGATGTGTCTGAGGAGAAACGTATTCAGAACCTTATTGAGTTTACTAAGTTTTAAGTATACGAACATAACAGTCTATGTACCAACCAACCAACCAACCAACTGTTTTTGAGGTGTAGCCTTTATGTATGTATGTATGTAATTTAATTTTCGATAGTGTAAAATAAAATTAAAAAGTGTGATATATGAAAAAATAAGAAAACTAAAGAGTTGATTGCCTATTACAACGGTCAGCTGAAGAAACAATTAGGTAGCCAGAATACCGATACCCTAAATATTTCAACCGAAGGAGTTCACTTAGAGTCACATCTAGGGGGCCGGAATACCGGCCCCCTAGATGTGTCGGAAGCAACATCTCAACTAACGCCTACAACCGCTACATACTTGGTGGACTTTGGTGGAACACAGACTGAAAACAACTTGATATCTGGTACATATGTCTGTAAAGATTTCATTCTAAATTTAGCCTGTTGGATATCCAATCTTTTCTATGAAAAGTGCAACCAACCAACTAACCAACCACCCAACCAACCAACCAACGTTGAGGGGCGTAGAGATAGCAAGCTATCTACAAGTGGACCCCTCTGAACCTATGATGTTAATAATGGATTAAGAGATTGAATTGGTACGTGTTTATATTGAAGGCTTGCAAGCTACGTACAAGTGTCTGAATATATGATGGTAATGATGGGTTAAGATATTTAATTGACATGTATTAAAGGCTTAGCGGTTTTCACTTGAGTCATCGTCATTCGGTCAGACGGCTGTGTTAGACAGCTGTGTTAAACAGCTGTGTTAGACAGCTGTGTTAGACAGCTGTGTTAGACAGCTGTGTTAGACAGCTGTATGACAGCTGTGTTAGACAGCTGTCATACAGCCGTCTGACCGAATGACGATGACTCAAGTGAAAACCGCTAAGCCTTTAATACATGTCAATTAAATATCTTAACCCATCATTACCATCATATATTCAGACACTTGTACGTAGCTTGCAAGCCTTCAATATAAACACGTACCAATTCAATCTCTTAATCCATTATTAACATCATAGGTTCAGAGGGGTCCACTTGTAGATAGCTTGCTATCTCTACGCCCCTCAACGTTGGTTGGTTGGTTGGGTGGTTGGTTAGTTGGTTGGTTGCACTTTTCATAGAAAAGATTGGATATCCAACAGGCTAAATTTAGAATGAAATCTTTACAGACATATGTACCAGATATCAAGTTGTTTTCAGTCTGTGTTCCACCAAAGTCCACCAAGTATGTAGCGGTTGTAGGCGTTAGTTGAGATGTTGCTTCCGACACATCTAGGGGGCCGGTATTCCGGCCCCCTAGATGTGACTCTAAGTGAACTCCTTCGGTTGAAATATTTAGGGTATCGGTATTCTGGCTACCTAATTGTTTCTTCAGCTGACCGTTGTAATAGGCAATCAACTCTTTAGTTTTCTTATTTTTTCATATATCACACTTTTTAATTTTATTTTACACTATCGAAAATTAAATTACATACATACATACATAAAGGCTACACCTCAAAAACAGTTGGTTGGTTGGTTGGTTGGTACATAGACTGTTATGTTCGTATACTTAAAACTTAGTAAACTCAATAAGGTTCTGAATACGTTTCTCCTCAGACACATCTGTTATGTACGTCGGTTCTATTTGTCTTACGGTGTTTCACTTCTGTTTTTCTTCTGTTAAAGAGATTTACAGAATTTGCATCATATGGTGTGTTTAGGATCACTTCGGTATCGGAATGTTTGTTCTTAATGTTCTTATCCTCTTTTTTCGGTTTCTTGAAGGTTGGTTCTATATTTCTGATTAAATTCGCTTACGCAGAAATAAAAATTGTTGCATTTTTCATAAAAATGATTGGTTATCCAACAAGCCAAATTTAATACCAAACATACTAAAGTCCAACAAGTATTTAGCGGTTGTTGGTGTTAATTGAAATGTTGCTTCCGACACTTCTAGGGCATCGGTATTCCGAGCCCCTGGAGATGACTCTAAGTGGGCTCCTTCGGTTGGAACATTTGGCATATCGGTATTCCGATAACCCAAATGTTCCTTCAGCTGACTGTTGTAATAGGCAATCAACTCTTTAGTTTTCTTATTTTCCAACCAATGACACATAAAGCCACATCTCAAGACAGTTAGTTAAGAGTGTTGTATGACTAAGATTACTCTTGAAATATTTAGGATATCGGTATTCCGGCTACCTAAATGCTTCTTTAGCTGACAGTTGTAATAGACAATCAACTCTTTAGTTTTGTTATTTCCACCCATTAACACATAAAGCCACATCTCAAGACAGTTAGTTAGAGTGTTGTGTGGTTAAAATTACTCTGAAATGCTAGTGGCACCCCATTTTTACCAAGTATGTAGCAGCTGTAGGTACCAAGTCAACCCCTTCTGCTTGTTGTTGTAATAGACAATTAACTCTTTGGTTTTCTTATTTTATATCTCATAAACATAAAAGCTACACTTCAAGATACTTAGTTTAACTGGTCACATGGCTAAGATTACTCTGAAATGATAGAGATGTGTTGGTTTAGGGCAATTGAAGACTGTTCTTCAAGACATATTTACTTTGGTTTGTTAGGTACGCTTGACAGCTGCCTGTGCCGTCAACTTCAATAAGTCTAAGAGGGTGTACTAAAATTTGTCTGTAGCACGCATCACTTGATGTAGTCAACATTTAAATACGCTATTGATTACTGTTCTTTCTGGTATGGTTGAAATTTTCTCTGAAAGTAACTTCATTAAGTCTAAGAGAGAGTGTGTTGTTTTTAGGTGTTAACACAGCTTGTTCTGACTTACTTAAATATTATATTTCTTCTGTTCAACAAGCCGATGATTTTGAGGTGTCACACATGTATCTAGCTCTAAGAACGGCTATACCGGAAGTGTCTACCGGAAGTAACATTTTTATTGAATATGCTATTAGAGTTTGCTTTGCTGAACAGCGTGTATGTATTGGTTCTATCGTACATCTCGCCGATCTTCCGCGATAAGGGTTTGAAGTTTTTTATCTCAGTTTCTTGTAGACCTTGTTACGAAACATACATTTTTGAAGTCGGTTCCTTTCTATCACTTTCCGTTCAAAAGATATAACGATTTAAAGTTTAGACCGGAAGTGGCCATTTTATTGTATATTCCAATTTGGTTTGACCTCCTTAACACCGTGCATATATTGGTTCTATCGTGCATCTCACCGATCTTCCGCGATAAGGGTTTGAAGTTTTTTATCTCAGTTTCTTGTAGACCTTGTTACGAAACATACATTTTTGAAGTCGGTTCCTTTCTATCACTTTCCGTTCAAAAGATATAACGATTTAAAGTTTAGACCGGAAGTGGCCATTTTATTGTATATTCCAATTTGATTTGACCTCCTTAACACCGTGCATGTATTGGTTCTATCGTACATCTCACGGATCTTCCGCGATAAGGGTTTAAAGTTTTTTATCTCATTTTCTTGTAGAGCTTGTTACGAAAAGATATATTTTTAAAGTCAGTTCATTTCTATCACTTTCCGTTCAAAAGATATAAGGATTTAAAGTTTAGACCGGAAGTGGCCATTTTATTGTATATTCCACTTTGATTTGACCTCCTTAACACCGTGCATGTGTTGGTTCTATAGTACATCTCACGGATCTTCCGCGATAAGGGTTTTAAGTTTTTTCTCTTATTTTAGTCGCCATTTTTTAATTCTGCTTACTTAGACGAGTAACATGACACTAAACACGTGGGGGTTAGCTTAAGAAGGGAATTGAACCTGTAACCAACCATTGTTTCTAAGCTTACTGTTTAGTTATTCAGTACCTCTTTGTATTTGTTTGACGCTACCATATCAAGGAGCATATATCAGGAATCGAACCTGTATCTCTTTCAAAATAAAATCAACTACTTGCCGCGCCCACACATAAGGCTAAAAAGTTCCTATTTTTAAGAGTTGAACCTGTTGTCCATTTTGTTTCTGAGCTTCCTTCTTTGTTTTGCCAGCGACCTCTATTGTCTCTACGATATTTAAGTTTGGTTTCCTATTTGAACCTGTTGTCTATTTTGTTTCTGAACTTCCTTCTTTTGTTTGCCAACGACCTCTGTGTGTTATTTTTAGAACCTACCCATATAACAATTGTGGCGTTCGGCTAATTTCTATGCGAAATCTAATAGTCTGTCTAATATTAAACATTGAACCTGTAACCAACCATTGTTTCTAAAGCGCGGCTCGAAACACAAATCTAATTATTACGTCCAGGGTCATTCTTGCTGTACCCAGGTTTTAAGCTCATTTCTATCTCAAAAATTAGTAGACCAACTCACCAGACTTAGTCATTGCCTCCAGACTTAGCTTCTTTTCGTAAAACGTTTTAGTTCTGATTTTTCACAAAAAACTAGACACATTTTGGTAAGCAAACAGTAATACACTTAAACATCTGATGCATTTTAGGTAAGATTCCAAAAATTATTAAACACATAATTGTCATGATCGCGCCTGACTGACGATTTAAACTGTTAATAATAGCAGGCTATTCACCTAAAGCGGAAACACTTGTGATAACGGCTAATCAGCTGGTGTAACATTTACGCGTTTACACTAAAATCATAACGTTTTATTTCGCTTTATTTAATTCGATCGACTTAATTTTCATCCTACATACGACGTTCTTTATATTAATTCTAATGAGATACTTTTAAATTGATTTGATTTTAATAACCAGGTTAGTCTTTGGCATGTGGTTTATTACTAATTACTTTTTTTTTACGCATGTTATTTTAACTGGTGACTCCTCGTTTGCTTAATACAGGTTAGTTGGCTTTTGATTACGTCATCTCAGGTTAGTTCGCTACTTGTTCGAGTTATATACGAAGTCAGGTGGTGGAGGTGTTCGGGGGCCGTCGGGTCCACCACCTTATGCTCGGGTCTGGTCGGGGGCCGTCGCGTCTGGTCAGTTCCACCACCTCCACCTCCACCACCGGTGGCGAAGTGGCGGTGGTGGCTCCAGAACCCCCCTTCTATACCTACTGCTACGGACGTATGCGCACACGCCTCCATGCAATCTAAAGGCAGTAAGGAGCTCATACCCTTGGAAATTAAGGTGATTAGTGGCTGTTTTGGCACTGATTTGGGTTTCGGTGAGGAAGAGGAGTTGGGGTCTGTTAGCCTGGAGGAAATGGTGGACGGAGTTCAGGTTAGAATTGAGGCCACATATATTCGAAAAGGATATGTTAAATCTTGATGTTGGCGCCCCCTGTACACCCCTCTCCCGGAGATCCGAATGGAGGGGTATTTTGCCTCCGGAATATTTTATACAAGGAGGAGCCATAATCATTTTTGTTTATAAGGGAAACCGACTCATACACCAGAACCGGAACGTCTGTTGGGACTTCACCGGCCCCTTGATGTATGGGGTGGTACCTCCTCGGGCGTGAAAAAATCCTTTACTATTACATAAAGGAAAATTCCACTACCACCTTGTTTACATTTCTAGTATATTATACGACAGCATAATATATCTATGCTGCGCTAAAAGGGTATTTGAGGCCGTTTATAAAGCTACAAATATAGTGTCGTTTAATAATTGATTGAATCCCCCAGTTAAATAACAACAACTTGGCAGATTTCTAATTTCATGTCGTCTGTCAATTTCCATACTTGCGGCCGAGATTTCGCGATTGTTGGTTTGGGTAGTACGGTTTAGGCCTGATATATATATATATATATATATATATATATATATATATATATATATATATATATATATATATAGTTTGGTTACCGATGATGTATGGTTTATACCTGTTGTCTGAATCAATCTACGTGTAGCAGTTAACTACTCTGTCTGTCAGGCATTGGAGTTTAATTACTAAGTCGTCACAACGCGTGTGTTTGGAATTTTATTTTTAATTTAAAAAAAAACTCTAAATATTGTGTACCAAATTACTTAAAATTCACAACATAGGTTTACTTGCACTATTTCTAGCCACATGCAAAGTCTCATTCCAGTTACTCTCATACTTACAAAAATATAACGTTTCCAAAAAGTTTTCCCCGATTTTCCACCGGCACACACGCACATACAAATATATATATATATATATATATATATATATATATATATATATATATATATATATATATATATATATATATATATATCTGAAGAAATTTTACCGAAAGGTTTTCTTAACGAAAATTCGCTAAAACGGTGCGATTACATCGATTAAAAAAGTTTTTGTGCAATTAGTGCATATAGTGTCAGGTATGTATGCATGTAGTTTGTTTCCTGAATACTGCGACAGTAGTTTAGATATAATGTTATTTTCCAAACTTTAATTTTGGGGTAAAGTAGCCACTGTGGTCACTTTAACCCCGTCCATAGAACTTCTATTCAATTTAAACAAATTTCTTTCAGGATGCCTGGACAGTACAAAATAACATTGCAACTGCCATGGGACACTGGCGCAATGTTAATAGCTATAAAAGCTGTTCCAGAAGACAACGTTCCACTCCAGACGGTTAGCAAAATATACAATGTACCTAGAAATACACTGAAGTGGCGTGTTTTGGGCAAAATTTTTTTCAAACAGGTAGAAAGACAATTTTTGGGTAGATTCGTCCAATCATCGACGAAAAGCAAGAGCAGGAAATAGTTGAACATATTAAGGAAATAGAGACTCGATTATATGTACTTTACAAGAAAAATGCGAGGTCCTTAGGTATTCATCTTGCAGAGAAAAATGTCTTAAAACATAATTTCAATAGAGAGAAAATGCTAGTAGAGGAAGATTGGTTAAAAGGCTTTCGAGACCGAAATCCTGACATAAGTCTACGTGAACCTGAAGCTATGAGTGCTGTTAGGGCTACAGCTTTTAACAGACGCAATGTCGGGAATTTTTTTCTGTTTTGGTCGAATGCCTTACTAGACATTATTATCCTCCTCACAGAGTTTACAATTTCAACGAGACTGGGCTAACCACAGTACAGTTAAGATCAACCAAGGGTTTCGCTCAAAAAGGCCGGAAGCAAGTAGGGAGTATCACGTCAGCAGAGAGGGGAATTTTATCAACTGTCGTGGTTTGCATGTCTGCTGGATGATTATACGCTACTCCTATGATAATTTTCCCAGAGTTCAAATGAAACAAGAATTGATGGACGGGGCTCCACCTGGAACCGAATTTTCATGTCACCCTATTGGCTGGAAGCAGCTACATATCTTTACACAATGGTTTGAGCACTTTGTCAGTGCTAAGCCATCCGCAGAAGATCCATGTCTATTGATGATTGACGGACATATCACCCATACAAGGAATATAGATTTCATCAAGTCATCGAGAGATAAATTTGTCACGGTGCTTTGTCTGCCCACTCGCTGTAGCCATTGCTAAATAATTTTAATATCAAGAAAGTCGAGTTATTTATGAGAAACAACCCCGGCAGTACAGTTTCACAATTGCAAATCGCAAAATTATTCGGTGCAGCTTATCTCAGAGCTCCGCTCCCAAGCACAGCCATAAATGGTTATAGACATTGTGGCATTGTACCGTACAGTCCAAATATATTTTCCGATGCAGATTTTGCGGCCGCGGAAGTAACAGATTTACAGCTCAAGGAAAGTGGTGGTAATTTTGATACGAACACACCAGAGCAATCAGAAAATCAAACTGCAGAAACCGCGACACACCGAAGTTGCCTGCCAACTTTTATTGTCAACCCGGAACCTCATATTATCAACCCAGGACTCCAGATTGTCAACCCGGCACGTCATTTCATCAACCTAGCATTCCAGATTGTCAGCCCAGCACTTCAGGGCTGCAGGTCAGTCGAAAAGAAATACTTCCAATACCAACAATAGAAATTGCACAAAAACGTGTTCATATGGCAAAAGAATCAACTGCCATTTTGACCGACTGTCCGCACAAAAGGCACTTGGAAACGCAGAAGGAAACGCCAAAAAGAACTGGTAAAAGAAATGTAGCAAACAAAGAAAAAACAAGTAAGCGTGCCAACAAAAAGAAGAAACCAGTGGTCGTCGTTTAGAAGGATTCGATGATGACGCAGAGTGTCTACTATAATAGCATCTTCTCTAAATCGAAAAAAGGAGAAGGGTGGGTATCATGCCCAGTGTGTAATCGCTGAGCTCATGAGGCGTGTGCAGGGTGCGAAAGCGATGACGACGGCTAGATTTGTGATATATTTAAGCCATAAATTAGTTATATTGCGACGATTCAGTAGCTTCATAAATCAAGAAAATCCTACTATATTGGTTACTGCCATGTGATGGCCACTTTACCCCGTACAATGAGCAAAGTGGCAATTTGCACTATTTTGAATTTTTGTCATCTAAATCGAAAACAACAGCACTTAGGCCCTCGACATCAACTTATATCTTAGCTAGTCCCTTAGTGACTCGATCTCTATCAGAAAATATGTTGTAAAATGTTATATAGCTTCGTCATCAACTTTCAAAGCTTAGGGTGACCACTTTACTCACATTTTCCTTAAAATTAAAAACTAGGATGCCTGCAAAAGGCCAAAAATTATTGCCCCAACATCGTGCTTCCTGGCTTGAGTTTGTATAAAACGATAGCCACTGGAATACCCAAAAGTAGGCGGATATGTTATTTCCAGGTGAATAAATATATTGTCCAGATATGCTAGATGGGCAAAAAAATAGTATGGAGAAGAACCGGCGGTAATTTAACTACTATTGTATAAAACATTTTATTAAACTATTTTATGCAAAATAATGTATGTATCTTATGTAACCGAACAGTACCAGATTTTGGTGACTTTTCTTTAAAAAAACTTCAATAATGGGGAGATCCGGGCTTTTGAATTTTGAAAAAATTTCTTCAAATAAGCGCGGACTAGGCCCCCTAGAACACATATCCGGGATCAGTTTCAAATGTATATGTTTATATATATGTATCACACCGATAACTCAAAAAATAATGTGCCGATTTAAATCAAATTTGAGTACTTTCCTTGTGCAAGTGGCTTGGATAAGTTTGTTAACCAGAAAATCGGCCTTATTGTTCCCGGAAAATGTTGTGTTTTCTTTCGAAAAAATCTTATATCTCCGGCAATAACAAAGTTATCGTATGCGGGTTTATATCATAAAAAGTGAACGATGTACCAAAATTTAGATCTGTAAGTGAAAAGTTTTGAACATTTAAAGAAAAAAAATGGGATTTTCCTCTTAAAACATTAAAGTCGCGATTTGAATTGTCAAAATTGGCAACATTCAGGCAAAGAACCGGAAACGAATACGGGTTATGTAAAGAAAATGGCGCAAGAAGAGTGTTCTACAAACCCTTAAGTTTCTGCTTCAACCATCATTGTTACTAAAATATTTCCAGAAAACTCATTACAAATAGACCCTTTCTCTGATACTTGGGCAGTAGTATCAGTTAAGTATATATGGTTTAACCGTCTATAATTTTTACCTAATTTTCGTAGAAAAAAATTCGCTAATAAGGGGCCGCGACTGTTGAATTTTAAAAAGATTACTTCAAATGAGTGCAAAGTAGGCCCGCTAGAATCCATATTCGGGTTTAGTTTCAGTTCTTATCTGTTTACATATATACAGGGTGACGCATTTCTACGGTAAAGCTCAAGATAATTGTTATTATACAAGATACGAGAAATTATATACGTTAATTATATATAGTGTGTCTTGAACTGCATCTTATAGAATTATTTTGACAATTACAAGATGGCCCATAAGTCGTTGGTGACACCTAAAATTTTTTTTCGAACATCCCCTACATTATTGGACTTTTGCTTTTTTCATCGAAATATGATGCATGTTTGTAAGAAAAAAATCGAGACGCAGTATGTGCGTCTTGGTAGCGAATTTTCATTAAATGCTTCAAATTTCAATAACTCAATTTGCTATTAACCTAAGGTGCGTTGGCTAGAAAACCAGTTTACTCGGAAACATCTTAAGTTTATTTTCGTAGAAATGTTGTACATTTTCAAACAATAAGTTATTTTAATAAAATATGGTACATTGCTTCTACTGTATAGGTTATATCGGTAACCAAATTGATGCATGCTTGCATTAAAGTGACATAGTTAAGGTGTTTAGAATTTAAATCGTCAGCCATTATTATCGGTTAGTTGATATCGAATAAGACTTATTAAAAAATTGCCTGTATATGTAGATATACCAGAAGCCAGAGACTCCCTGTCCTACCTTGGCGACACCCATGACAAAATCCCCTTCACGGTCCTGATCTAGCTCTGTCGAACTATTAACCTAAAGCAATTTCCGTGGATGTCGATTTTTTTAGATAAATAATTTGAAAAGGTTACTTCTAAACTTTTTGGGGAGTTACGGAAGGACAATTTTTAAGGGGTATCCCATTTTAGTTTTTCTCTAAGTTATTTTTTACTGTTAAGGTAGATTCAATTACAGTCTTCCCTCGTAGAGCTTGGGCAAGTTAAAAAATGTTAGATCACTTACGGCTATTATCATTAATTGAGCACCACAAAACATCAACTGAACAATGTTGTCACTATCTACGACAAGTTTTAGATCTTAGATGCTGGGTGCCTGTGCAGTAACCAAGTAAAGAACGTGATCACTTTTGCCTCCCGGCAACTTCGCAGCACATAGCTTCCCTATTATTTGTTTTATTATTATGTATTTTCAATAATGTGTGTGTGTGTGTAAGTGGTGGGTTGCTCGCGACAATGAGGTTCCATTAGTCATTAGTTCATTAAATAAAAAAATATTTTCGATAATAAAATAATGACTGTTTTTGCTGCTGTTGACGGCCTGTTAGTAGTAATATTTTATTATCTCTCAGAAATCACAATGCATTTTTTCTTTCATTTCAGTTTCGTAGCAGAACACCTCATCTGTTGCTATTTGGCTTATTTGGTATCTTAAAAATATACGAAATATTGAGAAAGTCAGTTTCTGCACATATGGCTTGTAATGAGGTAAAGAAACGTATTTACTAATTACATAAAAAAAAAGTATTTTTAATTACAAAAGCTAATGAGAGTTAGCAATTTTGTGACTGTGACTATTTTTAAGGTAAGTATCACAAAACTATGCAAATGCAAGAATTACAATGCAAAGGAGGAACAAGTGAAAAAATATGCCAAAAATATAAACATCTTAAAAAAATCCAACAGAAATGTAGGAAAGTAAAGAAACTACGGATAAAAAAACAGTGAAGAAACTGTAAACTGAATCGAAATGGACGATTAGATAGAGCTTCTCACAAGTAAGAGCACATAAAAGGAAGTCATGAAAATTTATTAGTAGGAAAGTAAAAGATTGCTGAACACTGAAAACTGAAAACTCTGTATTGAAGGGTTGAATCACGAAAAGGAAATTAAATGTGAATAACATCTTATAGAAACCTGGAATGTAACTCAGCAGCACATAAAGAGGATAAAAGCTATTTATGTGTGAACATGGAGAAAAACGTATGGACGCAGCAAGTGCGTTATGGTAGCGAATGTTCATTTTTTTTTATTAAAGTTTTGACTTTAAGGACTAGCTCATTCAGTCACTGTCAATCTTCAAAATGAACAAAGATGCATCAGACCTTGCTTTTCAAAATAGCAAAACCTGTCTTAAGAATGTTAATCTAACGAGCTCTTTAACTTTTTTCTTTTAACTTCTTTTATCTCCCTATACGCTTGCTGTTTACTTAAAATATATCTTAAAATTAAAACTTACATACTCCACTCACACACATACGCGAGCGCATATACACTCATGTATACGCACTCACGTCAATAGGCTTTATACGTCCAGTACTTAACACTATGTGCAGGACAGGAAATGCACATTATCTCTTCATGTCCACATACACACACATACACTGTAGATTTCCATCTCTTCAAGGACGAACTGCTCAGTACCAAATGTGGATGGGTGAAGGATTTTAACATTGTTTTCATTATCAAAGACACGACCAGTCTCTCTGAGGTGGCAATCAAAAGCTGAAGTAACGTTATCAGCATTGTTTCTGCTCCTGAGATGTTCTGAAATTCTTTCTTCTTATTTCTGGCCATTTCGGTTTTACTTTTAGTATGTATCATAGGTTTAACTCAGTGTTTTCTCTGAAAGTTCGGCTCTGGTTGTGCAGCCCGCCTTTGCAGCTTCTTTATCTATTTGTTTGGAGACCTTATATTGTAGTGTGTCAGTGCATTTTTAAATCTTAATTTACAAGGGTTTCTACCTGTTTTAGCCACTTTTGCTGCTTTTGCATTGCTATTTTTGCTGCTTGGAGGTGCCTCGACTAATTTTGGACATTTTGATGTTTTTAATTTCTCAACTTTTAGCTTTTAGCTTTGATTTTATTAGTATAATTGTTGTAGAGCATGTTAGCTTTGACTATAGTTTGTGTTTTAGACTTTGCTTGTAAGACTGTTTAGAATTTTGTAAGAGCTGGTATCGTGTGATACTTGCCGATCTACCAGAAACTTTGTTTCTGACACAACCATCTTTTGTAATGTTTCAGGAAGCCCCTAAAGATGGCCAGATATATGGGCCGAAACGCGTAGGGCTTTTACTAAGTAAATTCAGTCTGGAGTATAGCCTTGTTCTGTCCTTTTTTACCTTGGAAATAGTACAATATTTATTGGACCAGTCCAATTTTTAGAATATCATCTTTTTATTAAGAGCTATATAAACCTAGCTAACTTAGAGGCTTTAACAAAACACATGGAATATCTCATGACACTTTTATTACAAACAGCTTCATACATAAGTGATGTCACATCAAGTGGAAAGGAAACATTGTATTCTATCAAATTACAAAATAATATTTTTCTTTGTTCATGATGCATAATACACGAAAAAATCAAATGTTTTAAATCAGCTGGGCTGGTATTGTAGCATGAGCAAAATGGATTGTCTTCAACTTTTATTTTATACAAATAACACTTAAAAGCACCATGGCCTATGATAATTCTGTTAAGTGTCGTAGACAAGTACCTAGGAAGCAACAGTTCTTTGTAAATGGGCTGTTTTCTTAGATTAGGGATGATACTACTGAAGTGCTTGTTACAGCTACTTTTCAACTTATTCCAATGATCCTTCCATCTTATATTACACACATGTTTTACTTGCGGAAGTAGATCTCTGTTACTGTCAAACTCATGTTTACAACCTGTTATCGTTGCTTTTTCAGCAAAATAGTCGGCCTTTTCATTACCCTCAAGCTTTGAGTGCCCTTTTACCCATATGAAAGTAATTCTTTTGTGCTCTTGTTCCAACACCTCTATTTGATAAGCAATATTACATATTACCCTAGACCGATATATAGCATTTTGAAGATTCGATAGAGTTCTTAACAGTGAAAGGGAATCGGTCAAAACAACAAAGCTACTCATATTCAAATGTTCATAAAATTTTTTTTGTGTAAGTAAGGCAATTTTCCTTCATCTGAAAGACAAAAAAATTCGTGGATAGTTTAATCTTTATTGCAGAAATCTATATGTACCAGATTATATTAAAATAGCTCTACTATATGCCGAGAGGCAAGAATTTTTCGGACAAAAATTATAAATTTTCTGGACAAATTGATCCAAATTGCTTGGAAAATAAACCAGAATGAAATATGCTCGGACGTACGCTGATTAACTAGCAGCAACTCACCCAATCAAAAACAAAGCTACGAAACAACCGCCATGACAGCAAGAAAAGATAAATGATATACTGCGGTTGCTAGTAACCTTAATGACAATAATTTTAAAATTGAATTTACAAACATCCGAAGGTTAGAGGCTAATTTGCTTCTCCTAGTTCTAATTGAAACCCAAACCCCCTTTAACGTGTCAACCTATATTATGTACCCTATAGGCATGAACTTCACAAATTGTTTGATTACCTTATCTACTATGTTTGCCAAATTGCGTGGTGCGATTTGAGACTAAATGTAACTTTTCTCATTTTAGGCAGATTCCATGAAGGCTGTTGTTACTAAAATGCTTAATGTTACGCAAGCTGAAGATATTAAAGCTCAGGTAATATGATTTTAACCAATAAAATAACCGAGATTTAAAACACAAATGAATCAAAAATATTTTCATGTTATTAAGTCTTACCAACCTTGCTTAAATGACATGAACCTTGCAGAAATTCTTTGATACACAGACGCAAAAAAGCCCGAATTGTAGCTAGATTTTAACTTAATCTACGAATGGCACAGTTAGATAGATGGTTGGTTAAAAGCACTCAAGCTATTGCATTCCCCATTATTGCACTATTAGTGTAATTATTTTCGAAATTACTTTTTCGACATGCTCTTCATCAGTAAAGAACCGAGTCTGAAGTTTAACTACATGATACTTTATGTATATGTATGTTACCATTTAGGTGGTTATAATACCGAATTGATTTCACTAAGTGAATGTTGGAACCTACGATGAGCACTGATAAGTACACTTGCAGAACCCAAATCACCACAACACATTAAAAAAACTGACGATCGTTTCACTAACCGAGTTAACGTCATCAGTGGATGAGTAGTTCTAGAATTATTCATCTTCCGATGACGCTAACTTGGTTAGTGAAACAGGTTCTCTTAAATGTGTTGTGGTGATTTGGGTTCTCCAAGTGTACTTATCTTATTGAATTGATTTGTCGTTAAAAGTGCTTAATTTTTAAAACATTCAAGTTTGATGAAGGCACTTCCTTAGTATACGTATTTAACTTCGTCAAATATATATATATATATATATATATATATATATATATATATATATATATATATATATATATATATATATATTAATGTGTGTGTGCGTGTGTTTTGTTCCTTTAACGGCGGCCTATTTCTGCGTCTATGGCCAACCACCGACACCAGAGAGCAGTTTCACCTCACGATCCTGGATATTTTGCCGAACCCCTCCCTTTCTGTAAAGAGGGTAGAGATTTTTAACGTACCCAATATTGCATGGACAAGGACTGACGGCTTAACCCCCCGCCCCCAAGTGCTGAATGTGCAGACATTCAACTTGCCCAAATACAATGTCACCACCTCGGTTGATGTTAATTGTACAGTATGTGCTGAAGAAGTGAAAGGAGAACCCTGGGATCGAACCCAGTACCCTTCGGTTCAGAGGTACACATTCTTACCACGGAACCACCGAGGCTCTATATGTATATTGTAATGGCGAAGTTGTTAGTTTCAAGTCGTCCTTTAAAAAAATGGACATAGCTCTGAACCCAAAAATTTGAAAAAATCAGACGTATGTGTTTTAGATAATAATAATAATACGTTTATTGGTAAAAAAAATTATGCAATATATCCTATACAGCCAAATTGAATAAATTCAGTATCATAATGTTACCTTATTTGAAAGACCTCTTCATTCTCTATTCAAAATGTATCACACCGATAACTGAATAAATAATGGGCGAATTTTGATAAAATTTGGCATGTACCTTCCTTCTGTAAATGGCTTGGATAAGTTCGTCAGTCTGGAAAATCGGACGAGGTTTTCCGGGAACATTTTGAGTTTTCATTCAAAAAAAATTCTTATCTCAAAAAATAAAAAAGCTATGATAACCAAATTTGGTAGGTCGGTTTACGATATAAAAATTAAAATATCAACCAAAATTTAGATTTCTATGTTACAAGAAAAAAAGTTATAATAAAATATTTTTGCTAGATCATTTCTATCAAAATGAACTTTTTAATAAAAGCAACCAGAATTAACTATTAGAACTCTCCTTATTTCATTGTTTTATAGATGGAGATATTCCGCATGCAGCTGGTGCACAGAAAATTATCCTTCTCAGCTTTTGGAATAGTT
Organism: Tillus elongatus; assembly: GCA_964006375.1. Taxonomy (NCBI): domain Eukaryota; kingdom Metazoa; phylum Arthropoda; class Insecta; order Coleoptera; family Cleridae; genus Tillus; species Tillus elongatus. Next base: position 67,810,369 of record OZ023264.1, read on the forward strand.
ATTATAGATAATACATTAATATTCACGGTATGTGACGTATAGCGTTTACTATTATAGATAACTACAGCATATACTGAAATTGAAAATTAATTATTTCTAAGTTTTTCAGGTCGCTGCTTCAATTTGTATTTATCTAACCATCATTGACCAATTCGAAAAAACAATTCATCCATGCTAAAAGAAAGTTTGGATTAGTCTATTTGTAACGTATAATAATTATCTAGAATGTTACATTACTTGTCTAAATCACAGGACGGCGTTGAAGCAGGAATATACAGTGTCCACAACAGCAAATTTTCATTTAAATTATGTTAGAAAGCATCTATCTGCACTGCAGAGAAAAATGCTGTAGTAAACTCGACTTAGGTACTCCTGGCCCTTACAGTACATATCTAATTATTATCGACTCATTATCTTTATTGCCCGCCCTGAACAAAACAAAATTATTTAAAATTAATCCGAAGAGTGTGAGATGTGTATTAGAATGGGTCAAAGGACATGAAGGTATCAGCGGCAATGAAGAAGCAGGCAAATTGGCCAAGTAAGAAAGACTTGAATGAGAAGATTGCCTGTGCGTGAGATCTGAAGACTACGCTGTGGAAGTAAAACACTATATGAACCGAAAAGCATCTGATCACTGGAATGAATTGATAGCAGCAACTGTTGTAAAAACAAATCCTAGCCTCTTTTATTGAAATACATATAATGAATATAGTAGAACTTTCCAGACCTATCTACACAACGTTGGGCGAAATAAGTGTAGGCTACAGCGCTTTCAAATATCGTCTTTGGAAAATAAAGTCAGCAGACAACCCGTACAGTGAATGTGATGGATTGCGATCACAATCATTTGTTTTTTAGCTGTAAAAAACGTGCAACTCAAATCAGGGAGTTATTTTCATCTACTTTAAGGCACAGTACAATTAGCAATAGATACCAATAGCCTAATCTATATTGCTTTTAACGAAAAAAATGCTATACTAACTAAAATCATAGAGTTCATTAAAAACGGTAAGATACATCATGTGGGATAATAATATTGAGAGCTCTCTATCCAAAAGCGTAAACAAATATTTTTTTGTAATGTATATTATGTATAATTATGTTACAAATATAATTTAAAGTTGCATATTTGTAATTTCTTAGTATTAAACAATTAATGTATAAATTTTAAGATTTCTAATGTCTACCTGAACCCTACCTATATAAAGTTGTCTTGAGTGATACCAAGACCTGAAGCGAGTGTCACGGTTTTGGTCCTTAGGAAAAGGGAATAAATAATATAGATACTTGAAATGTAAATGGTAGCGAGATATAAGTACAAATGTGCAATAATATAGGTTTGGGAAAATAGTCGACAAAGAAGCCAATAAAAATTAAAATGACCGTGGCTGAATGAATCCACCTCGAGGCCAGAAGATACACTTAAAATATTACTTGCGTATGTATAAGGCATAATTTGGCAAATGATTCTTTCAACTTTTTAAGGTGTCAAAATTGTATCTTGGAACCCACTGTTTGGGTGGCAGTATAACCAAAAATATAATATAATATTATATATATATATATATATATATATATATATATATATATATATATATATATATATATATATATATATATATATATATATGTATATATAATAACAATATGATATGACACAAATTATCTCAGGGCTTCGGTTTAGGCACTTGCGGTTGATAGGTTTTAAGAGGCAGAAATAAAATCAGGCATTATGAATAAAATTAGTTTATTAAAAAGTTATTGACTTTATATAATGCAGTGGATTGAATTTAATAAATTGAATGAAGAAAAAAATATGACTCGCTTACTTGTAACACTGTAAAAAATGAATTGTGGAGCACACTCTACAAAAGAAAAAGAAAGCCACAGATAAATAGTGTACTTAACTTTCAGCTTCAGGTTGGGGGGGCTCCTTTCTGGCGATGATGCTGAAGGGGAGTCCTTAATGATATTGTATTCAGGGGGTTCCTTCCTGGTGTTGTTGAGGGGGGTCCTTCATGGTGTTGTTGAAGTGCCCTTCACTTACGATGGTGTTGAAGGGGCCTTTACTTACGGTGTATTCAGTGGGGCTCCTTCATGGTGTTGTTGGTGGCCTTTACTTACGGGGTGCTATAAAATTCCAACCGCATGAATAACGGTTTAGGGCTTAATGATTTGCATAGGGCGGCTGGTAGCAGGTTAAGTTTATTTACAAAATTTATCTGTGTCAATGATTGAAAATAAACTAACGTATGCGACACAAAATCTCAAATGAACTCTTTATCACGCATTTAAAACAGTATGATAGCAGTTAGTTACCGAACTCACGCTACCACAAGCCACCGTTTAACAGTATGAAATTTATAATAACGAAAACAATCATCGAAAGTAATGTCAACATACATATATTAACAAGCAATTTACCATCATTATCAAGCAAAAAAAAGTATGAGCAATTGGATAAATGTAAGACTCACCCATTTAGTTAGGCATGCTGTTTTCTGACTAAAATTTAGCTGTGATTTTCCATCTCTTTGTCGATTCAGAAGAGAGCGTGGCGGGCGTTGTAAGCGTATATAAAGACTAGCTTATCGCAGAACGACCGCCGAGTTTGACGTCACTGAAGGGACTTGGACGCTGACGTCACAAAAGGGGTTAATTCCGAAACTCAAAAGTCAACGACGTTGACACGTGTGACATGTCGCGCTTTTTAAATACACGCGACATGTTACAAACGTCACAATCAAGATTTCATTCCATTCATTGTTTTTTCACAAAAAGAAGATTCAAAAAGATGATATATGTACACTCTAGTTAAAATTCATGGGAAGATTTGATAAATAATAGTAGTGGCAGAGATATTTTTGATGTAGAAAATGTAAACCTCAGGAACATTGGGATTCCTAGCGCCACTATCAAAAAATGTGAGGATTTTTAGTAGTTTAATCAACAGCCCCTATCCGCTACAGGCAACTTGGAATTACTTTTATCTTTATAAAAAAAACCATCTGTACTAATTTCCCAAACCATACGTCAAATACTTTTCTAGATATTAAGAAAAATCTAAAGTCGATTAAGATTAGGAAGAATTTGGGGCAGTTATAAATTACACCACTCAACACTCAAAGCGTCGCTCGCAAAAATTTTACCCTTTTAAAATTTTATGTAACATTGGATTGTCGCGATTCAATTGAACTCTGTTAAAATCGTTTGCAAGCGCGATCCTCTCACTATTAGCTCGTTGTTCTGTAAAGCATCAGGTAATTCACATAAATTTTATACAGGGTGTTGAATGAAACATTGAAAATTTTATATAAAGTCAAGGTGCTCCCGTTTGAAAAACAACTTTTATTTCTTAAATTTCAACTCAAAGCATGTTCAAATAGGACCCAAACTACAAGGTGGTGTTTCAATTTTACGCTTATCCTCTTTATTTACAGGTGATGACAAAAAATAGTTTTTTTCTGATTTCGGGTATAACTTTTTACTCGACAACGGAATTTCGTAACGCAGGGCTCATATTGAACCAGGCTTCAGGCAGGAACGCTCAGACATTGGTCCATCACTACGATGCAAAAAATCAAGAGCTGTTTAAAGTGTGGAACCATTCCCGTTCTCCACGATACAAAGAGATTCGGCTGGTAAGGTTCTTGTTTCACTTTTTAGGGACAAAAACGGGAAAATTCTGATCGATTTGCTAAAGCAGCACACGATAGTAAGTTTCCATCTAAATGAAGCGTGAAAATTGTGTAAAAACGCCGCGAAAAACTAGTCAAAAGTACTCTTTTTGCAAGACAACTCATCTGCTCACAAGTTACTGATTTACTGCAAACGATTGATAAAACTGGTTTTAAGTTGGTTGATTCCTCCCATTCTCTGGATTTAGCACCATCAGACTATTATTTATTCCCAAAGTTCAAAAAACTTTTGAAACGAAAGTGCTTCCGGCAAACAAGGAAAGTGATATGTGCCGTTAAGGAGTGGTTTGAAGATCAAGATAAAGAATGTTTTAAGGAGTTATGAACGTTTTACCAAATATGTAAGTCTTTGAGAAGATTATGTTGAATCAAAAAATGTTTTAAAAATCATTGCGTTGGTGGCAGAAGCGGTGGAAAATAGTTTTGTTTATTAGAACCTCAAAGCCCAAGTAAACAAGGACATCATCTAGCTTGTCAGATATTATATCATTTTATTATTTAATGCATAGTTGCTCTGTTGCCAGATTGTTTGGTTACCATGTAGTTGATCCGACATCCAAAGTTAAGCGTGGATTACTTGTGATTCACGTTTGTAAAGCTGGCGGAGAGTGTCTTTTTGTCCTGGCTAGTTAAAATTTACATTAAGTATCTACTTTTTGGACGTACATAAATGCAGAAGTGATACACAGGTAGATGGCAACTGCACGGGTCCACTAGTACCAATCTAGTTGTTGTCAAAAATACTATTAAGAAAATGGACCATGATTTGTGTATTATGAGCTGGTGCACCGTCTTGTTGGAAAAACAAAAACGAAATATTTTTGACAAAAATGTAAACAAAACACCAAATATTTTGCTGGAAAATTTCAATATGGCGTAACTTATTACTATTCTATAATTTATATGATTTTTGCACCCCTTGTGGCTTGCACGCATAGGCAAGGATCTACTCTGTCTATATCAAGTTACGGCCCTGTTATGAGGAGGGGTTTTTTACCCTATACCTACTCTATAAATATACTACATATCTTGATTTAACGGAGGGAAATAATCTTTCTGTTAAATAAAATACTGTTTGAAACTTTAGATACTAGTTTATTTAAAAGTTATCTAAATCTAAATAAGACGCACAATACAAAATTTGTATACTAAGATAATTTAATCATTAAACAAAACAAACTATATACAAAAAGGAATTTGTCTCTTCCTAGAAAAAACATTTTTCACTTAATTTTAAAATCAAAGAAACAACTCCTCCAAATACTCCAGCTAGGGTAAACCAAAATAAAATCAATAACAAATGGATAAATCGTTCTATTCTATAATTATACCCCCACTGATGTAATCCAGAGATTAAAACTAACAAGGAGTTAACTCAAAGATTCGATAATCGTTATAGCAACAGAATTTTTAAATTAAAACCCTGCCAGACGTCACAATTAAAAAAATATAAGAATAGATTTAGAGATACTTTATACACTGAACACTATGATTGTGGTTTACCATAGGTTGTCACTCCTGGCTTGAGTGGTAACAGTAACAGTGTTAGGGGACAAACGTCAAAGCAAAACAAATTACTAATGTTTGATGGTTATATTTATTGTAAAATATTATTAAAGAAAACAAGAGAGGCAGATAAGATTATTAAATATATTAGATTACTAGGTTAATTACGATACAAACAATTTCTATGCTTTAAAATTAAGAATCTGTTAAATTTTACTGTTAACAAAATAATTTAAGTCTGTTCAATATTCTACAAATTGTTGGTAATTTTGTAAATAAGCGGAAAACGTGATTTTTGAAAAATGTTTTCAGAAATACATTTAAGGGCACGCCTTGTATGCATAAGCAGCACAAGCAATGCTGTGGAATCAACCTCCCCAAAAGCTACGGCACCCGAAGTGAATGGGGGTGCTGTACCGGGAAGGAAACGTAAAGGCAAAAACGACAAAAACAGCTTAGTTTAACTTCTATAGACAGACCTTTGTAACATTTTGCATCAACGCTTCTTTTAAATAATCTCCTTCCCCTCCCGCACGTCTATTTGCTCCAGATCCTCCGGGTTCTTTGGGGGTTGAAGAGGCAATATTTTTGTTGTTGCTTATGTACAAAATACTCTAAGAGGCAGGCCTGAACAACCTAACTTTAACTAACCTGTCTAGACCTGACCCGACCTGACTCCTACATATCTTCACGACTGTAGAGCTGTCTTTTCTTCTTCTCCTTCCACTTTTTCCCTACTTCCCCCGTCCGCTTTAAGCGATTAGGGATTTGGACCATCTAGTTGGTTGTTCTCTTCGCTTTGCCAGTTATTGTGTCTCTCTTATATGGTCATAGCTTGTCCGGCAAATTTCATGACTTTTCCATGAGATCTTGTCTTTTAAAATTATTGGTACCAGGTCGTCGACATTATGTATCCCTACAGAGCTGAGGGTGGTACTTCTCATCTCATTGAAGTTTGGGCAAACAAAAATGCAGTGTTCTACCATGCCCTCTTTCCCGCACTAGATGCATCTGCTCTCGTTCTCGTCTAACTTTCCCATGCGTTTGGCGTAGGATTTGAAGTATCCGTGGCCTGTAGGTATTTAGAAAGATAAATGCATTTCTTTGTAGTCACATTTCGTCCAGTCTGTCAGATTTGGATACAATATTTTTGTCCATTGTCATTTCTTGGTGTTTTGGTACCATATTTGCTGCCATTTCTCCATGGTGCGGCTTCTTCTAGTCTCACTCCCCTCGCCTCATGTAGGACAAATCTTTCTTCCGATAACAGGTCTATGGGTACGACGCCCGTCAGCACCTGAATTGCCTGCGTAGAGATGGCACGGAACCCGCTCGCTACCGTTCGTAACACTCTACGCTGCATGCTGTGCATCATCATTTTATATTTTTCTATCTCTATTGTTTGATGCCATACCGACACTCCCTACAGTAGAATTGAGTGCACTACTCCGCTAAGCAGTAGCTGTTTTGCTAATATTGGGCCCCCGACGTTGGGCATTATCCTACTTAGTGCTGCTGTCATTCTTTCAGCCTTTGATTTTGCCATTCGTACATGCTGGCCAAAATTGTGTGACTCACCGATCGTTATTTCTAGATACAGCAGGGTCTTCGCTGGATTTATCATGGTGTCCTTTACGCGGAACGAAAAATCGCCCCAGATTTTTGGACCTTTTATGATCACCGTCTCTCTTTGCAGGGGCCAGCTGGAGTTCATTGGCCGTCATCCATCTGTCCACTTTTCTTAACGTTTCGTTCAATCAAAACCTACGTGTGTCTTGTAATGATGCTTCTACTAGTACTGCTATATCATCAGCATAACCAACCAGAGTAACTCCTTCAACCATTTTTAGCTTCAGGACTCCATCATAGATTATATTCCAGAGAATAAGTCCCAGGATGGATCCTTGCGAGACCCCGTGGTAACAGCCATCGTCTCTCCCCTCGCGGTGCAGATCTTTTTAGGTCATCAGCATAACCAACCAGAGTAACTACTTCAACCATTTTTAGCTTGAGGACTCCATCATAGATTATATTCCAGAGGATAAGTCCCAGGGTGGGTTCTTGAGGGACCCCGTGGTAACAGCCATCGTCTCTCCCGTCACAATGCAGATCTTTCTGCATGAGGGCTACTGCTTATGATGTTTATCAGGTACTGCGCGATGTTTCTTCCATTCAGTTCTTCTATGATTTTGACCCAGTTAGCAGTATCAAAGCATGTTTCACAAGGAGAGTGATTAATGCACACTATTTCTCGCTTGTATTTTTTGCGACTTCTGTGACCTATCTTGCAGCATGTATTGCTGATCGTCCCTTTCGGCAACCAAACTGGCGCTCTGAAAATCCCTCTCCCATTTCTACTTTTTCTAGCTTGGCTTTGATTAAGTGTTCTGGTAGTTTTCCTAGCGTATCCAGTAGGCATAGAGGTCTGAACGATGATGCTAGCTCTAAGGGCTTACCGTTTTTCCAAAGCAACACAACGTATGCTATTTTCCACTGTAGAGAAAACTCTTGTCTCCGGAGTAGTTCATTCATCACTTTAAGCAGCACCTGTAGAGCTATTTCGGCCAGCTCTTTTATTGCCTCTGCTGGTATATCGCCTGGGCCGGGAGCCTTGCCGGATCTCATCTGCTGCCGTCAACTCCTCTTTCGTAAACTCCCCTATCTCCTCAATCTCATTCGTTTAACAGTAGCTTAATCGTCTGGGGAAGAGGTCTTCTATAATCCGTCTTCTGGCTGACTTCGTGAGGTTATATGGTGGGGTCCGGCGTGCGAACTGTTTCATCACAATCCTGTAGCTCGCCCCTCAGATGTCTTCGTTTATTTTCTCGCACAGGGCTGCCCAATGGCTCTTCTTGAATCTGTTACCATCCATTTTAGCTCTTTCATCTCCTTTTTGTACAACTCAATTGCCTCCGTAACTGCTAGCTGGAAGGACGACCTCCCTCTGCAACGAGTCAGTTGTCTTCTGGCTCTTATACATTCGTTTCTTTTTTTGTCTTATTTCTGTGCTCCACCAGTATGGCCCTTCTGCTTGGTTATCCTGTGTGACCCCCAGCTCTGATCCACTGCTGTTTTCAGTTTGATCGTCAAGCCTGCCAGGCCATATGTCTGTTCCGTATGCACAAAGTATTTTACTAATAACTTTCGGAGCCTGACTATATCTAGCAGCCTTCTCTGCCTAGTACCCTCGGTGTTGAACATTTGTTTACGCTCGTGGATATCAACTGTTGTGTGCGTGGTCACTCAATGTCTCGCTCTCTTCACATGTTCCTCAACGCTTGGAGTTATTTCATTCGCTATCTCTTCTAGTTGACTGACGAATCAGTCCGCTTCAATATTAGAAGATATGTAGCATCCCACGAGCCCAAACTGCTTGAAGTATAACACGACAAAGCCTGCTCTACTCTTCGTGTTTTCTACCTTTATATTTCTGTTTTTTACGCATAGGGCAACATCTCCTCTGGTATCTGTTATCCAGCCCAGTCTTTGAATTATTGTCTTATTTGGTTCACTTACTACTATGACATCGACTCTAGATTTCTTAGCTTGTACTTGTGCCATATCATGTCCACCCCAAGACCTATTAGTGTTGGCTTGTAGGATTTTTATTGTGTCTCGTTTTTATCACTCTCTGTGTTCTCTGGCTTATCAGCTTGCGGAAGTCTGGACATTTTGTCGTATCCATTAAATGCCCATTCTCTCTGCATTTTAGGCAGAAGGCCGTGTCATTGCACTCTTTAGCCTTGTGGCCTTTCTTCCCACAGTTCATGCGTTCGTCCAACCTATGTGGATCTCTGCATTCCACCTTCGTGTCAAATTCTAGGCATTTATAACACCTTCTAAGGTTTAATCTCTCTCTCTCTCTATCTATCTCTCTCTCTCTCTCTATCTCTCTCTCTATCTCTCTATCTCTCTATCTCTCTCTCTCTGTCTCTCTGATCTGGCAAACAGCCCAGCCTATCTTTGAATTTCTTTGTTTCAGCAACTGATTTGTCGACTGTAACCGTAGCTACATGGCTTTCTCGTTTTCTTGTAGGTCGCCTTAGGCCATTTATGGAAAATTACTTCTTTCCACTGTTCGACGGTTTCTCCTTCTTCTATAACACTACGTATTCGTGCTATTTCCTTGGCCTCCTCTTTAGTTGTCTTGTCTTCAACTTTATTTCTGCCGTGGGTCTGCGTGCCAATGCTTTTTGTAGAAGATGGTGGTGCAACTTTTTTTTCTGTCACTTCACACATCTGGTTCAGAACTTCTATGCTCCATGCCGTATCATTTATTAGCTTTTTAATTTCGCTCCTGGCATTTGGGATAGCCTTAACAAGGTTCTTGAGATCTGCTGGGTTTTCTACCACCTTGTACATCATTGTGCAAAACTCTGTAAATTGCTTCTCTGTTGAGCTTCCTTCTGCTTTTCTTTCTTCGCTCCTGTCATATCTTCATTGCTTTTAGCAGCACTTGCCGTCTTACCTTCTTGGTGGATCAGATCACCTATTGAAGAGGTTCGATGGCGAGGTCGAATCACTTCTTTTGTAGGGGCCAAGGCCCGCCACTCGACTCTCTCTAGTTCTTTTTTAGCGCTCCTTGGCTTAACTGCCTTTTTCTGCATGTCCAGTATCCATATCCAGAGCACCAGCCTGGTCTCCTACCGAGTGTTCATAGCGGACGCAGTCTAACGGTCGGGGGAGCCCGTTCTCCCACTCTCTTCTCCGACCGGTACTGGAGTGCCCCTCCCCCGTACCTTAAACTCTTACTTTATGCGTATCACCCATATTTTCTTTTTCTTTTTGGTGTCAAGTCCACCGCCATGCCAGTCGTCATCAGGTAATAGATCTTTTTAAAGTGGTAAATGAAAAGACACCTAGCCCTCCGTAAACCTAATAGCGTCGGTGTCAGAAAAGAACAAGAGTCGGTCGAGAAGTAGAGAAATAGAAGTCTGGCCAAATAGGAAAGGTGAAAGAGGAGGGTCCTCAATCAAGGCAAGTTGAAGAACGGTCAGTAGCCTAGCTCAGGTGTGTATGCGTATAAGTAGTCATGTATATATACGCGTGTGTGAGCTGGTATGCGTGTGTTTAATGGTGTGCGTGTGTGTGATGGTGTGCGTATATGTGATGGTGTGCGTGTGGTGATGGTGTGAGTGTGGTGATGGTGTGCGTGTGGTGATGGTGTGCGTGTGGGTGCACCCCCCCAAAGTCGTCATCCACGTACTCACCAAGAGGAATCCCTTTGGGGATGACCTGACACTACCTGACCCAACCTAACCTGACCCGACCCTGACCTGACCTGGAGAAAACCAAAGGACAAAAAACCTGCATTTAACAAAAAAAATACTGTTAGTATTAACGTACCCTATGTGACTAGCGACGAACCAATTATGTCAATAGCTCTACAATAACAAACTTCCACAACGTAAAACCAAATTTTCAGAACGTAAAATAGTATTAAAGTGCTTATAAGATAGTAAACCAGTCGATTTATCTAAAACTGGTTTGCCGCCAATCTTCACCATCACCTAATTGTTTCACTTCCGAGTGGCCATTACCAAAGTTTACAGATAAAATATACAGATGGTAAATAATAACTGTGAAGAATAAGAGAGGCTACTTCAACTGAAATAATTATTTGTCCCTTTGATTTGAGAGGTGGTATTATGAATTTTAATTAATAGAAAGAAATAGGTAGGTTACAAACAATAATGTATCAGGCTAGATAAGTATGTTTATTTAATTAACATTGTGTTTCAGACTTAATAGTGGTGAAAACTTATCCGCGTCATTCTGACGTCTTTGGCTGCGAATAGATTGACCTAGCGGGGCTCCTTGGGTCTTAAAAATAAATTGGATGAGCCATATATTTGTCAAACGTGTTTCAAATGTATGGAGATAAAAAAAGCACAGACATAATTGAATAAGTAAACCAAAACTAAAAAAACCTTGCAACAGCAAGTAGAAATTACCATTTGCAACTGGATGAATGAATTCAGATTATTCGAGGAACACTTACAGAAAGCAGACTTTCCATATATATATATATCTAGGGTTTAAACAAATGTAAAAACAGGTGGCTTTGTGGTGGACTATTTAATCTCACTAAAATGGTATTCTACAGTTCTTTGCATCAGAACACTGTACAAATATTTAAAATCTTGCTTGAAATCCAGCTGCCAGCTGTAGGTAATTTACAACCATTATTCGCCAAATTTTCACAATTACCACTGGCTTAAAATAAAAAAATTTAAACTACTTCAGGATTTCTTTTCAAAGAGAAAAAGTTGAAAGCAAAAAAATATATAATCGAAAGAAATAAGCTTGATAAGAAATTGAAATTGTGAATGTTTCAGAAATTATAAAATGTTAAGTTCTATGCATGAGTAAGTGCTAGATGTTATTATAGAAATAGATGTAACATTGTTATTTACCAATCTTAACTTGAATTTAAAACAGATTGTCAATAAATATCTTTTAGAAAATTTTGTAATATAGAGGTGAAAAACTATACGTGTTTTTCTTTTCAAAACCGCTGGCCCAAGACTATTTACTAAAAAACCGCTCGGAGAAGCACTATCTCCAAAACCGGCGGAGAAAGCCTTGCTTCCCGGTCCACCGGAGACCACTTTATTTAAACTCCGGAAAGCCACTTACTGTCTCCTCAATGATAAAAACCCTCGAAGCTAACTTCCAAACCTGTTTTTTCTAGTCTGACATTTGCGGCTAATTGAATCTGTTTTAAAATCAAGTGATAAACTTAAAAAAATACAAAAATCGATACAAAAGAGAAAGGAAAAAGTAACGTCAGCTACGATAATAAATTTAATAATTTTAGTCGAATTTTGAAGAGCTATAGGTACTTCGGCAATTACTGTAATGTATTTTAGACAACAGTCAGCTACAGTTGTGATGGATAATTCTGAGAAACAAGTTATAGAGATATTTAAATATTTCAGTAAAGGTACCATTCTAGCGCCCACAACGGACATTTAAGCCCCTTTATCAATTAAAGCTTGAACCTTTTTACTTTGAATTTGATTTTCGAAATACATGCGGTTATCACCAGTTAACTGCGTGACAACAGGCGCCAATGATATGGAGGTAGATTTTCTAGACCCAGAGAAAAACTTGTGAGGCATTTGCAACCATCTGTTCTATTGAGCAGCAAATAGAGCATTAGCACCATTTATCATTGGGAAATTTTGTAAAATTTACACAGGTACAAAGTTATATATTTCTTAAGGCTTAAAATATTTCAGAAACGGCTGAGATGCATTTGAAGTATTATTGCTATTGACAGTTTTTTTTTTTAACAAAACGGTTCCTCCTAGGTCTACGATAATAATGGCGTACTAAAATGTTTATCTTCAAAACAATATTTTATCATGTTATGAATTCAAGACCAATTCAATGGCTATTGTGCGAATGGTATATTGCCGCGGCCAAACCTTCTTTTGATTTAAAGAAAAAAGATTAATTCAATTTATCAAGCCCACAACCTAATTTGGGGATTGCTAGTTTAGCTATTCTCAACTGACTGCGTCTTTTAAATAATATAGAGACTGGAGTAGTGTTTCTTATGTGGGGTTACAACAATAAAAAGGTTTTGTAATGAGATAAAAATTATACTGATCATTATGTTGGAAACAGCAAGTCCACCTGCTCCATGTAGCCAAATTTCTAATTGTTCGAAACTTTAAGATACGTTTCACATTTATTTGCAATTTCCTTACTCGTTTTAAAATTAGCAAACACACAGTGTGCTAAACAGAAGTATGGGGGACAAAAATAATTCTCTATTGAGCTCACTAAATGAAAAATTTGAGTTCAAAATTGGTTGCTCAACTCCATGAGTATCAAACAGTTACAGTTGACTGTAAGACAGCACAGATGTTGTGGGCAATCAGCAAAGGCTACCACTTTGTTTCTTTGAAACTGCACTTATTTTCATAGTTAGTAAAGGGGTGAGGTGTCCGCTCGCCAACGGAGAATTTGCGCCCTAGGAGTTTCCTCTGGAGAAATTTTTGACTACTTGCTGAATTACACGTGAAATATATAGATTTGATAAAACCATTTTGACCACAACCAAAACAGAATAATTCTCTTCCAACAGCACAATTGGATGTCACGAGTGAAATCATTCCGACGGAGGTATGGACCAAAGTCCGATACTCCACGTGTGGTTGTGAGTCCCACACTATCTCAATTTCCCATACACTAGGGTGTGTGAGTGGATATGTCCATATTTCACGTCTTTTTGCTTTTCTAAATATTATGTTACCGGCTCAATGGCACCTTAAATTCAGCCAAGGTACGTATATTGCAACATAATTGACATATTGTTGAAAGATGATTCGAACCGGAGTGAAATAAAACGTTATAAACATTTTACCTTCACAAAATATCCTGCTGGACATTAAAACTGACGCAATTATTAACGTTATAATTTATACTATCATAGTTATTGATTGCCAGAAAAGTTAAAAAAATATGGCAACATAGTTTAATAAAACTTATCTAAGTTTTGCTTTGCTTACAATGTTACCACTATATTTTCAAACCTGAATATTTAAACGAATAGTATCTTCATCTTTAAAAATTCCTTAATATTCATACACTTAGACTAATAACTCATATGCATATAAATGAACGCTAGAATATTTAATTTATAAAATGGTAGTCAGAAAATAAATTGACATACATAAAGTATTTTGATACATAAACACAATGAATCAGTTACCCTTTTCAGTTATTTTGACATGAAAGGTTGAGTACACCAAGGTGTAATTTACACACATATATCTTTAATAAACACATATTAACAACACATTTCGTAGAGAAAGTTACAGGTAAATAAAAAACTTAAAATCTAAAACAATAATAACAATTGACATCCAATCGTGGGGCATTAAAACTAAATAATAACCCATCATAACCTAATTATTACTATATATATATATATATATATATATATATATATATATATATATATATATATATATATATAACCACACGTGGAGTATCGGACTTTGGTCCATACCTCCGTCGGAATGATTTCACTCGTGACATCCAATTGTGCTGTTGGAAGAGAATTATTCTGTTTTGGTTGTGGTCAAAATGGTTTTATCAAATCTATATATTTCACGTGTAATTCAGCAAGTAGTCAAAAATTTCTCCAGAGGAAACTCCTAGGGCGCAAATTCTCCGTTGGCGAGCGGACACCTCACCCCTTTACTAACTATGAAAATAAGTGCAGTTTCAAAGAAACAAAGTGGTAGCCTTTGCTGATTGCCCACAACATCTGTGCTGTCTTACAGTCAACTGTAACTGTTTGATACTCATGGAGTTGAGCAACCAATTTTGAACTCAAATTTTTCATTTAGTGAGCTCAATAGAGAATTATTTTTGTCCCCCATACTTCTGTTTAGCACACTGTGTGTTTGCTAATTTTAAAACGAGTAAGGAAATTGCAAATAAATGTGAAACGTATCTTAAAGTTTCGAACAATTAGAAATTTGGCTACATGGAGCAGGTGGACTTGCTGTTTCCAACATAATGATCAGTATAATTTTTATCTCATTACAAAACCTTTTTATTGTTGTAACCCCACATAAGAAACACTACTCCAGTCTCTATATTATTTAAAAGACGCAGTCAGTTGAGAATAGCTAAACTAGCAATCCCCAAATTAGGTTGTGGGCTTGATAAATTGAATTAATCTTTTTTCTTTAAATCAAAAGAAGGTTTGGCCGCGGCAATATACCATTCGCACAATAGCCATTGAATTGGTCTTGAATTCATAACATGATAAAATATTGTTTTGAAGATAAACATTTTAGTACGCCATTATTATCGTAGACCTAGGAGGAACCGTTTTGTTAAAAAAAAAAACTGTCAATAGCAATAATACTTCAAATGCATCTCAGCCGTTTCTGAAATATTTTAAGCCTTAAGAAATATATAACTTTGTACCTGTGTAAATTTTACAAAATTTCCCAATGATAAATGGTGCTAATGCTCTATTTGCTGCTCAATAGAACAGATGGTTGCAAATGCCTCACAAGTTTTTCTCTGGGTCTAGAAAATCTACCTCCATATCATTGGCGCCTGTTGTCACGCAGTTAACTGGTGATAACCGCATGTATTTCGAAAATCAAATTCAAAGTAAAAAGGTTCAAGCTTTAATTGATAAAGGGGCTTAAATGTCCGTTGTGGGCGCTAGAATGGTACCTTTACTGAAATATTTAAATATCTCTATAACTTGTTTCTCAGAATTATCCATCACAACTGTAGCTGACTGTTGTCTAAAATACATTACAGTAATTGCCGAAGTACCTATAGCTCTTCAAAATTCGACTAAAATTATTAAATTTATTATCGTAGCTGACGTTACTTTTTCCTTTCTCTTTTGTATCGATTTTTGTATTTTTTTAAGTTTATCACTTGATTTTAAAACAGATTCAATTAGCCGCAAATGTCAGACTAGAAAAAACAGGTTTGGAAGTTAGCTTCGAGGGTTTTTATCATTGAGGAGACAGTAAGTGGCTTTCCGGAGTTTAAATAAAGTGGTCTCCGGTGGACCGGGAAGCAAGGCTTTCTCCGCCGGTTTTGGAGATAGTGCTTCTCCGAGCGGTTTTTTAGTAAATAGTCTTGGGCCAGCGGTTTTGAAAAGAAAAACACGTATAGTTTTTCACCTCTATATTACAAAATTTTCTAAAAGATATTTATTGACAATCTGTTTTAAATTCAAGTTAAGATTGGTAAATAACAATGTTACATCTATTTCTATAATAACATCTAGCACTTACTCATGCATAGAACTTAACATTTTATAATTTCTGAAACATTCACAATTTCAATTTCTTATCAAGCTTATTTCTTTCGATTATATATTTTTTTGCTTTCAACTTTTTCTCTTTGAAAAGAAATCCTGAAGTAGTTTAATTTTTTTTATTTTAAGCCAGTGGTAATTGTGAAAATTTGGCGAATAATGGTTGTAAATTACCTACAGCTGGCAGCTGGATTTCAAGCAAGATTTTAAATATTTGTACAGTGTTCTGATGCAAAGAACTGTAGAATACCATTTTAGTGAGATTAAATAGTCCACCACAAAGCCACCTGTTTTTACATTTGTTTAAACCCTAGATATATATATATATATGGAAAGTCTGCTTTCTGTAAGTGTTCCTCGAATAATCTGAATTCATTCATCCAGTTGCAAATGGTAATTTCTACTTGCTGTTGCAAGGTTTTTTTAGTTTTGGTTTACTTATTCAATTATGTCTGTGCTTTTTTTATCTCCATACATTTGAAACACGTTTGACAAATATATGGCTCATCCAATTTATTTTTAAGACCCAAGGAGCCCCGCTAGGTCAATCTATTCGCAGCCAAAGACGTCAGAATGACGCGGATAAGTTTTCACCACTATTAAGTCTGAAACACAATGTTAATTAAATAAACATACTTATCTAGCCTGATACATTATTGTTTGTAACCTACCTATTTCTTTCTATTAATTAAAATTCATAATACCACCTCTCAAATCAAAGGGACAAATAATTATTTCAGTTGAAGTAGCCTCTCTTATTCTTCACAGTTATTATTTACCATCTGTATATTTTATCTGTAAACTTTGGTAATGGCCACTCGGAAGTGAAACAATTAGGTGATGGTGAAGATTGGCGGCAAACCAGTTTTAGATAAATCGACTGGTTTACTATCTTATAAGCACTTTAATACTATTTTACGTTCTGAAAATTTGGTTTTACGTTGTGGAAGTTTGTTATTGTAGAGCTATTGACATAATTGGTTCGTCGCTAGTCACATAGGGTACGTTAATACTAACAGTATTTTTTTTGTTAAATGCAGGTTTTTTGTCCTTTGGTTTTCTCCAGGTCAGGTCAGGGTCGGGTCAGGTTAGGTTGGGTCAGGTAGTGTCAGGTCATCCCCAAAGGGATTCCTCTTGGTGAGTACGTGGATGTCCATATTTCACGTCTTTTTGCTTTTCTAAATATTATGTTACCGGCTCAATGGCACCTTAAATTCAGCCAAGGTACGTATATTGCAACATAATTGACATATTGTTGAAAGATGATTCGAACCGGAGTGAAATAAAACGTTATAAACATTTTACCTTCACAAAATATCCTGCTGGACATTAAAACTGACGCAATTATTAACGTTATAATTTATACTATCATAGTTATTGATTGCCAGAAAAGTTAAAAAAATATGGCAACATAGTTTAATAAAACTTATCTAAGTTTTGCTTTGCTTACAATGTTACCACTATATTTTCAAACCTGAATATTTAAACGAATAGTATCTTCATCTTTAAAAATTCCTTAATATTCATACACTTAGACTAATAACTCATATGCATATAAATGAACGCTAGAATATTTAATTTATAAAATGGTAGTCAGAAAATAAATTGACATACATAAAGTATTTTGATACATAAACACAATGAATCAGTTACCCTTTTCAGTTATTTTGACATGAAAGGTTGAGTACACCAAGGTGTAATTTACACACATATATCTTTAATAAACACATATTAACAACACATTTCGTAGAGAAAGTTACAGGTAAATAAAAAACTTAAAATCTAAAACAATAATAACAATTGACATCCAATCGTGGGGCATTAAAACTAAATAATAACCCATCATAACCTAATTATTACTATATATATATATATATATATATATATATATATATATATATATATATATATATATATATATATATATATATATATATATATATATATATATATATATATATATATATATATATATATATATATATATATATATATATATATATATATATATGTGTGTGTGTGTGTGTGTGTGTTATCACACCGATAACTCAAAAAATAATGATCCGATCTTTATAAAATTTGGCAGGTACGTTCCTTTGGTTAATGGATTTAAGTTCGTAAGCCGGGAAAATCGAACAAAGTTTTCCGGGACGATTTCGGGTTTTCTTTCGAACAAAAGTTTTATCTCCGAAAATAAAAAAGTCTGCACGCAGCAAGTGCGTTATGGAAGTGAATTTTCATAAAAATGTTTTCAATGGCAAATATGTCTCTATAATATGTCTCTATAACCTATATAGTAGAAACAATATACCAGATTTATCAAAATAACTTATTGTTTAAAAATGTACACAAACTTTCTGGAAAAAATCTTTAAATGTTTCCGAGAAAACTGGTTTCCCATTGGCCGCCTGTCCAGCTTTCGTGCCCGTGGACGTGGCTGCGCCTTTTCCTTTCTTTGTCCTTCGACCGACCGCCTGGGGGGCACCACAGGGGTAGAACCTTTCGGCTCCCCTCCCACACTGCGTCCCCCGCCCGGTCCCGTCGGCAGGACAATATCTTTCCCGACCTTTACTCTTGCTCCACAATGCCGACTACGCACCCGTCTCCCCTTCGCCCGATCTGGCGGCATCCCAGCGTCGACGATCCCAGAGGAATCACCCGGCTCGGAAGAGACCCGACCAGCAGCAGCGGCGGAAAGAACACCGAAGCTTTTCGTCGGGCATGTTGGACATGGAGGCGCCATGTTAAGCGTTTGTCGAGGAAAACCCTGAGGTATTTGGCGGAGTCTTGCCAGGGATTTAGACTTGTGCCTAATGATACGTGTTCGTGAGGTGTGCGTATCCTCTTGGAAAATAGGACTGCTGAATATTTATCGGGGTTTATAGCTAGTCATCGTTTCATATACCAGTCTTGCAGCTCGCCTACGGCGTTCTGTACACGTTCGCTTATTATTCTTGTCTAAGTAGAGCTGCTGATGATGGTAGTGTCGTCTGCATACAGTGCATATGTCACGTTTAGCGGCGGTGTCGGTATATCTGCGACAAATATTTTGTACAGCAGAGGCGAGATAGCAGAACCCTGCTGAGGCCAGCCGTGACTGAGGAGCGATCTGGTTCCCAGATGTTTGACCTGGAACTTGCTTTGTTGCAGGTATGACCTGATTATCAGAGTCAGAGGGGCAGGATAATTAAATGATAGAAGTTTGTTTAGGAGACCTGCAAGCCAAACCCGTCCGAAGGCTTGATCAATATCAAGAAATATTGCAGCAGTTGACTTGTTTTTGTTGAATCCTTTGTTGATCTTTTCCACCACTCGAACGACTTGGTCTGTGGTTGAGTACTGGTGTCTAAAACCGAATTTCTCGTCCGGAAGGATAGGGTTCTCAGATTGAGGCTAGCCTTTCTGAATTAGTTTTTCGGCATTTTGCCAATGACTGGAGGTAGGTTAATGGGCCTGTAGTTCTGAGGGAACCGTCATTCCGACGGAGGTATGGACCAAATTCCGATACTCCAGGTGTGGTTGTGAGTCCCACACTACCTCAATTTCCCATACACTACGGTGTGTGAGTGGGTGTGTCCATATTTCACGTCTTTTTTTGCTTTTCAAAATATTATGTTACCGGTTCACTGGCATCTTAAACTCAGCCAACGTACGTATATTGCAACAAAATTGACGTAGTGTTGAAAGATGATTCGAACCGGAGTGAAATAAAACGTTAGGAAACTTTTACCTTCACAAAATATCCTGCTGGCCATTAAAACTGACGCAATTATTAGCGTTATAATTTTTACTATCTTAGTCATTGGTTGTCAGAAAAGTTAAAAAAATATGGAAATATAGCTTAATAAAAATTATCTAGGTTTTGCTTTGCTTATAATGTTACTACTCCATTTTCAAACCTGAATATTTAAACAAATAGTATCTCCATCTTTAAAAATTCCTTAATATTCATACATTTAGACGTATTAACCCATATGAATATAAATGAACGCTAGAATATTTAATTTATACAATGGTAGTCAGAAAATAAATTGACATAAATACAGTATTTTGATACATAAACACAATGAATCAGTTATCCTTCTCTGTTATTTTGACATGAAATGAAACCTTATTGATAAACGTAAAAGATATAACAATACTTTTGGGTATAAAAACGCATTTAGTGAGGAAATCATCGTCGTCCCATTTCCTAAGACATATATTACTGCGACAAAGTTGTTTGCTTGGAGTCTTCATAGAAATCAGTTTAATCTCGTATAAGAGGCTGCAGTCTTCAGTTTCATTTTGTGGTGACTCAATATTGACACCCCAATAACAAAATTTTGCACTTTGCTTAAAAGTAAATCTTAATATACGATTGTGTGTTAAAATTGCAAATCTTCGTGCTTGTGTAGGTCTAGTCATGTCAAATTGCTCACTAAAACTATGGTAGTTACCCCGGTACACGAGGTGAGTATGAGAATTATTAAAATGATTAGTAAATGCGTCAATAGTTTCTGAATAACTACAGTTTTCCAAAAAGCAACAATAAGACTTATAACTGCAGATCATTTTGTGTGCTTCAATGTGAGCGAAAGGAAAAATTTCCCTGCAACCATACCAGGGACAAGGCCTGTTTATATTCATTGCCAAAGCTTCCATAGAAGTGTTTCTAGAATCTCCAAAACTTCCGCTACAAGTGGGACAAATCTGAAGCTTTGTTTTGCACAAATTGCAAACACTATGACCAATCTTACATCGAAATATTGGAAGGAACATGGCACTTTTACAAATAGGACATTCCAGATATTGTATTACTTCTTTTCCTGGAATACAAGCAGCTTTATTGTCTTTAATTGTGAGTACAGTAGTAAAAGTGTATTTAACTTTAATTACGTTGACAAGGGTGTGTAAGTCAATAATCGTAGAATTTTTAGCATTAAACACACCTCTCTCTAATTCTCCAGTTATTTTACATTGGGTTTTTAACTCGCATCCAGATTCTCCTTTGTGTTGAACAAAAAACATGTATTTGGAAGCCATGTTCTGTAGATCGCAAATCCTACAAAAAAAATGAACGCCGCCCATTTTCATGTAAAATATAAAGGTCATATTTTCCGTGGTTTGAACAAAGTGTATGGTTTCTGCGTGTTCGGCTACTTTGGCATCCAGATAATATCTATTGTCAATGCTTCTCAAAACACAATCTTTATGAGCTTTTACGCTGTGGGTCCAGAAGTCATTTTCTAAGCTGCCTTTCCATTGACATTGTGGAAAAAACACACACTCGATCGGACGATATGGGCATACAGATTTGTGTTTTTGTATATCTCCAATGAAAAATCTATCATTACATCCTGAAATGTGGTAAGGACACTTAAGATGCATTCTCGCAAGAAGATCGTCCAAAGCTTCATTTGGAATAACTTTGACCGAACTGTCAAAGTCTTGGTTTTCAAAGCATTTCTTGCAAATGTTTCCAATGCCTTCTACTAACAGTGTAGGTGGTTCTAAATAACTGTTACACGCTCTACATTGAAACGCATTCGTTGATAGTAATTCATCGTTGAATTCCATCATTAATTTTGCTTGTGCCATTTCTGCAACAAAATTAGAGTTTCTAGTAATAATAATAGTAATAATATTTGCTTTGTCGGTATTATTACATAGACAAGCTCGTCATATAAAATTCTAACTATTGTGTGTTTAAACTTGTTTTTTAACGAGTTTTTCGTAAAACGAAAAATTCACTGATGAGATATATATATATATATATATATATATATATATATATATATATATATATATATATATATATATATATATATATATATATATATATATATATATATATATATATATATATATATATATATATATATATATATATATATATATATATATATATATCACACCGATAACTCAAAATATAATGGGCCGATTTTGATGAAATTTTGTATGTACCTTCTCTTTGTAAGTGGATTGGATAAGTTGGTTAGCCGGGAAAATTTTTAGTTTTCTTTCGGAAAATTTTTGTATCTCCGAAAATAACAGAGCTATGATAACCTATGACTCGTACGTTTCTACTATCAAACCTACCCTACACACCAAAATTCAGATCTCTAAGTTAAAAGAAAAATAAGTTATACGAATTTAAAGAAAAACTTTGGACGCCACTGGTGATCAGAGAAAAACACAAGAAAAAAATATTTTGTGTGATTAACAAAACCAATATTACACATGGCGCAAAAAGGTCAAGAAGTAGCAGAAAAATATTTTGAAAATGTTATAACCTGAAACGTCAAAGTCGCGATTTGAAACGTCAAAATTTGCAATTTTCAGACAACTAATTTGAAGCAAATACGGATTATGTAGAAAATATGTCGTAATAAGCGTGTTTTACAAAGCCTTAAGTTTCAGCGTCAACCATCATTGTCCTTCATTTTACTAAAATATTTTCGGAAAATACATTTCAATAGACACTCTCTCTGATGCTTCGGCAGTAGTTTCCGCTATAGAGTTTATGGTTTAATAGTCTATATTTTAGCAAATTTTCGTAGAAAAAATTCCTTATTAAGAAGACCGCGACTTATGAATTTAAAAAATATTTCTTCAAATGAGTGCGAACTAGGACCCCTAAAACCCATATACGGGGTCAGTTTCAGTTTTTACCTGTTTACACATATACAGGGTGGCGCATTTCTACGGTAAAGCTTAATATATCCGTTATTATAAAAGATATGAGAAAAAGTATATACGTTAATTATAGGCTGTCTCGAGCTGTATCTTGTAAACCTATTTTGACAATCATAGGTGGCCCAGAAGTCGGTGGTGATACACGCTTTATTTTTTTAATAGAACACCGCTTATGTTATTGCATTTTTTGTGTTTTCTTTCAAATTATAATGCATGTTTGTAGGGAAAAAAATTGATATCGATCATCGTTTTTGAGTTATTTCAAATGTTTTGCAACTCTTCACGTTTTAGCGCATATTTCAAACACATATCACAAATTGTGATACGGCGCTTTTATCAATAGACAGCGGAGCCCCCTGGAAATGACGCATTCAGAGAGCTTTTTGTTTGTATTACTCGTCGAAAAAATCGAGCTGCCGTATACAGACACTCTCAAATAATGGCTGAGTTTGAAATGTTATCCCAGAAATGTTTTTAGTGTTTCCGTAGAAATAATTTTTTGTAAGATTTTTGTGATATGTTGTAATGAATAATAAATGTTTAGTAAGTTATTGTAAAAAAAAGTTGTCGAGTTTTTGTAAAGAATATAATTTAGTGTAACATTACTGAAGGCTATTTATGTAAAAAAAAAATGGTGAATTTTTGTAAAAGAAATTTTCATATCTGTTTTTTCAATATTGGTCTTAAAGCTGTTTGTGAATAATTATATCGTGTCAGGTGTGTAAATAGCTTAAAGAGGTTCGTTACCCAGGAAAATCGGACCAGTTTTTCTGAAACCTCTAAAGTTTATTTTCGAAAAATGTTTCCCAGAAAATAAACTACCAATGCCTAGAAATGAAGAAAGAAATAATGCCGTCTTACAGGTTTCAAAAGAAAACCCTCCGCAATCTGTTCGGTTTTATGGTGAACAAATTGACGTTCCAAAAAATACGGTACACCGTGTATTAAAACAAAGTCATTACCATCCATACAAACCTACAATCGTACAAGGCTTAAATGGTGACGATTATCCTAAGTGACTTTAATTCTGCAGATGGTATCAAAGACAATGTCAGCAAGATGTAAATTTTCATTTGAAAATAATATGGACTGATGAATCCAGATTTACAATTTGTGGTGTGTATAATCGCCATAATAGGCATTATTGGGCAAATAAAAATCCCCATCTAAAGGAAGAAAGACTATTGCAAGAGAGATTTGGTATTAATGTTTGGTGCGACTTATTTGGTAAAAAAGTGTTATTTTTATTTGTAGATTAGACAGTTAATTTTAAAAAAATCAGGTAACTTCATGGTTGGTCCGTTCTTTTTTGAAAATAATTTAACTGGGAAAAGGTATCTTAATCTATTGAGAAATTATATCTTACTAACAATTAGCAGAGTTCATGATAATTTAGACGATATTAGGTACCACCAAGACGGTTGTCCAGCTCACAATGTTAGGATCGTCAAAGAATTTTTGTACCAAAATTTTAATAATCGTGTCATTTGTAACAATGGGCCGGTTCATTGGTGTGCTCGAAGTCCTGAT
Source organism: Tillus elongatus (assembly GCA_964006375.1). Lineage (NCBI taxonomy): Eukaryota > Metazoa > Arthropoda > Insecta > Coleoptera > Cleridae > Tillus > Tillus elongatus. The sequence goes on from OZ023264.1 coordinate 67,834,600, forward strand.
AAAACACCAATGGATTTTTATTTTTGGGGTACTCTGAAGAATGATGTGAATAAATTCGATCCACCACAAAATATCAATGAATTACGAAACAGAATCACGGAAGCTATAAATCATATTAACCAAAACACCCTCACCAGAGTTTGCAGGCATGTTTCAAAAAGGTGTATAATGTGCATTGAACAAAACGATGGCCATATTGAACAATTTTCTATTTAGTGTATTTTTAAGTTTCTATTTTATTGATTGTTGAGTTCCGTTTCTAATTGTGTTATTTTGTGGAGTTTAAGTTTCTATTTGTTATTGCCAGGTTTCGTTTAAAACTGTTTCACATAATATTACCTAGCATTATTACCTAATTAAGTATTGTAAATTAAATCACAATATTTTTTTATCGTGAATATTACAAAAAATTATGTTAAAAGTAAAAGTCTATTGTTAGACTTCATGGCCTACTGCTTTTTGAACACTTTTTTTTGTCATTTGTTTTCTGGATTTCATAGCCAACTATCCTTAAAACGGTTTTCCTCAAAATTGTTAGTGCAATTACAAGATTTTTCAAGCATGTTGTACATCATTGGAAAGCTCTCTTCACAGGCACATGAGCAATGAGCAACGAGCATGAAATTCTACAAAACATTGCTAATTTAACCGTCTCCCTATCTCTAATAATAACGGAGATAGCAATTCATTGCCATCCAATTTGGGACACACTGTATATGTATATATATATATATATATATATATATATATATATATATATATATATATATATATATATATATATATATAGGTGGCTGTGGGATGAAAAAAAGTCAAGGGAAAAAAAAGGGAGAGTGCCATTCTAGTTACTTTTTTTTAACGCTTTGATACTTGCTGCAACGCTGAATTTATAAAAGTCTGTGGCGAATGGAAGAGTAGGCATCTTCCGAAGCCATCCCAGATTATTTGTACATACATACATAATTTAGGTAACCAGAAGTGACAGCGTTTCTATACATTCTACAAATTTTTATGAGCCTCTGCTGAAGGACAGAAATAGGCAACTCAAAATTGTATATATATATATATATATATATATATATATATATATATATATATATATATATATATATATATATATATATAAATACTTGTTGAGAATTTACAGTTCGAAATTCTTGCTAAATTGTGTTAAAATACTAATTATTTGAAAAACTGTAGATCTTAAGTCGGGTAACCCTTAATATAACTCGTTTTATTTTAAAAGCGCAATAATATACATGGTGTCCATTAAAAAATACAACTTTGATCCGTTTTGAAGATTTTAGGGATGCCTTGACTTTGTGAAAATAATTTTAAATGTACCACCAGTAACGCCTCCAAAAATTAAACTTATATATATATATATATATATATATATATATATATATATATATATATATATATATATATATATATATATGTAAAGGTAACTTGCCACAAAAAAATTAGCACGAACATTTAAACAAAGATTACAAAACAATTAGTAGAAATTGTTGAAATTTAAATAGTCGTTAAATCTAAAATTTATATGGTTACAGATGTTTCTTTTGCAAACATTGATTAACTACTTCAATCAAAACTCGCTTTTGTTGATTGCATTTGACATATAAAAGTATGTAATGTTAATTAAAATTTAAGCATATTGTAACGTACTTACCAGAAAAAAATCACTTTTTTTATTTATAAAACATTTAACAAATGACCTAAACCAAGGAAGTAAATTATTTCTGAAATAAATATTTATTAAAGGAGGTGATTCACATTTATCGCACCCTAAAATCATTTTCGACTCTGATAACCTAAAGGTGTAGATATGTGGTTAGTATGGTGGCAAAGTTTAAATCAATATAAAAACAGTGATTGTGTTTTTAATTATTAGTGAATTTTTATTTTTAAAAAATCATAATGAGAGGTATCGATGGTGATACTTTGCAAAAATGTCTTCAAATGAGCGCGAACTAGGACCCCTAGAACCCACATCTGGGGTCAGTTTCAGTTATATATATATATATATATATATATATATATATATATATATATATATATATATATATATATATATATATGTATGTATGTATGTATGTATGTATGTATGTATGTATGTATGTATGTCACCGATAACTCAAAAATAATTAACTGATTTAGATAAAACTCGGCAAAGCACCTATATTTTGTTGATAGCTTGGACGAGTTCGTTAACCAGGAAAATCGGACACCCTTTTCCGTGAAAATTTTGAGTTTCCTTTCGAAAAAAATGTTATCTCCGAAAGTTACAAAGCTATTTTGATGAAATTTTGTGGATATGTAGCCTTGGGAGAGACCTTTTTTCTCTTAGGGCTCGTCCATATCTTTGCCGCCTCGATAGCACCGCAGCCTTTGGCTTACTTGGTTCTCAGGTTGAACCGAGTCCAGAATTTATGAAAACTCTCGACATTTCGGCTCCTGCTTTGGAGCCATTTTCAAGAGGTAAAGGAAATATTAAGGAGACTCTAAGGCCTTAATCTGCCTACTCCTTAGAGCGGTGGACAAAGGTGAGTTGGGTTGTTGTAGCTCGATTTCGGGGCCTCAATCTGCTTAGTCCCCAAATCTCGCCGGAAATCGTCTGTGAGATATCAGTGTGTTCAACACTAGGTCTCAGAGACATCTCAGATCAAGTTATAACAAAGAAAAACGATTTATTACATGATGAATAGGGAAAATTCTTCCTCCCGAGAATTAACAGACATGATTTGGATACTAAGAGAATGCAAGAAGAATTGTTTACTTACCATAAGAGTATAATACGAAATATATCCAGAGCGACGGGAACCAAATAAAATTACTCTTAAAAGATTGATGGACCGTTTTTACCGGACAGGTTCAGTAATGTATGAGAAAAAAGAATTAAGAAAAACTGAATTGACTCAAGAAAACCAATTCAAAGTATTACAGAGCGTTGCTGGGGATCCGCACATAAGTATACGAAAAATGGCATTGCAACAAGACATTAGCCACGGTACGGTTCAAAGAATCCTATCACTACATAAAATGCATCCTTTTCGCGTTCAGATGCACCACGAACTACTTCACAGCGATTTCCAAAGAAGATTGAGATTTTGTGAATGGGCTAAAGACAAAATTCATCAACAAAATAATTTTTTCGACTTCGTTTTGTTTGGGGATGAAGCAACATGCAATAAGAATGGTGCTGTAAATAGGCACAATCTGCACCATTACGACACATCAAATCCACATTTAATGCGAACTCATAGCCAATCGAGGTGGTTATTAAATTGGGGGGGGGGGGTGTGTATAACACTTTTTTGGAGGAAGAGTAAATGGTGAAGTTTATTTAGGTTTCCTTCAAAATCATTTACCAATTTCTCTGGAAAAAAATTCGCCAAGGCATGTGGCTTTTACACGATGGCGCGCCTGTGCATCATACACGTCCTATTCGGGACCACCTGAATGATATATTTCCAAGAAGGTGGATAGGCAGAGGAGGACCTTACGATTGGCCAGCTCGGTCTCCTGAGTTGACAAAAGTGGACTTCTTTTTGTGGGGCTATATTAAAGGTGAACTGTACAAAGAACCCGCAACGACAAAAGAAGACATGAAAAGTAGGATTAGAGAGGCGTTTCGAAGTGTCAATGTTAACATTCTTAGAAATTTAAGTCAAGTCATTTGAGAGTCACCTACAATATTGTATTGAGACTGGAGGGACTCACTTCGAAAACTTGATCCACTAAGTTATTGTTTTATTATTGGGTTTTCGTTTTACTAGATTTCATTAGGGCCTCCGTGGCCGTGCGGGAAATTCAATTCAGATTTTCCAATATGGACTCGGGGGTCGACGGTTCGAGACTCACCGGCGGCGGATGATTTTTCAAATCACTGTCGTCGTTGAGATCGACCTCAAGGTGGAGGGTAGGTTAGTTTAGATGAGCAAAAAGGGTCAGCAATGGCCTAATTGCCAGTAAGCATCTTACCTTTACCTTTACCTTTTTACTAGATTTCATAGCTCTAAATAATGTATAATGGTAAAACGTTTAAGTCATTATAACTGTATTAAATAAATTTGTTTGTTTCTCTGCAACAATTTTATCTGTTAATTTCTTACCAAACAAAAGAAAAAAATGCTATATTATTTTTTAAACTCAACGCCTACTATAGACATGTTAAATTTATCTGAGAATTTGAATTTCAATAAATATCTTCAAATATCTCATTAATTACTGAGTTTAGGTATAGGGAACCCCTAACAGAAAGTAAAGGAGAATAATAGAGAATTGCATTTATGATATAAAATGCAGGGTGTTCTATTAAGATTAAGAAAGAAAATTAAAGTTCCGAGTTTTAAATCGCCCGGTAGACAAACCACAACTCAGTGAACGAATAACGACAGAGGATGATATTACATCATATTCCAAAACTCAAATAGCCAATATTTAATTTTTTCCCATAATGTGTATTCATATACAGGGCGTTGAAAAAATTTAACACAAAACGATCCATATCTCCTAAAGTACCTTGTATAATGAAGTAAAAAACTTATAATAGAGGATTCCGGAAGATGTGAGTTATCCGAAAATATGATAATATATAGGGGTTCCAATTTAAAAAAAAACATATATTTGATTCGTACCTGAATTATGAATCATCCTGTATAATTCAGGGTTCAGTTGGTTGCCTAGCCAAATTATTTTAAATTATGTATCTTAGCTCCTTGTACCATATTTGCTCAGAAAAAAATTGATATCTTGATATCTATTATAAAAAGGGATCGATATATATATATATATATATATATATATATATATATATATATATATATATATATATATATATATATATATATATATATATATATATATATATATAATTCACAGGCTCATAAAATTTCATAAGGTTCGATAATACAAATTCTAACAGAAAAAACCTTTTGTTTTTATTACTGCCGGTTTAACAAGAAAACAACGGTAGCCAGATAAATAAATAAAATGTAACTAAATGTTAAAACAAACTTTCACAATGTTTTCGATTGTTTTAAAAACATAATCGAGTGTTTCCAAAACGATTATCTAATGTTTGTAAATGATTCTTGCCTCACTGCTCTAGCTGCACTAAAAATGCGAGCTCTCAGGCAATATAGATTACTTGGCAGCTCTGTGTCATTTTCTTTTTCAGGGAACCTTATTAGAAAAAGTCGTATGGATTTAAATCAGTCGACTGAGCTGGCCAATCTGTTTCCCCCGATACCCAATCCATCTGTTCCCGAAAGCGGTACTAAAGAATTTTCAGACTTCGAAACCAAAATAAATGAGTGCTACATCTTGCTGGAACCATACATCCTAGTAGTAGTCCGGTCAATATAAACATTTCAAATAACAAAAATTGTCACTTTGGTAATAACCAGCTCTTTCTCAAGTGGCAAGCTACCTATTTTTTGTAAGTAAAATTTGGGGGTATTTGGCTAATAAAAATTCTGAGAAAAAATATAAAACCACCCTTGTCTTATAAAAATTTATAATTAATAATTAATAAATTCTAGCATCGATAAGAACGTTTATGGCCTCATCGCCTTCTGTGTCGCTCTTTTATCGGCCTGTTCAACTCTTGTCTTTATCGGTGACGAGTTTTTTTATCAACGTAAATTCGATGTCAAAAAATACTTAAATTCATTAGTAGATAGTGTCGTGTCAAAACTACAAAACCGCGGCAGTGGCTCAACTTAGATAGAAAAATAGTGGTCAAATAACACAACTTCGTACAGAACAGCATTTTTGAAGAGACCTTGGGTATACCACTACAAATAAAATACCAAAAGTCCCCATCGATCCCATGTTTGCTAAAAAAGTTATTTAAGGTCAAAAGTCAAAATTTTCGGTTTTTTTTTTAATCGTAAACGGTAAGTTATATCAAAAAATAAGTGAAACAACAATTGTTGACCAAAAAATTATCTACAAAAATTATTTGTATACTTTTTTTCTAAGACACACCATTTCTGAGATATAGCGATTTTAAAATTTGAAGGAGTTACATTCTATATAATATACACACATTTCCAAGCCACCTGTGAGGAAGTGTACTTGGCGCATTTTTCTAATCTGGTTTTCCCGGTAGGCATACTCCGCGATTGGTTATGATGAAGTTTCGTGGGATAATATTCTATTTACTGCATATTGATTATTGATATTGATTAGTGATTTTGATCTTGATTATTGATTGTAATATTTATCATTGATTTCTATTGATATCTTAATCTGTTTCAGACTCTTCGAATTCGACTTCTACAGTCATGTCGTCTTCGACTTCTTCTTCTTCTTGCTGGGTGTTTATAAATTGTTCAAATGAAGATGAATCAGCTGTCTCTTCATTGACATCACATGAATCCTCGTCTGTTGCATTCAATTCAACATTCGAGCAAGACTGCCCTTAACACTTAGTACACGCTGGTTAACAAACTAACCCTACTTTTTTACAGCCACATTTACCAGGACAACATTTTTTGCAATTGCAAAAAACAGTGCTAAGGAGTTTCTTCGGTACAGGTGGGAGTAAAGTTTGAATCGGTTCTACAGTACTATCTATTAATTTCCAACCCCAGTCTTCAGGATTTAGTTGATTGCCTAACCATTTTTTCCCTCAGGGCTCGTCCGCGGCCTTGCCGCCCCGATAGCACTGCAACCTTTGGTTGATTGTGCATACCCTTAGTCTTACTCCACCCATTTGAAAATCACTGTGCCTTAAACTAGTCAGCACAGCGATTGGTAGGGTGAAGTTTTATATTGCTCTGCCTCCGGTCTAGACTGACCGTAGATCAGTGGTCTTTTGCGGTCCAGAGCTTTACACTCGCACAAGATGTGCTGGGTTGATTCCTCCCCCTCGCCGCAGAGTCTGCATGCGAGGTCCCCTTCGAACCGCCCCATTTTATGCAGGTGTTTCTTGACGGCCATGTGTCCCGTCAAGAGACCTGTTGTGTTTCTGAGCTGTCCTCTGCTAAGGTTTAGCAGCTCCACAGCTCTCTTTGAACTGGGTCCGTCAATTATGGACTTCCCTTTGTCTGAGCCCTGGACAGTCCGCCCAGTACACCTTGTGTTGGTTTCTGACTCAGGACTTACCAGAGCGGTTCTGGTCCCATAAATGGTTCTGCTGACCCTCTCTTCGCGAGGCTGTCAGCTTCTTCATTGCCTTTGACCCCCGAGTGACCCGGCACCCAGAGAAGGGTCACCTCATTCTGCCCAGCCAGGTCGCTCGTCTCGTCTCGGCACTCACTCACCAGCCAGGAATTTACCCGTGGGCTACTTAGTGCCTTAAGGGCTGCCTGGCTGTCTGTGGCTATGAGGATCCGCTTGTTGGTGTAGCCCCTCCTCTTGTTCTCCCGCACACAGTGCAGGATGGCGTACATTTCGGCCTGAAACACCGTTGCCTAGCCATACCTGAACTTGGTAGTAAACTCGATACAAGTGTCACATGGGTAGACTGAATAAGGGACTGAGTTTCATTTGAGTGTATATTCTTCGAATTGTATGGCTTATGCGTATAACTGGCACAAATAAGTACTTTTACTTATATTAAATGTCCGACGATGTATCTACGTGGTATATGCGTGCATATTATATAGAATGTAACTGTTTCAACTTTTAGAATTGCGATATCTCAGAAATAGTGATTCTTAGAAAAAAAGTAAAAAGACAATTTTTGTAGATAATTTTTAGATCTATAATCTTTGGTTGACCTATTTTTTTATATAACTTACCGTTTACGAGAGAAATCAAAAAAACCGAAAATTTTGATTTTTGACCTTGAATAACTTTTTTGGCAGACATGGGATCGATGTGATCTTTTGATATTTTATTTGTAATGGTGTACCCAAGGTCTCTAGCAAAATTCAGTTCTATGCAAAGTTTTGTTATTTGACCACTATTTTTCTAGCTAACTTGCGCCACTGCAGTGGTTTTGTAGTTTTGTCACGACACTATCTACTAATGAATTTAAGTATTTTTTGACATCGAATTTACCTCGATAAAAAAATTTGTCACCGATAAAAACAAGAGTTGGACAGGCCGATAAATAAGCGACACAGAAGGCGATGAGGCCATAAACATTCTTATCGACGCTAGAAGCAAATTTCCTCTCCAACCGGAGCATTTCTGTTGTCGTGGGTGGCCATTCCTCTAAATTGTATCCAATTATTGCAGGAGTTCCTCAAGGGTCAGCTTTAGCCCCTACTTTGGTTCTTCTCCACATCAATGACCTCCTCTCTAGCACATCCAACCCAGTTTACAGTTACGTGGACGACAGCACCCTCCACTCAAATATACAATATTCTAAGCCTGTCTCTTTAGCCCAATTAGATGAGGATCGCAGACTCATGGAGGGTTCTATCTCCGTGGATCTCCAAAAAATATTAGACTGGGAAAGTAGAAATCCTGTACAATTCAACCCCACCAAATCACAGTCTTGCTTTCTTTCTCATAAGAGATACACCAGCACTAGACCCATCACAATAAACAACCAAGTTGTTCAAAGTAATGAGTCCTTTTCATTTGTTGGCATCTCTGTGGATCGAAATCTTAATTGGCACCAACATGTCACATCAACCGCAGAAGCGGCTGCTAAGAAATTAGGTTTCCTCTTCCGGCCTCGCAAATACTTTTCACCAGCTAATCCCTATACTTTATATACTTCACAAATAAGACCAAACCTCGAATACTGCTTCCACATCTGGGGTGCTGCTGTCGCTTCTACACTTGCTATCCTGCACTCCATTCAGAAGAGAGCTATACGTCTCATCGGTGACCCTACCCTCACCTAAAGGCTGTCATCCTTTGCTCACCGACGTGCCGTTGGTGACCTCTCTCTCTTTTATAGATATCTGCACGGGCACTGCTCAGAGGAGCTTTCTTCCATAGTTCCTCCACTTGCTGCCCCCAACAGATCTACCAGGGGAACAGAGCGAATGCACCCTTTTACTGTCCAGGTCACCAGACATAGAACATCTTGTTGTGTCCGCTCTTTTGTCCCGAGGACTTCCAAGTTGTGGAATTCTTTGCCGGCACATGTTTTTCCTTCTCCACCGAACCTCCACACCTTCAAGTCTAGAATTAACAAGTTGCTTCTTTCCTCCTTCTCGACACCCACGGTACGATAGTATTTAGGCTGTAAGCCCTCGTGGTGTGTTGTTGAAATTAAAATATAAAATAAGAAAAAAGAATTTTTTAATTATTGATTATAAATTTTTATAAGATAAGGCTGGGTTTATAATTTTTTCTCAGTATTTTTATTAGCCAACTACACTCAAATTTTACTTAGAAAAATAGGTAGCTTGCCACTTGAGAAAAAGCTGGTTATTACCAAAGTGACAATTTTAGCTGTTTAAAAGTTTCAAGGTCACACAGATGTATCAAAAAGGTGGCCAAACAAATTTTAATCCTATATATTTTTTTCCTTTTCAAGTTATTTCCATTCTCCCAATTAAATGCCTGCCTCATTATACCCACTCACACACTCACTCACACACACACGCACTTATGCATTGGATACCTCTTAGATTCATACTTGAAATTAAATGATTTATGGTATCCGGGGGAATGTGATCCAACGCTTCTTCAATTCGGTGACGAAGGTCAACTAGGTTATGTGCTGGTTGGTGTAAATGACACAGTCTATTGCCAATCATATTCCATACATGTTCGATTGATAACAAGTCTGGGAACGCCATGGAAGCTAGGCCTACTTATTTTCTTGTAAGAACATTGCAGTAACCCTTTCTATATGAGGATATGCGTTGTCCTGTTGGAAAGTGGGTATGGAAATGTATCAAGCTGCAGTGCGTTTCGTTTGTAATCATTTGCATTCAAATTTTTGTGAATAAAAGCTAGAGGTGACCTGATACCGTATGTTATCGCACCCCATACCATTACCCTCCATGTAAGGGCCGTATGTCGCACCACAGCAAATTCTAATTTTTGCGCCCTCTACGTAATCGTTTTACCCTTCTATGACCATCGTGGACCCAAAGACAGAATCGGGACTCGTCAAAGAACACAACACGATGACATTCATCATCGTAATTTTATTTGCCGTTACACCACTCAAGCCGAACAGCACGATGTTGATGTGTCAGTGGGAGATATAAAAATGGTCCATAAGAACTAAGCACAAAAGCGCGTGTTCTGCGATATATCCTTACCATAGAGACTCTTTGTTGTAAAACTCCCAACCTAGCATTTCCATGTGTTATGGAAAATCTGTGTTGTAAAACCGCAATCAACAAATGGCGACCTTCCCGTGCTAAAGTTGCTCGAGGTCGTTGGGATCGATGACGATGGCTATGGATTTCTTCTTCGGACCACCTGGACCAACACTGTAACAATGTTGACACACTACGTCCTATGCGATGAGAAATTTGTCTGATTGAAAAACCGGCTGCCCGCATATCAACAATGCACCACCTTACGAATTCACTTATACAATTTTCATTGTTCCGTAAACGGCGCCTAGACAGAATGACTTAATGACTTAATAAATTGAGCACAAATGTCTACGAAGTATTGCTTTAAACTGAAGGAAACGCAAAATTTAAATAGATAATTTTCGATAAAACAAAATTTAAAAAGTGTACAACTGTTAATTTTTTCTCCATATTATTATCATTTCTTATCGGAGACAAAACTGAGTAGTATAGAAAATTTCATTTCAATTGGTCGACTCTTACTGGGCGTTCGGATTTTTTTAAAGTCGGTATATAACAGACAAAGATTAACTTGAAAAGTCAAGAAATACGAGAAAAAGCTTATTTTCAATGAAAATAATTTTTTTTTGGTTCATTCAGTTTTAATCTTATATGATCACATTATGTAATTCCAATCAATTTTTAGAGAGTTTTTGTGGGAAAATGCACTCATGAGATAATGAGAAATTTCAAGCCTTAATTCATTTTTAATAATAGCAGGTAAGATTGTAGTGCTCTAACTTGGTGAAATATTTCCATACCTAATACAGACGTAGATCATTTTTCTGTTATATCGCAAGTGCTTACTTTCTTCCGTGCAATTGGTTTAGCTCTTTATGTTACCGTAAGAGAAAATTTTCTTTGTGAAGCACAGAAAAAGTAACTTCGTCTTTAGCGGTTTTACAATTGTCATTTATGTTATTAGCGAAAGTTCATGTTTAAGCTCTTCTTGATATAAAAACTTTTCTCACAAAAAATTTTAACAAATTTTTCTTGAAAAAAACAATTGTTTCGAACTTTCTTTAAAGAAAAACTGGTTTCGCTCTTTTGTGTAAAAAATATTTATCGAAGTTTTTATAGAGCATTTTTGTTAAGGAAATTGGTGCAAAAAATTGTTTAATAATTTTTTGTGCAAAAAAAATTGTTTTACGGGATTTTCGTGCATATGTGTGTCAAACGATTTTATAAACAGAATGAGTTTAAAAAGCCGCAAGCTACTGACTTTGTTGTTAAAATATAATAATAATTATATAGAAATCTATATTAAACCGACAAAAATCTAAAAATGGAGGTAGTTAACCGGTTGGCTATAATTATAATCCGAATCAGGTAAAATTTTTCGAGATATACTCAAGGACAGCAACAATATCCTACATTTGTGATTTTTTGTCAAATTTATGTACAATTGCATGACTATATACTATAGTGTCATTTTCATGTAACTGTAAGTCTCTTTAAAAAAAAATTGTGTTACAAATTTCATTAATGTCACAAAAGTGTAGTAGAGTTTTTTTATATTATTTACACAGTGACCAAATCATAAGTATGGCAGGTATTTTCCTTTTAATTGCTTGGATGGTTTTGTTTTAGTCAACCCAATCGAACTAGTTTTTGCAAACAAAACAACAGCAAAAGTTTTTTAAAACCAATTTGTAGTTATCTGCGAAGCTCAGTATGTTATTTTTCTTTAATTTAGTACCCTCGCTGCGTTTACATAGGTGTTACTATGGTTCAAGACTGAAGATTATGTCTTGATAAGAAATTCAGTTATCGGATTTCAAATATTTTTACAAAAATTTTCTACTATAATGTATTTGCTGCAACCCGACCTTTTTCAACACTTATTTACTGTTGCGATATTCACACTTTTTGCAAATGACGAGGGATTGTAGCTCTCTATGTAAAACTGACAAACAAGGCAACCTAAATTTCATTTTTGGAAAATATTTTAAACAAATGAAATGGGGTAACAATTTAAACATAAATTGGAAATCTTGGTTCGCTGATTTGTCGTAGCGGTTCCCCCTTCCCCTTCTGCATGCTTGCAACCACCCTCAATGGATAAACAATAACAATGTAACCAAGAAATTTTTTTTGTGAACAACCCGCTAGAAAGTTACGGGACCTGCGGTGAATATATGGGTTCTGGGTGGGATAAACAGAATTTTAAGGAGGTAGAGCCGCAAAATCGGATAAATGCAGCTTATAGAGGTCCAACTAATCTGTTTTTTTTTCTTCAAAACTTTCCGCTCACATTTCTTTTTTATCTTCCTCCCCGCCCAACACCCATATTCACTCCTGGTCCCGTAACGTTCTTGGAGGCTGTTTACAAGAAATATATCTTGTGGTTTGTGCATCCAGAAGGAGATCTGTGTGTGTTTCTGAATATTTTTTCAAGAATCCCCCGTGTACTAATCTGAAAATTTACCGAAAATTAAATTTTTATTTACAAAACGAATGTACCTGCCAAATTATAAACGTGGCAGGTATTTTTGATTATTAGTCGCTTGGATGATTCGTTTTAGCCAGCTCAATCGAACCAGTTTCTGCAAACAAAATAACAAAAATTGTTTTCTAAAACAAATTTGTCGTTGCCTGTGAAGATCAATGTGTTATTTTTTAAATTTAGTACCCACGCTGCTTTTATATAGATTTTAGTATGTATCAAAAGTGAAGATTCTAGTTTATTGGGAAATTGAATTATCACCATTTGGAATACTTTTACGAAAGTTCGCTACCATAATGCACTTACTGCACCTAAGCTCTTTTCAGCACTTATCTGCTATTGCTGTATTCATACTTTTTGAAAATGAAATAAATAAATATAAACAATACAAAATTTCGAAATTAAAATTTTGATAATTTACGCGGAGCATCTGTTTATATCGGTATACTTTAAACTACTGCATAATATTATGTAGTTTCATTTACCTCAAATATTCCATATACGAGATGAAGAGTAAAGTCATTAATTCACAATTTTCATTTATAACCATCGTCCAATATTTATTTTCAATACTTAATATTTATATCCATATTCTAAATATGTTAGGTTAGTTAAACGTCAGTTGTAAGCGGAACATAACAAGCGCAAGCCACGAAGTGTAGAAATAATGCGCTTGTCAATCTTGCAAGCAACTTGCTGCTTTAAAAAATCAGCGGTGTCATCTAACGTCAACCAGCTATCAAGCGGCTTGTAGTCGCATACTAGCGTTTATGGACGCATTAGGAAAGAAATAAGCCAGGGCTATTATTGTTAGTTGATTGTACGCAGTCTTCATCTATAACACTTTGTGTTAATTAGAGCAGTCGTGACGACATACTACCTAGTTCCGCACCGAGATGGCGTCCCTGTCGTACATTTCAGAATGTTATACGGGTCTGACATTTTGCACTGCTGATGATGTAACTTCCATTGTTTATATTTTTATCAACCATTTATTTAAATAGTATAGCAGTCCAGGTAACGTCATCTGTCTTTGTCAAACATTGTAGATATTGCATTACACAATCTTAAGTGATGTCGAGGATTATTTTAATATTAATTTCGAATAAGTTTATTTTCCTTTGATCAAACGACTTGAAAACTGGCACACAACCACGTATGCCTATGTTCTCTTAAGTTGTAAATTTTCGTTTCAATCACTTAAACAATTTGAGATATATTCCGTTTTAAAAAATATTTTTAAATTTTTTGTTAAGAAAAATGGGCCATTAAGAATGAACGAACTCATCCAAGCCATTAACAAAATAAGGGTAATTCCAAACTTTGGTCCAAATCAGTGAAGTATTTTTCGAGTTATCGGTTGGATACATACATGCATACATACATACATACATACATACATATATATATATATATATATATATATATATATATATATATATATATATATATATATATATTAACTGACCACGGAAATGGGTCCCAGAGGCCCTAATTTGCGCACATTTGAAAAAAATTTCCGAAAGTATCACCATCGATACCTCTCTCTCTATTAGTGAATTCTCTTAATGAAAATTCACTAAAAACAGTGGGTGCCTTAATAATTAATCTAAACTTAAATATTTACATATGTATTAAGCAGTTACTATCAAAAATTTTCCACGTTCTAAAAACTATTTTTTATCTACACTGTAACATGTCGCATGTAATTAACATAAACGTGACATGTCACACGCGTCACATTGAAAAGTGGACAGATATTGTTGTTAACACTCTCATACTTTTGTAAGGCAGTGAAGATAATGCAGGATCCTAATACCCAATTAACAAATAATGAGTTACTGGTAGAGTTAAAAAAACTGATAGCAAACCTAGAAACTTCGTTGGGAAAGAACATTGCTGAGTCGAACGACAGAATATCTTTGTTGGAAAAAGAAAATCAGATTCTAAAGACAAGAATTGAAATTTTGGAGAAGAAACAGAAGAAAAATAACATTCTCATTTTTGGAATAAGGGAGGTCGAGTATAGACAAGATTCATTAATAGAATTTGTTGTGAGTAAGCTGAGAACTAGTATTGGGGTAGAAGTGAATCCAACATTGATCAGTGACGCATATACAGTGGGAAAAAAGCTCGACAAACCCATAGTTGTGGAACTAAACTCATATGCGGTAAAGAGACATATTCTAAATAATGCCAGTAAACTAAAAGGCTCAAATATATTTATAAGGAATGATTGCACTGCAAAGGAATTAGAAGACCAAAGAATCCTGCGCAGACATTTGAAGTTAGCAAGGGAGAAGAAATACAATGCGTTTATGAAGAGAGGGCTTTTGCATGTGAATGGTAAGATATATAAGCCTGGTGAGCTGGCTGAAATAGCAGACGAAACAGAGGAGGAAGCGGTACAGGCGAAGTCGAGCAGTGCACCACCAACACCGGATGTTAAGACCAGTGGAGATGTCGGGGAGGTGACCGAGGGTGTTCGGACAAATACACCAAAGTCTATCGCCAGCCAGAGGAGCAGAAAGGTGTTGAGAAGCGACTCTGCGAGTTCCAACGTACCTAAACAGGCTGAGAAGAGAACGACAAACAGGTTTAAATAATTTTTTCCTTGTTATCTTTTGGTAATTGCTTTAATACAATTGGGAACTGTGCTTGAATTTTGGAGACATATATTTTTGGTATCTTATAAGTCATAAGTGTTATATTCGTCTAATTTTGACTGTGCTGTGTTGGTTTTCTTTCAGATCTGTATATAATTGTAAAGTGAAACGTTGCGAACGTGTAATTTTTCGTGATTTGTATTGCAGCTATATCTAGGTTAGTATTAAGGCTTTATTCTGTTATTGTAGGGTTTTATTTTTAAGAATGGCAATGGAGCAGTACGATAGAGACCTGCAGAGCGAACTGGTGGATACTATGGTGGTGGACAATATGTATGAATACAAGACTTGTATACCGGGTGGGGGTCGGAGTTTGAGATTTTTCCATTTGAACATAAGAAGTTTGGTTAAAAATTTTGATGAATTGTGTGTGTTCTTGGGACAGTTCGAGGACTCGTTTGACTTTATTGTTCTTACTGAAACATTTTGTATTCATGACCTGACATGCCACCAGTTGCCGGGTTATAAATTACTGTACAATGGCAGCACCATTAATAGGAATGATGGGGTGGTTGTATATGTCAGGGAGGGGATAGAATTTGAGTACGAAATTGTAAATGTGGGCCTTCTGAAACCAATTAAGGTGGACTTTACACACAGGGGTAAGAGATATACCGTTGTAGCTATCTATAGGTTACACGACATTTGCGTGAGTACGCTTAGCGATGACTTGGCCAGATTTTTGGGCCTCCTGCCAAATCGTGACTTTACTATTATAGTGGGAGACATGAATGTGAATATTAAGGCACAGACGGACTATGTGGACCAATACTTGAACGTCATGAGTGCGGCTGGATATAAATCATACATAAACAACTTCACACGAATCGAAAAGGAAAGTAAGTCGTGCATTGATCACATGTTTGTCAAGACTCGCGAGCCGAATAAGATTATCTCGCTAATTTTTGAATGTGATATTACAGACCATTTCCCTATTATTTTGGATATTGAAGTCGAAAGAGTTGATGAGCTTGCAAACACTAAGGCATGCTATCGAACATTTGTTGATCATAAAAGGCTGAAGTCATTGATGCAGCGGGAAAACTGGGAAGAGTTTTATCGTCTTGACAATGTTGATGTTATGGCAAGAGAATTATCTGTAAGGATACAAAAGAATCTGAGCGAGTGTACAACGAGACGTAGAGTGGATGGAAGACGACGAGGGGACAAGGACTGGATTACAAGTGGTCTCATAAAATCAATACAGCGCAAAAATGAGCTGTACAAGAGGTGTCTTAGATATCCAGGGGAGAACGGGCTGATGGAGGAGTATAAACTGAACCGTAATAGGCTGAACTCCTTGGTCAAGAAGGCTCAGATCAGTCACTTTCGAAAGCAGGTGGAGCTGAACGGGTCCGACAGCGGTCAGCTTTACAGATGTGTTAACAACCTGTGCGGTAAGGTTCGCAGAAAGAGTTCTAAAACAATTGCCCAAATAAGAACAGAGAATGGAACAGTGGTGGGCACGAACTTTGAGATAGCGAGTAGTTTTAATGCCTATTTCTCATCAGTGGGCAAAAATCTGGCTAGCAAAATTCAGGGAAATACAGACAATTGTGGGTTCAACATTACCCGTGTTGAAAATTCAATATATATGAAACCGGCAACAGAGGAAGAGGTGGAAAAAATTATAAAGGAGCTAAAGCCACGAAAGACCCCAGGGCACGATGGAATAGCGGCTGAGGTATTGAAAGAAAATTCTGCATTTGTTGTTAAACCGTTGACTCACCTCTTAAATAAAATTATTGAGACTGGCGACTTTCCGGCACACCTAAAAATAGGAATTGTAAAACCATTTTTTAAGGCAGGCGACGTATTAGATATGATTAACTATAGGCCGATTACTTTAATCACCACAATGGCCAAGATTGTAGAAATGGCACTGAAGAGTAGACTAATCGCATTTTTTGACAAACATAGGGTCATATCTGAAAGGCAGTATGGCTTTCGCGAGACTAAGTCAACCAGCGATGCCATCGCTTGCTTAACTGCAAACATCTACAAGGCCTTGGATGCAGGTAAACCATCAGTATGCGTCTTTGTAGACTTAGCCAAGGCCTTCGACACCGTTGACCATCGTATTCTCCTGGAAAAGTTGGAGGCTTGCGGGGTCAGAGGGATCACATTAAGGCTAATGGAAAGCTATTTGTCTGGAAGGAAGCAGCGGGTTCGGATAGAGGATGTATACAGTGACGATCGGCAGGTTGGCTGCGGAGTTCCACAGGGTAGTGTTCTTGGGCCTACCTTGTTCAACCTCTATATAAATGACCTACTGTCCTTGGACTGTGAAGGTGAAATCATGAGCTATGCAGATGATACAGTGATATTTTGGAGTGATCGAACTTGGGACGGTGTCAAGCAAAAAGCACAAGGAGAGTTTGCCAGGGTTCTTAACTGGTTCAACGAAAACTTCTTAACAGTTAATCAGGAAAAGACCAAATTTTTGCCATTCTCAACGTACAGCAATACATTACCGGACAATGACCCGCTGATGATCAAAACAGAGACCCAAAAGGTTCTTAGAATAGATCAAGCGGAAAGTATTCGATACCTGGGCATCATAGTAGATAGACACCTAAGGTGGGGCAGGCAAGTGGATCAAATTGTGGGCAGGGTCAGATCCTTACTCTACAAGTTTAGGTTCCTGAGGGAATATCTAAACACCAGGGAAATGAAGATCTTATATTATTCACTGGTACAGTCCCAGCTGGCTTACGGAATAGTTGGTTGGGGTGGAGTAAGACAAAACTTATATAGACGATTAGATGTTGTGCAAAAATGGGTACTCAAGATAATGTACCGCAAACCTTTAACCTACCCTAGTGAAGAACTTTTTAGGGAGGCTGGCGTTCTCGACTGTAGAAGACTGTACTTTCAGGCGGCACTGGCGGAGCGTTATAAACACGCAGATGAGCTGACCTTTCCGGAGCACCGATATGAGACCAGGCAGATAAATCAGTGCAGAAAGGATAGGTGTAGGAAAGGAATTGGTCAGCGAAGCCATATTTACATAGGGCAAAAATTATATAACTTGATCCCTCAGTCACTAAGAGAATGTGTCTTGCTGAGAAGATTCAGGAACCACTTGAGGGTGTGGCTCACGACAATGACGAGAAATGAGGCGAGGCATATTGTCGATTTTGATTTTTGATAATTCTGGTCCGGGAAGTCTGTCTTGTTTGTGTTTGCTTGGTCTTTTTGGGGATGTTTTTGCCGGGTTTTTTTTTGTGTACGTTTGTCTGCGCACATATTTTTGTTTGTGCATACGCTGTTTCTTCGTAGTGATGAACTTAATTTTTTTTATTGATTTTTTTTTCTCTTGTACGGTTTACATTTGTGATCCGTCCACAGTTTTATCTATATGACCCATTCTCTTTTAATTAGTGATAATTTTTTATTCTGTGACTGGTGTGCCCTTTGTCTCTGTGTGTGTCTGTGTGGGTGTGGGTATGTGTACGTGTGAATGAGCAAGTAAATACATTGGTGGTAGCATATAGCCGTTTAAATAGCTGTCCATACTTGTTTACACGAGGCGGTGGGCTGCAGTTACGGGAGGTGCGCTTGATTATCCGGGTGCTCTGCGGGTCTTTATTTTCACGGGAGGCTGAATTTTAGATGACAGCATGTTAGGGATTATGTAAACTCACACAAAAGTACCTATTATGAGTACTTCGTGAGTATTTATCTCACTGCTTATTCTGAGACATCTATATTTAGAGATAACGATTGTAACTTTTTTTTTTGTGTATTATTTTTTCGCTGAATAAACCCTATTATTATTATATATTATATATATATATATATATATATATATATATATATATATATATATATATATATATATATATATATATATATATATATATATATATTAACTGACCACGGAAATGGGTCCCAGAGGCCCTAATTTGCGCACATTTGAAAAAAATTTCCGAAAGTATCACCATCGATACCTCTCTCTCTATTAGTGAATTCTCTTAATGAAAATTCACTAAAAACAGTGGGTGCCTTAATAATTAATCTAAACTTAAATATTTACATATGTATTAAGCAGTTACTATCAAAAATTTTCCACGTTCTAAAAACTATTTTTTATCTACACTGTAACATGTCGCATGTAATTAACATAAACGTGACATGTCACACGCGTTAACGCCTTTTATTTTTCTACAATAAGCTTTTGAATCAATCTGTTTAGTGACGTCAGAGTCTGAGTCCCTCTAGTGACGTCAAACTCGGCGGTCGGTTACTCTACCGCATCACAACTCAATGGAATACGCCTGCAGACGCGACAGCTCCATGACATTTCCAGATGAGAAAATCTTTATAAACGGTTGCAATGCGTGACACACTCTCTTCTGTTTCAAGTCAACCTAGAAATGTTATCGTACAGTTAAATTTTAAATCGGGAAAAACAGCATGCCTAAATGGGTAACTTTTATACTTAAATACCCGCTTATTTTCTAGTTGCTTGTACATTTCTTTGGTTGAGATTAATGTGAGATTGCTTGCTAATGTATACCATACTAAATCCACTTTCGATAACTGTTCTCTTCATTATAAACTATGTACTGTTAAACGGTGGCTTGTGGTAGCGTTAATTCAGTATTTACTTGCCATTGTGCTGTCCAGCTGCATTTTAAAAGAGATCATTTACGATTTTGGTTCATTTACGTTGTTTTATTTCTAATTATTAACGCAGATAAATTTTGTATTTAAACGCTACCAGCCGCCTCATGTAGACCATTAAGCCCTGAACCAACACTAATACACCCGAAATTTTATAGGATCCCGCTAGATAGCAACCCGGTGAATGGCATCCTGCTTACTGGAACCGCTAGATAGCTACCCTCTGAATGACACCCTGCTTACTGGAACCGCTAGATAGCAACCCTCCGAATGACACCCTGCTTACTGGAACCTCTAGATAGCAACCCTCTGAATGACACCCTGCTTACTGGAACCGCTAGATGGAAACCTCCTGAATGACACCCTGCTTACTGGAACCGCTAGATAGCAACCCTCTGAATGACACCCTGTTTACTGGAACCGCTAAATAGCAACCCGCTGAATGACACCCTGCTTACTGGAACCGCTAGATAGCAACCCTTTGAATGACACCCTGCTTACTGGAACCGCTAGATAGCAACCCTTTGAATGACACCCTGCTTAATGGAACCGCTAGATTGCACCCTGTCTAAGATCAATCCTGAGTGCCGAACCATAAAGCCGTTTTCCCAGGAAGTCGCATCTATACAATGAGCCACCTCCAGTATCCAAGGCTGGACGAATGCAATCATCACTCCGAAGGCAGCAGTCTAAATCTCGAGTTAAGTACATCATTTATCTGTAGTTTTCTTCTAAAAGTAGTGTAAGCTCCACAACACATTTCGACAGTGTTATATGCCAAGTTAAAGTAGTTAATTTATATTTCTCTTTTAATTAAATATGCTTAATTAAATCGAGCTGCATTATATAACTTCAATAATCTTTTAATAAACTGATTTTACTTCTAACTTCTGACTTTTATTTGTGCATCTTGAAACCCACCGCCTGCAAGTGCTAAAGCCCACGCCCTGCGTTAATGTATATTATATTTGTGCCCAGACTGAGTAGCCAAACTAATAATTAATTCTTTAATAAATACCTAGGGCATAATAAAATTTTGCTATGCCTGTGCCCAGCATATAGAGCTAATAATAGTTTTTTTTGTTATAACACATTCTTATTCACAAATTATTAGAATCGAAAAATGAAAATTATTTTAAATAGTGATGTGTGCCTGGCGGACGAATGCTGTGATTGTGTTAAAAATCTTCAAATTATCTGTACTCAATAATGTAGATAAATTTGTTGGGAGTTCGATTTTAAGATCAGAAATGGTTTACCAAAATTTCTCACGAGGAGTTTTATAGTGACTGCAGTAAAATATTATGTGGTTCAAATCTGCGACATAAGAGTTGTCACAAGTGCAATTTGAAAAGTTTGTGATTTCAATCTTATGCAAATGGGATGGGTAGCACCAGTGATTAAAAAAAATTAAAAACCTTGTAATCATTGTACTGTAAAATCTGGACACATGATGTTCTTGTATGTAACAAATTCCGGAGAGAAAAGAATATAAATTAGCGTTTAATTCAGTTTATCCAAATATTAGAGAGAGAAAAGAAGACAAAAAAAAAACAAGTATGTTTCGATGACTTATTTTGGAACCATTTCAGAAAAGATTTCAAAATTGTTAAATACCTGTAAAAATACACAGGTAGTTTTTAAATCTTAAGACACGACTCGTTATTAACGCGAAAGAAAAATCTTGTTTCTTGACAAAAGCTGGAGTTTATAAATTAGCTTGCGCAAGTCAGAAATCAAAATTGTGTTTATTACAAGCACAAACGTTATGCTTATTTGTAACACACAATGTAAAATTATGTACAAATAAATATATAAATAAATAAATACTGTAGCGCAATCAGTCAAACTTCTATAAACATAAACACCAGGCACAAAGATAATATTTCTGCATTTAGAAATAACCACGCTGACAAATCTACATTTGCAAAATATATGATTGGTACTCAACATAGAACCATAGTAAATGACCGTATATAAACACTACACTTTTGTAATGACAAGCGCAAACTACACTTTTTTAAGCATTAGAAGTAAAAAAGCAACACGACAATAACTACCTTGTTTTAAACTAGCAAACTGATTTAATGGATTCCCCTTTCTTGGATATTCTTCTTCCTAATTAAGCAAATCAAACAGAATAAATCTAGCTGCTTTTTCAAAAAAGTTGTAATACGATAATGAGTTGATGTGTGTCGATATTTTCATCGTATAGTGCTTTATTAGCGAATTAAAAAAAATCGCTAATGAGGAGATCTGTGTTTATATATATATATATATATATATATATATATATATATATATATATATATATATATATATATATATATATATATATCCGACCGATAACGCAAAAAATAATAGACCGATCTTGATCAAATTTGGTGAGTACCTTCCTTTTGCAAGTGGCTTGGATAAGTTCGTTATCCAGGAAAATCGGACCAGGTTTTCCTGGAAAATTTTGTGTTTTCTTTCTAAAAAAATTAATATCTCCGTAAATAACAAAGTTAGGGCAACCATACGCGTGTTTGTATTATAAAAAGTTAACTCTGTACCAAAATTTACGTCTCTAGCTTTAAAGATAACGAAGTAATGGGCAGTTAAAGAAACAAATTTTGGAGTTTTTCTCAAAACGTCAAACTCGCAATTTTAAACGTCAAAATTGGCATTGTTTAGGCAAAGAACGTGTAACAAATCCCTATTGTGAAAAGAAAATGTTGCTAGAAGAGTGTTATGCAAACCCTTAAGTTTCATATTCAACCGTCATTGCCCTTCATTTTACTAAAATATTTACAAAATATTCATTTCAAATAGACCCTTTCTTTGATGCTTTGGCTGTCAGTTTAGTTAAGTTGATGCTTTTTTGGATATTTATTTGTAGGTTTAGTGAAGTTTATGGTTTAACGGTCTATAATTTTTTAGCAAATTTTCGTAGAACAAATTCGATAATGCATTTTTGCATTTTTTATCAAAATATGATGCTTTTATAAGAAAAAATCTGGACGTAGTAAGTGCGTTTTGGTGGCGAATTTTCGGTAAATTTGCAGATTAGCTCCCGAACGCTTTTCAAAAAACTGTTTTCAGAAACTTGCCAAGGGGGGCCCTTGGATGCACAAACCCTGAGAAAAATTTCTTGTTCACACCCCCCAAGGAAGTTACGGGACCAGGAGTGAATAGGGGTGCTGGGCGGGGTAGGTAGTAAAAAGGAAATATGAGCAGAAAATGCGAATAAAACTAGCTTGAAAGTTGTCTTTTTCACATTTTGAAGCCATATCCCCCTTAAACCCTGCCTACCCCGCACAGCACCCCTATTCCCCCAGGTGCCGTAACTTCCTTGGCGGGTATGAACAAGAAATTTTTCTTGTGGTTTATGCAACGAGGGTGGTTGTGTGCACGTGAGGGGAGAAGGAAAATCCCCACGACGAATCTGCCACCCGCAACCCTACCGCAAGTCGAAGCGGTTGAGGGGGGGGGGGTCTGCTTCGTCTTAGGAATTTTCCTTCCCCCCTCGTGTAGGCGCGGGGTTTAATGGGGATATGGCTTCAAATAGACAGCTTTTAAGCAGTTTTCTTCTCTTTTTCTGCTCATATTTCCTTTTTACTACCTACCCCGCCCAGCACCCCTATTCACTCCCAGTCCCGTAACTTCCTTGGGGGGTGTGAACCAGAAATTTTTCTTGTGGTTTGTGCATCCAGCTGGGTAATATTTCTGAAAATAATTTTTTGAAAAGCGTTCGGGAGCTAATCAGCAAATTTACCGAATTTTCATTAACTCCTTCAAATTTCAATAACTCAATTTGCTATTAACGTAAGCTTTGTTGGTTAGGAAACCAACATTTAAGTTTATTTTCGGAAAATTGTTGTATATTTTCAAACCATAAGTAATTTTGATAAAATATAGTACATTGTTTCTACTACATAGGCTATACCGATAATCAGATTGAGGCCTGCTCGCATTTGCTATTAAAAACATTTTTATGGAAATTCACTTTCATAACACATTTGGTGCATCCAGACTTTTGAAAAATGTTTATATATTTTCAAACAATAAATTTATTTCGATGAAATATGATACATTGTTTCTACTATATAGGCAACCAAGTTTGATGCCTGCTTTCATCAAAGAAAGATATTTGCTATAAAAAATATTTTAAAGAAAATTCGCTACCATAACGCACTTGCTGCGTCCAGAGATTTTACTGTTATTGTTTAGTTATTTTATTGTTGTAATTGTTATTATAGTTATTACTGTGATAGTTTCATTCTATTTTTATGTTAAATATTGACATACATCAAGTAGACATTTTGGAGACGTCATCCGTCATTTTTATTTTCTTTTATTTCATTTTTAAAGAGTTGTTTGATCAAAACATCATACATAGCAACATATCCTTATTTGTAGTTGTCATGATTTTGTATTAATTCAATTCTCCTCTGTCTGAGGATGCTGCCAAGCAGCAAAACCGGTTACAGAAACGTTGAAGGACATCTAGAATTCAGAAAAGCCACTTGCTCCAGTTGGCTTACACCCTGGCTCCGTCCATCATATACAGAAAAGAAAACCAATATTATTGAATCCAAGGAAATAGTCTCCACGTCTGTATTTAGATTATTATTATGATCTCATATTTTTGGTAATTTGTAATAGAATGGTGGTAATTTTTGTAAAATGGATTAAATAAAGAACAACTGCACGCATGTAACAATCAAGTTAAAAAATGTCTTGATCAAGGAGTTTCACTACCATTGAATATAGCATATTTGTTGCATGTAGCGTTTTATGTTGAAAAAGAAATGTTGGACATACTTTTGAACTTTATTAAGTGTAATAAATTACATGAGGTAATTGAGCTCAACTTAAAAAGAGATAAAATTTTGTTTTGTTTTTTAAAGTAATTTTGTTGAAGCAATTGACATGATTGTTAATAGTCATATAGTTATAGTTTCCTTTTGTCTGTCCCTGTGTCTAACCCATCTTTACCGTGGTTCAGTCTAGTTTGTCTCAAATAAAATCGTCTTGGTGGACCCCTAAGCGCGAAGTTTGTGGTCCCTTGTCTTTTTTCCTTAATTATAATCCTAGTTAAGAAGACTTAAACACATACACTTTACCCACAAAAACAAAATGTAAAGTATGCAGGGCATAGTCTCTCTTCGTAAATTATTGGTTTATATGAAGTAAAGGAAATTTGAGGGTTTGTTTGCTGAGCTTGGTAGACGATAGCATAGAGAATCCCTTTTGCTTATTTTTTTAATGTAAAACATCGTATTATAGTAGGGAGCTGAAGCACTAGTTGTTGACCTGGAGTGACCGTGGCTAAAAGAGCTTTGCTCGAGGCCAAAACAAGTGAAAAAAAAAGAACAACTGAATAAACACGAGAAAGTTTTTATTATATAGAGTTCTTTGACCTAAGTTTCCGCAGTAAACCTACACCGGCCTGTATGTCTACAAAACTTATTTCTTTTGGTACTGCAAAACCCTATTTGCTTCACGATGACCTGTTTCTATTGCACCATGAACAGTTGAATAATGATGTGGACTTGTCGCCTCCCCAGCAAACAGGATAACTTCTTTTCCACTATCACTTAAAATTGGTTTGGCCAAGACTTCTAAAGGATTAAAATTCAGTTGACGACTTTTTATAGTTTCATAGGAATAGCATCCACGAAAATTTGGATTAGAATGCCAAGTTGTGCTGAAACAAACAAAAAATACAATCTTCTTTGCTAGATTACACATATTCATAACCCCACAGTGGCGAAATCTAGAATGGTTATCCATTCCCCAGTACTGCACGGCTTAATGTAGCCCCAAAAAAGCCACAAACAAAGTTTTCTGTAACAATTAAAATTCACCTAAGCTAAATGTATTGTTACGTTCTACAAGGTTCTGGATTTGTTTACTAACAAAACACAGCTTTTCAAACTACTAATTTATTATTACCAACTATTTTCCAACACCAATGTCAACTAAAATATATCTCTTCTCTATTATTAAATGTCCATAGAATTATATTCCACTATCGCCTTCTATGATCGCTTCCCATACCACAACACTTACTGTTAATTCGCTTTATACTCTATGATCACTTCTTTACACCACCTTATTCAATACTGAACTAACTCATTCGGTGCACCGCTCGCCTATTTATATTTGTCTATAGAGATTCTAGACGTTCCACACTATTCTAAACTATTCTACACCTGTCACCTCTGATTTACTCCAGAAATGTCATTCCGGAGTGTTCGTTGTGACACTGCCCCCTTCTTATATTCGACCGTGTCGGTCGAATTCTGGCATTTCTTGGTGCGGCGTAAGTCTGTGCATATGGACCACCTTCATCTTGCTCTTCGGGCTCCTCTGAATGCGATAGACAACGTCATTGATCCTTTTGACCACCTTATAAGGACCTTCCCATAATTTCTGTAGTTTCGTTGACCGTCCCTTGCGTCGTACTAGATTGTAGAACCACACACGATATCCTTCTTTAAAACCAGCTGAATTAGCTCGCACGTCATAACCGGTCTTCATGCGGTCGCTTTCTACTCGTATATGCCTTCTGACAGCAGAGTGGATGATTTCTATTCTTCTTTCCAAATCTTTTATGTATTCATCAGTTGACCGTGGAGCATCTGTGGGTTTTCCAAATACGAGATCAGGAGGAAGTCTTAACTCTCACCCAAAAACCACGCTGGCTGGTGTGTGTTCGGTAGTCTCATGTGCAGCCGAGCGGTATGCCAGTAGAAAGAGTGGAATGTGCCGGTCCCAATCCGTTTGGTGTTCATTGATACATATTCTTAAGTGGGTCTCCAAAGTAGCATTGAATCTTTTCACCATTCCGTCAGATTGAGGGTGCATGGATGTAGTTCTCGTTTTCCTGATTCCCATAAGCTCACAAACCTTCTGAAATACAGCCGACTCGAAGTTGCGTCCTTGGTCGGAATGGAGCAGTAGTGGTGCGCCAAACCTACAGAAAAATTCATTCACCAATACTTCTGCGACGGTGGTGGCCTCTTGATTCGGGACTGCAAACACTTCTGGCCACTTGCTAAAATAATCCATGGCTACAAGCATATAGCGATTTCCCGCGTCTGTTCTAGGGAAAGGACCAGCTATGTCGATTGCAAATCTTTCGAAAGGGGCTCCCACGTTGTACTGCTTCATTCGCCCCCTGGTTTTTTATTTAGGCCCCTTACTGGATGTACACGCTTGGCAGGTTTTGCACCATTCTTCCACATGAGCTCTACATCGTAACCAATAAAAACGTTCTCTGACCTTTTCCAAAGTTTTTTTACGCCTAAATGGCCTCCATCTGCCCCGCCATGGATCTCCTCGATTACCTCCCTAACTCTTGAAGTAAATGATCCCTTTCTAAAAGAAAATCTTCATGTTTTTATAAAGGTAAGTAGATATCATAATCTAAACTACGCAACACTTGAAACGTTAGGAACAAAATTTTGAACTAATTTTTATTGCTATAATTCTTAAAATAATAAATTAATTTAAAAAATAAAAAAGGTTTAAAAAGAACAATTAATTGGCTATTACCTGCATGTCATAGCACACTTTCATTAAATTTGGCAACGATAATGCAGGGTCGAACAAGAAGTCCTGCACAGTTTAGTAAAGTTTATACCCGTGTAGCTTTCGAACTTGCAACTTTTGAAACTTTTTTGAAAATTTTTAAAAATAAATAAAAGGAGGCAATGGTAGTTTTTAGCAAAAAATGCGTAATTGAGTAAAGAAGACAATGTTTTAATTCTTATTCTAATGACAACTTTTCTCTAATTTGAACGAATTCGTATAACTTACTGTTTTGAAGATGGCAATAGCGACACTATCTTAAATGGACACTCTGTATAAAATAATTATCTTATTACATTGCCTAAAAAATAAATGGAGTTCGATGACATTAAATTATATAGGGTGTCATTACTCAGAAACGAAATTTATAGGAAAAAATTGAAGTAGGCCCCTGAATTTTATTCTGCATGAAACTTATTTGAACATAATTTTAACATCTCATATAATAATCGAAATAAAAAGGTTAATTGGAATTGCTCAATTTTAAAAAATCCCTCGTATATTCGAAACAAATGAAATTAGACCGACTCTGTTTCTGTGACACTTTTATTAGTTTTTTTCTATGTATCTATGACTGTTTTTCTTGTAGCGTATAAAAAATTGAAGTAGGCCCCTGAATTTTATTCTGCATGAAACTTATTTAAACATAATTTTAACATCTCATATAATAATCGAAATAAAAAGGTTAATTGGAATTGCTCAATTTTAAAAAATCCCTCGTATATTCGAAACAAATGAAATTAGACCGACTCTGTTTATGTGACACTTTTATTAGTTTTTTTCTGTGTATCTATGACTGTTTTTCTTGTAGCGTATAAAACCAACGAAAATGACTCACCTTGTACTTAGTTACTTTTTAATATATCATTTTTGTTATGTTTTATAATGTATTTGTTGTTGTTTTTTAAATATTTCTTAAAAAACCGTGACTGTATATAAAAAAGTAAGTATCTTTTAAGTGCAAAAATGAAAAATTTTTGTGTGCCAGGAAAATAAAATAAAACAAAGTTTTAGTTTATTTGCCATCCGTCCCCAATAATTTTTTATATTGCATCATATTATCCCCCATTGCGGATAATAAGCATGGTACAAATAACGAGAGATATGATAATAAGATTATCTATTTTTAGACCTGTCACGCGCATGGTGTCAAGTGGTGAGTCCAATGCAACAATAACATGCTGTCGTGCAGTAAGGTTTGACGTTTCATCCCAACCTCTTAACAAATTACGTATTTTACTAATATTTATGTGCATACAGTTGGAAGTAATACAAATGAAAAAGATTAAATTTAGTGCTGCGATCTATATTATCTGAAAAAGACAATATAGGCGTAACTTCAACCGCATTAAACTGACGTAAAGCTACTTTTTGATTGCGAATGACTTTGTTTTAAGTGTGTAGTTGGACTTCTATAACGTTACTCACCGGGTGACGTCTTAGGAGGGGGCGGGGCATATACGCAATATCATATCTCTTCTAAGTCATTATATCATGGATAATAAGTACTTGGTGTAAAAAAAAATGCTACTAACCCTACACGTATTCAGCGCGACCTGCTGAAATCAGCTAGGATCGGTAAAAACATACATTCGCATATTTGCAGCAATTCGGATCGCTGAACGTGTGTATAGGGTCGGTAAAAATGCATCCCTGATTTTGGCGTGTGTAAAAACAGGTGCGCCCGACACGATGATATCCTTATCTGTTCTGGGTGTAGCTGATGCTTCCATATCAGATGTGTAGATGTCAGTACAGCAATTTGTGGTGCTTCGGCAGGAGAATCGCTATTCACTATGGATTTGCAGTGGTTGCATCTCTCCTGCTGTTGTCAGCCCTTCCACTCAGGCGACTGCTGCTGAGAGCTGAGACCGCTCGTTCTGTTCGGCCTGAATCAACCGGTTCATCTAAGACCGCAGCCAGTAATAATGAGTATATGAGCGACAGTAATATTTATCCACAGACTAGCGAAGTTTCAAGATGTTTATATTTCTGAAGTCAAAGATTTAGAGCAAATAATTACAGATCTTAACACACGAATTACAAAGCATAATGATGATATAGCTGTTATGAGGGACCTACTCGGTTCTCCGCGGTCTCGTCCTAGTGCTGGGTGCGTAGATGATAATATGGCTGATGTGACAGTGTAGCTTTCTCACCAAATAATATTTAATCAGAGAAACCTCTCCACTCATATATATGCTGCTGTCTCCACTTGCAAAATAATGCTCTTCTAAGGTGGTCACCGCTAGATTCGTGCTCATTTGAAGACATTTTCTTTTATATATATATATATATATATATATATATATATATATATATATATATATATATATATATATATATATATATATATATATATATATATATAATAATGGACCGATTTAGTTCAAATTTGGTGACTACCTTCGTTTTGCAAGTGGCTTGGATAAGTTCGTTAGCCAGGAAAATCGACCAAAATTTTGCGTTTTCTTCGATAAAATGTTTATATCTCTGTTAATAAAAAGATAGGACAACCAAATTCGGTACGCCGGTTTCCTGGATTCAAAGAAAATTACTTATCAAAACTTAGATCTGTACGTTAAAAGACAAAGTTATAGGCATTTAAAGAAAAAAATGATCGTTTTCCTCTTAAAACGCCAAAGTAGCAATTTTCAACGTCAAAATTGGCAACTTTTAGGCAAAGAACCTGAAACTGATATGGGTTACGTAAAGAACATATCGCAAAAAGAGTGTTTTACAGAACGTTAAGTTTCAGCTTCAGCCGTCATTGTCCTTCATTTTACCGAAATATTTCGAAAAAATTAATTTCAAATAGACCCTATCTCTGATGCTTTGGCAGTAGCTTTAGTTATAGAATTTATGGTTCAATAATCTATAAATATTTTTAGCGAATTTTTGTCGCAAAATTCGCTAATTAGGAGACTGCGACTTTTGAATTTTAACACATTCTCTCAAATGAGGGCAAACTAGGCCCCCTACAACCCACATCCGGCGTTAGTTTCAGTTTTTTATCTGTTTACATATATACAGACTGACGCCATTCTGCGATAAAGCACAATATATTCGTTATTATACAAGATACTAGAAAAAATGCATACGTTAACTATGAGGCGTCTTGAGCTTCATCTTATCAAATTATTTTGACGATCACAAAATGGCCCATAAATCGCTGGTGATACAATTTTTTTTAACACACTTCATATTATTTCATTTTTGCAATTTGTATCGAATTATACTGAATGTTTGTAGGGAAAAATTTGATAGCGTTCATCGTTTTTGAGTTATTTCAATTGTTTTGCACCTTTTCACCAACGTATCAATAATTATGATACGGCATTTTTACCAATAGATAGGAGAGTCTAGTGAAAGTGACGCATTTTGATAGGTTTTGTTTACATTATTCGTCGCAAAAATAGACATGCCGTGTACAACCGCTCTCAAATAGTGACCGAATTTGAAAAAACTGTCATAATGGAGTTTTTTCAAATTGATCAACTCCCTACACCTAGTGACTCTAGTTTTGGAAATATTTTTTGTATTTTCTTTTTTCAATATTAATTACAGGTTAGTTATATAATTTGAATTTTATGTATTTTTAAGCGAATTTCCTGTAAAAATTGTTGCTTTTCGCAGACGTCTTGTGTGTGTTTCCCTAGAAGTCATCGTTGGTAAGACTTTTGTGACATTTGGTAATTACTAATAAATGTTTAATAGATTATTGTAAAGCAAACGTTTTCGGATTTTCGTTAAATAAGTGTGCAAATTTTCAAATAAAAATGTTGTTGGGAGTTCGTCGAAAAACTTTTTGTGAACAATTATTTCATAGTAGGTGGGTAAATACCTTGAAGAGGTTAGTTCTCCGGTTAAATCGGACCAGTTTTTTCGGGAACATTTTAGGAAAATGTACAAAAATGTTCCGAAAATAAACTTTAAATGTTTTTGAGACAACTGGTCTCCTAGACAATGAACCTTAGGTTAATAGCAAATTAAGTTATTGAAATTTGAAACATTTTATGAAAATTCGCTCACAAAACGCCCTTGCCGCGTTTATACAAAAATTTTCCCAAAATAAAGTTAAATGTTGGTTTCCTGACCAACAAAACTTACGTTAATAGCAAATTGAGTTATTGAAATTTGAAGGATTTAATGAAAATTCGCTACCAAAACGCACTTGCTGCGTCCAGATTTATTTCTTACAAACATGCATCATATTTCGATAAAAAATGCTAAAATGCAGTAACGAATTTGTTCTACAAAAATTAGCTAAAAATTATAGACCGTTAAATCATAAACTTGACTAAACCTACAGCGAAAGCATCAACTTAACTAAACCGACAGCCAAAGCACCAGAGAAAGGGTCTATTTGAAATGAATTTTCTGGAAATATATTAGTAAAATGAAGGTCAATGACGGTTGAATCTGAAAAGGTTGACGTTTTAAATTGCGAGTTTGACGTTTTGAGGAAAACTCCAAAATTTGTTTCTTTAGCTGCCCGTTACTTTTTGTCCTTAAACTAAGAGAACTAAATTTTGGTACATGGTTCACTCTTTATAATACAAATACGCGTACCAAATGTGGTTTCCCTCACTTTGTTATTTCCGGAGATATAATTTTTTTTTAGAAAGAAAACACAAAATTTTCCGCGAAAACCTGGTCCGATTTTCCTGGCCAACGAACTTATCCAAGCCACTTGCAAAAGGAAGGTACTCACCAAATTTAATCAAGATCGGTCCATTATTTATTATATATATATATATATATATATATATATATATATATATATATATATATATATATATATATATATATATATATATATAACACGGATCTCCGCATTAGTGATTTTTTTTAAGAAAATTCACTAAAAGAAAACATGAATCACCAACGACTTATGGGCCAGCCTGTAATTGTAGAATTTTTTTTTAAGATGCAGCTCAAGACACCCTATAATTAATGTATACAATTTTTTTTCGTATCGTGCATAATAACGGATATATTGAACTTCAAATATTTTTTACGAAAATTCGACAAAAATGATATACCATTAACCGATAAACTCTATAGCCAACACTACTGCCAAATTATCAGAGAAAGGGTCTATTTGAAATGAATTTTCTGGGAACATTTTAGTAAAATGAAGGACAATGACGATTGAAACTCAGACTTCAGGCTTTGTAAAACATTATTCTTGAGACATTTTTCTTCCATAGCTCCTATTAGTTTCAGTTTCATTGCCTAAATATTATCAATTTTTGTCCTTTAACCTACAGAGCTAAATTTTGGTAGGTAACTTACGTATAATGATATAAACCCGCGTATGAAATTCGGTTGCCCTTACTTTGTTAATTTTGAAGATATAATTTTTTTTTCAATTTTATATATATATATATATATATATATATATATATATATATATATATATATATATATATATATATATATATATATATATAAACATATAAAGTCTGAAACCGACCTCGGATTTGGGTTCCAGGGGTTCTAAATAGCGCTCATTTGAAGAATTTTTTTCAAAATTCAAAAGTCGTATCTCCTCATTAGTGATTTTTTTAAGACATTTCACTAAAAGACCTATTTGCTAGTAAAAATATTTTTATTAAAATTCACTACTATAACGCATTCACTGCGTCTAGACTTTTAAATATTTATACTTACTGGATCATTTTATCAGGATTGCCAACTTCATATTTTGATCCGAAGAATTTTTTTATTACGTACATTGTACCATTTTCAATTATATCTTGTGGAAGTATCTCAATTTCGGGTATCAGTTCCCCAGTATACCATGCCACCAAAACGTTTTGATTCCCTCCAGGTGACAATAGACAATATAAATCTGCTAACCAGGATCTGTTGTTCTGTAAACATTAGCACGTACTTTAATAATATTCAATGAAGCTCACAATCGCTACGTTTTAAAGAAACCACTTTGGGATTTTTAAAAATTAATTAGAAAAAGACAAGGCCCGTTTGGACAGGAATATTTCATTGCATCGCAGTCATAAGACTTATATACCTTAAGTGATCCTTATTTTAAGTGGACGATTTTTGTTCCTTAAACTATTATTGAATCTTCAGTGGCATTTTTGACGCAACAGTAACGCAATCTTATTACGTTGCAATTCTCAGATAGAAATTTTGTGCTTTTGCATAATTATAAACTAGAATATTGATGCTATTTGAAAGTAACCCCAGACGGGAAAACAACGGACTTTTGTACAATAAGTTTTTATTACGATTACCAACGATTTTAGGAAACACATCATGAGTGCAAATTCTAGATCATCATCACATCATCGAAATCTTAGGGCGATGGCGCGCTGTGGTCGCAGCCACGACTCTCTGTCTGCAGCACGTCTCTTCATTTCATTATAACTTTTACACCTTATCAATTGTGCCAGGTTTTACACAAGTTTTTCCCTTGGTCTACCTTTTCTTTTTTTTTTGCAAGTACGTGTCCTTTAAATAATGTTGCCAGAAAGTCATTATATCTTAGAATATGACTAATAAATGTTGCCTGCCTCCTCTCAATTTCTTCCAGCAAGCATCTTTCTTCCCTCATCTCTTCTAACACATTTTTGTTTGTCTACATGTGGGTGTACCATGTCTTTGTCATTTTTCTCAATGTCTTCATTTCAAAAACTTAATGTGTCTTGTTAAGTCATAATCCAGGTTTCCACACCATACACTACCACATTCCATACGCACGACTTGATAAATATTTTCCTCATGTTCTGGTTAAAATATTTATTAATGAGGAGTGTACTTTGTTTACTGAATGCTTGCTTTTCCATCGCGACCGTCCTTCTCAGATATTTACTACATTTACCATCATCCGTGATAATACTTCCAATGTACGTAATTTTTTTCGAGTTGTTGGCTGTTTATCTTTACATATATTTTTGCGGTCCTATCCTTACTTATCTTCGTTAATTTTGTTCTCGCAATCTTGATCTTTAATTTGATTTGTTTTAACACAATCTTTAACACAATCTGCATCTTTTGTAATCCTTTTTTCCGTTTCCCCTATCAGCGCTATGCCATATGCAATGGCATCGTTGTCCATTTATTTTGATTCCTGATATATGTTCTTTCAGCCTATTTATTGTATCTTTTATAAATTAATTGAACAGAGATGGTGACAATGGGCATCCCTACCGTACGCCCCTCTTTATTTTAGCTTCAGTTTCATATCCGTTGATATCCATTATGATACTTTTATCTCTGTAATTTGTAATTTTTCATAATTATACGCCGATCCCTCTAATCCAATCCAGCTCTCTCCATTCTATGAAGTAATATTTTCCAATCTACAATATCGAATGCTTTTTCCAAGTCTACAAAAGCTATAAATGTTTCTTTATTTTTGTCAAGTGTTCTTTTTCCTTTTGCTTTAAATTCTAGTATTGCTTCTCTAGTTTCTCATACTGATCTTTATCCAACAACTCTTAATTTTGCTTCTAATTCTATTCTTTATTGTAATTAGCAGAACGCTACATGACTTTGTACACTTAGTGCCCTGTTCTTATTGTATTGTCGCGGATTCACTGTTTTTGAAATAGTAATACTGTTACTCTTCATAAACTCGCTGGGAAGTTATCCTGATGTATAGCATTTCTCAATCAGCTGAACAAGTTTTTCTTTCATTTTTTCGCCAGAATTATTTAAGAAGTCCGCTGTTAATTCGTCTTCACCACGAGCGTTTCCTAAGTTCATTAGGGGCTTTCTCAAATTATTCTCTTAAAATAGGCGGGCCCAGATCATTTGGGTTTATATTTCCACTTTCTTCCATATATTCTTCTTCAAAATTAATTTCCTCTCCATGATATAAATCTTTAGGATATGCTTCCCAGTGCTTAACAATGTGTTTCTTTTCTAGTAATAAATTTTCATCATTGCCCTTTATGACTTTGCTTTTTGTTCCTAGTTTATATTGTAGTATTCTTGTCTGTTTGTACTTGGTCTGACCGTCCTTTTATCATTTAATTCTTTTCTATCGCTATTTCTTCACATCCATACTTCTTTTGTTTTCCCACATTTTTGTTTGACCGTATTAGTGAATTTTTATTTTAAAAAATTCACTAATAGAGAGGTATCGATGGTGAGACTTTGCAAAAATGGTATCCGGGGTCAGTTTCAATTTATATATATATATATATATATATATATATATATATATATATATATATATATATATATATATATATATATATACAAATTATTGGCCAAATTTACCAGCTATATATATGTATGTATGTATCCAACCGATAACTCAAAAAATAATTAACCGATTTCGATGAAACTCGGCAAGTGACTTTATTTCATTAATGGCTTGGACGAGTTTGTTAGCCAGGAAAATCGGACAAGGTTTTCCGGAAAAATTTGGAGTTTTCTTTCGAAAAAAAAAATTTTTCTCCGAAAATTGCAAAGCTATTTCAATGAAATTTAGTGGATACGTTTCCTTGGGAAATGCCTTACTATATACCAAAATTCAACGTTCTAAATTTATAGAAAATTGAGTTTTTTAAATTTAGAGTTTTATTTTGAAAAAATTTTTTTTCTCCGAAAATTACAAAGCTATTTTAATGATATTTGGTGAATACGTTTCCTCGGAAAATTCCTTACCATGCACCAAAAATCAACTTTATAAGTTTATATAAAATTGAGTTTTTCAAAATTTAAGTTTTATTTCGAAAAAAAAAATTCTCCGAAAATTACAAAGCTATTTTAATGACATTCGGCGGACATGTTGCTTTGTGAAAGGCCTTACTACGTACCCGATTTTTTTAAATCTGTTTATATCTATTGTATGCTTCTTTGTTCTTACTCTTTCTCCATCTATTACGTTCTTGTATGAAGTTTAGTATTTTCGATGTCAACCAGTGTTTCTTTGGTTCTAATGTTTGCTTAC
This sequence comes from Tillus elongatus, assembly GCA_964006375.1. Taxonomy (NCBI): domain Eukaryota; kingdom Metazoa; phylum Arthropoda; class Insecta; order Coleoptera; family Cleridae; genus Tillus; species Tillus elongatus. Next base: position 67,871,092 of record OZ023264.1, read on the forward strand.
CCAGTATTCCTTCTGCAATTGTCTTCAAACTGCTTTTTTTTGGTTTGTCCACGCCAATATTCCTTCGTTGAAATTTACCTCACTAGTTTCTTCTTTAGACTTATTCAATTCCTGGCCGTCTTTTAGTTTGTGTACATACCATTTACTTCTTGCATTTCCTGCATTATTTGTTATTCATGCACTTTTCTAGTACCAGATTATGGTTGTAGAAAATATATTAAAGGCAAAGAGCGTGCACCAAGTACGGTCCAACGTCAGCGTCGACGCACACAGGATCAAGGACGACAAGTACTGCAGCGCCGCTAGAACCGCCAACCGCCCTTCAGTAGCACTTGAGTAGTAGCAGCAGGCAAGTCGTTCCAACAGTGAGCAGTGAGTAACGGTATGCAAATGCAGAGTAGCTAAAGAACATTCACGCGACCGCGATTCCTTTATATGTTATTCGTATTAACCCTTAAAGAATGCAATATTAATGTCTACTGTACATTTTAATCGATAATAAAGTATTAAGTTTAGATCACTTCTTTTAACGCCCCAATAACGAAATATAGTAATCTTTATATGGTGCCGAGATTATTTACAATGGTCACTGTCTATATCTGCGCCAGGATATGCGTAGCTGGAGCCGCACAACTTTTCTGTGGAACTTTTTGGTAATAATACAATATATTTGATATTTTCTTGTATCTCCTGATGCGTTTCATATATGTTTCTCGTCTTCTTTTGGATACTTCACGCATTTTGTTCGTTATAGCCGGGCCATTTTCCTGACAGAAATCTATTTCTTTTGCTCCTCTTTCATTAGTTTCTCCCTAGTCAAATTTACCAGCTACAAGACTCTGCATTTATTCATCTACTACCGCATTAAAATCCCCCATTATAATGTAAAAAATTACGTTTATTTTAAACTTTGACTTACCTTCGTAGGCCCATAAGGAAATTCCTCTAGCACCATGGCTTTATCATTTTCGTTCCATATAAAGGCAGTTCGCATATCTTCATCTGACCACCACTTCTCAGAAAAATACAATACGACCTTCATAACATTCCCGTAACCTAGAGAATCAAGAGCTTGCTTCTTTTCTTCAGACAGACCTGGCTCAAAAATCTGTTTGTGTTGCTTTTTGAGTACGCCAATAGATGGAGTAAATATTAGCTGTTCTGTCCTGTATTTACTACCATCACTACATTCAATAATCACATCACTAGAATTTCTATTTAATATTACTTTGGTTACTGTCTTGTTAAACAGTATTTTATTTTCGATTGGTAATTTATCATCAGGATTTGGGTAGGCTTTTGTTAGAATGTCTATGATAGTTTTGAAACCGTGACCGTTCCAGTTAATGTTTGGATCACCGTCTGCCTCATCGTAATTATTAAAATAGGGAATATCATCCCATGACGCGCAGCCTTCAAAGTCACAAACAAAGTTTTCCAGCCTATCCAAGGCTTCAGAACAAACTTGCGTCTTTATTTGATCATTTCTGTACTTTTCAATGACTGTTCTATTATAACTGCAAAATAAAATATTCATAAGCGTGAATATGTCAGTAAATAATTTGTAATAAATATTTAGTTAGTTCAGCCCAGGTTTTCTGTGAAAATCTAACATTTTTTCTTGAAAATTTTTTATCCTCAAAAATTATGTACAAAGTTCTATCACTAAAATTTTAACAGAGCTCTCTAAAATTTACGGAGATATGCGAAAACAAAAGCACGCAAAGAGTTAGATGACTCGTCTCTCTTTTGCTTCTCTTTTTACGTGAATTAGCAAAAATGTTTTAAAAAAACTTTTTATGCAAATATTTGCTGAAAAAATACACAAAATTGTACTTATACACCCAATTTTTAATTAAATTTGAAAAAAAAAGGTAAATTTGAACCAGTGGTGGTAAAGAAAAATTAAAGTGAAAAAATGTCTGTTTGATAGTTTAGTTTATATTTGTAAATTGGGTCTGTGAATAAAGACGATAATTATTACTATTATTTCTATTATTAAATAATCGTATTTTCGTGTCACAAGCTGTCAGAAATAAGAACACAAACAAACAAAGTTTGATTTGACATTTTGTGAAAACAGTTTATGAATTACTTACTTATATATTATAAAAATGGAAATATAGATAATCAAATTAATTATTTCTTAACTTTTCTGAACCAAAGTTAATTTAAATATTTTAATATTTTTTAGGTGTGGGGAGTATTATAAAGGGTTTTTCAATTGGGACGCTCGAACTTTGACAGTTTGTAGCAGCCATCTTGGAAAAGCGATAGCTGTCAAATTTGACAGGAATACATATTTATTTGTGAAATTTCACCATGGAACGCTACACTCTTCAACAATGCGTAGAAATTGTTAACATGTATTATCAACATCAGTGTTCTGTTCGCCTAACGTTCCGAGCGTAGCGTCCAATAAATGGTAATCATGGTCGTCCTGCAGAGCCCGCAATCTGTCGTTTAATGAATAAATTTGATAGAATCGAGTCGGTTTTGGATGAAGCAGTGCCTGTACGTCAAAGAAACGCAAGATCGTTGGAAAATGTTGTTGCCGTTTGGGATAGTGTGCGAGAAAACCCCAGGCAGTTCATTACGCGTCGTGCGCAAGAGTTGGGTCTTGCGGCGACATCAACTTGGCGGATTTTGCGTCGAGACTTGGGTTTTCATCCATACAAAATTCAACTGACTGAAGAGCTAAAACCCAACGACAATAGACAGCGCCGTGAATACGTGGATTGGGCCTTAGGAAGAAAATCATCTTTAGTGGTGAGGCTCATTTTTTGTTGATTGGTTTTGTTAATAAACAAAATTGCCGGATTTGGAGTGAGGAAAATCCACGGGAGATCCATCCGGTGCCTCTACACTCCGAAAAAGTCACTGTTTGGTGTGGATTTTGGTCCGGCGGTATCATTGCTTCTTATTTCTTCGAAGATACGCAAGGATCCACGCTCACTGTCAATGGTGACCGATATCGGACGATGATAACAAATGTGGCCTAAAATCAATGGTATGGCTCTCACGAACATGTGCTTCCAACAGGACGGCGCCACTTGCCATACTGCATGGTAAACATTAAATTTATTGGATGAGAAGTTCGAGGGCTTCGTCATATCACGTGGTGGTGACATCAACTGGCAACCGAGATCGTGTGATCTAACACCGCTCGATTATTTTCTGTGGGGCTACGTGAAATCTCGAGTATATGCTAACAGACCCCAGACAATTGCTGCCCTGAAGGCCAACATAACTCGCGTTCTTCATGAGATTGAACCCCATTTATGAGAAAATGTCGCCCAAAATTGGTCCACCAGGATACACCACTTTCATCAGAGTCGCGGCGGCCACTCGGCTGAAATTATATTCCATACATAATGTCATCTAATGTTCTTTAAAATAGAATAAAAATTTTGGAAACATCACTTAAACAGGTTGTTTTATTCCATTTTAAAGTTCGAGCGCTCTTAATGAAAAACCCTTTACAAGAGTTTGAGCAGAGGGCATGCCGTTCACTTCTAAAACATGAAATGTTCTATTTTAAAACATTAAGTTACGGCAGTTTGAATTTATTCAAATTCAGCCACTATCTGAGAATGTCCTGTATATGGCATCTCGATTTTTTGACGAATAATATAATAATTAAAAACCTCTATAAATGAGTAATTTTCATGGGATTCCGATTTCCATTAGTAAAAACGCCGTATTACAATTTTTTTTATTTTGTTTATAATTGAGGTGCCTTAACAACTAAGGTCATTGACACTAACGACACTATAACTAATTACATAACAAAATTATATATAAAAAGAGAAACTAATAAATACACTTAAATACTATTATATAAATTAGACTGTCTTAAAAATCTAAGTAAACAGTTTACATTCGTAAAATTTAGACCTAAAATTTCAGACAAGTTTCTTTCACCAAAATTTTCAAATCGTGGACAGGCATATAAGGGACATTCCAATAGTAAGTGAAAAATTGAAGTTGGTCGGTCACAGAGCTCGCAATAAAGGCGTTGTTGTTGATTTAAGAGATAACCATGTGTATGTAGATAGTGGCCGATTCGGAGTCTTCTGATAATCACTTCTCCCCAGCGAGATAAATCAGGAAGTTTCTTGATTGCCACAGTTGGTTCAATTTCTCGCAGTTTGTTGCTTAGCAGAGACCAATGAATTTGCCATTTCTGTCTATAAAAATTTGCTATCTGTGCAGAAATGTCGGAGTAAAGTTGAAGAGGAATTACAGTATCGATTAAGACAGCATTTCTGGCACATTCGTCTGCATTTTCATTTCCGGTAATGCCACAGTGTGATGGGACAAATATAAGTCTGATATATTTGCCAGATTGCAAGGCACAATGAATAGATTCTTGTACTTGGATTACAAGATGGTCCTTTGGGTAAAGGTTTGTGAGTGATATAATCGACGAAAGAGAATCGGTGCATATTAAGGCGTTATTGAAATGAGAGTTAACGAATGTGTTAGTTGCTTTCATTATGGCGTATAGTTCTGCTCTATAGTTACTACATATTGACGGTAAGTGATATGCTTCTTCCTTTAGTGCAGAAGTGATACTACATCCGACACCAATTTCACTTTTTGATCCATCAGTGTAAATAATTATATCATATCGATATCTAGAGATAATCTCTTTAAATAATCTATTCACACATTCAGCTGGTAAAACATTCGATTTATGCCATAAAAAAGTCATATCAGTAGCTGGAAAAACAATGGTCCATGAAGAAATAGCACCATTGCATATATGATTTGTCAGATCTGGATTGAAAATATGATTTAGCTTTTTATATGTAAAGAAAATGGTAGCTGTGCTGAAACGTTCGCATCATAGGATCTGTTGAAATTGGTCTGTGCCAAGAATTTGTAGACTGATTTATTTGGGTTTGCTGATATCTTAGCCGCATATTTTAAGAGTAATTCTTCTCTTCTTAACATAATGGGAGGCACGTTACATTCTCGGTAAATACTTTCCACTGGACTTGTTCGAAAAGCACCTGTGACTATTCTAAGTGCATGATTTACAATAACTTCAAGTGGTTTTAAAGTTGATTTGCTTGCGGAAACATAAATAGCTGAGCAATAGTCAATTTTTGATCTTATCAGTGATCTGAAAATACTGAGCAAGACTGATTCATGAGCACCCCAGTTATAGTGTCCAAGAGTCTTCAAAATGTTTAGTCTAATAATACAATCAGCTTTGAGTACATTTATGTGAGCCTTCCAGTTAAGCTTTGAATCAAAGGTTATTCCTAAAAATTTATGCTTTGTAACCTCTTGAAGAATCATTCCCCGTAGCTTGAGAGTGTGAGTAACTGAATGATTTTTCTTTTTAGATGAAATCATAAACTTTGATTAGGAACAGGGAAAGTTCAATCCATTGTTATCAGACCATTTTTCCAATTTATCGATAGTCTTTTGAATTAGATTACATGTTGATAAGCTATTTTTACCTCTGCAGTATATGACTAGATCGTCAGCATACAAAGCACTCTTTACAGGACTACTTATTGATTAAAGAATATCACTACTTATTGCAACGTTAAAGAGAGTTGGACTTAAGACTGATCCGTAGGGAATTCAATTTCTTAGATCATATGAATCAGATAAAGTGTTGTTAGTTTTCACTTTAGAAGTTCTTTTACTAAGAAAATTCTTTATAAACATTAATATATTACCTTTAATTCCCCATTTAGTTAATTTTTGTACAACTTCATGTCTCCAGACTGAGTCGAGTGCATGTTTGATATCAAAGAAAACAGCCACGAGTTGCTGATGATTTGAGAAGGCATCAAGAATTTCAGATTTAAGACACATAAGGTTATCTAACGTGCTGCGATGGGGTAGGAACGCAGATTGATGTTGGTCGAGATAATTGTTGTCTTCTATAAACCAAAGTAATTCGATTAACAATCTTTTCAAGTAGTTTACAAACTGTACAGGTTAGAGAAATGGGTCTATAACTGTTGGCATCCAGTTTAGATTTGCCTGGTTTGAGAATGGGTAAGGTGATGGACTCTCTCCATATGGTTGGAAAAACTTGTTGTTGCCATATTATGTTATATATATTTAAAAGTACGTCTAGTGCATCATCTGGTAATTGTTTTAAGAATATTCCTGGGATATTGTCTGGTCCAGCTGTGGAATCATGGGTAGATTTAAGAGCTGATTTTAGTTCACAAATAGAAAACGGTGCATTTAATGAGGATCTGATTTATCATAATGTTGATCGTTAGCTTCAATTTGATTTCGGTAAACTTTAAATTTGTTTGTATAATCGGTGTCACTAGAATTTTGATACATAATTTCTGCTAAGATATTGACAATTTCTGAGGTGCTGGTAATTATATTTTGGCTGTTATCTTTTAAGGCTGTAATGCTAAAACTTTTGTAGACACCTCTGAAGCTTCTAACTTTATTCCATACTTCCTTGATAGGTGTTTGATCACTTAATGTTGAAACGTATAATCTCCATGACTCTTTCTTCGATTTCTTAATTATTCTCCTCATATTCAATTTTTGATTTGTGCCAAAAATGTAAAAAGTGGCAAAACAATTGAAATAACTCAAAAACGATCGACAATATTAATTTTTACAAGCGTGTATTAAAATTCGATGGAAAATGCAATAATGGATTAATAAAAGTTGTGTTCCTTTAAAAAAGAAAACTTATGTCATCAACGACTTATGGGCCACTTGTGATGGCAAACATTTTCCCGTATCTTGTACATTAACGGATATATTGAGCTTTACACTAAAAATGTGTCACCCTGTATACATGTCAAAACAGAAATTGACCTCCTAGAGGACCAAGTCGAGATTATCTCAATAATGATTTTTTTCTACAAAAATTCACGAAAAAGTATAGACTATTAAACCACAAACTCTACAACTGAAACTACTGCCAAGGCATCAGAGAATCAAAAATTTGAAAAGAATTTTCTGCAAATATTTTAGTAAGATGAATGATAATGATGGTTGAAGCTGTAACTTAAAGCTTTGTAGAATACATTTGCTATACAATTTTTTCTACATAACCCGTATTTGGTTCAAGTTCTTCGTCTAAAAATGGCAAATTTTGACATTTTAAGAAGAAAAAAAAATTTCAAAGTATTTTTTCTGTTATTTCTTGACATATACAATAGATTTTGTCATGCACACGAAATATTTTGGTTTTGCGCGTTCCTCTGTTCATCAGTGACACCTAATTTTTTTTAATGCCTAGATTTTTTTTCTTGTAACTTAGAGGTCTGAATTTTGGCAAGTAGGTTAAGCCTAATAGTGTTAACCTGAGCCAAATTTGGATGCTATAGCTTTGTTATTTTCGGAGATACAAACATTTTCCGAAAGAAAACTCAACATTTTTCCGGAAAAACTGGTCCGATTTTCCTGGCTAACGAATCCAAGCCACCTCTTACAAAAGAAAGGCACCTACCAAATTTTATCAAAATCAGCCCGTTATTTTTTGAGTTATATATATATATATATATATATATATATATATATATATATATATATATATATATATATATATGTGTGTGTGTGTGTGTGTGTTCTCAAAGATTTCCGCGGTCTTAAATGTGAGACATACTTGGTTCTCGGGTTGAACCGCGTCGAGAATTGATTAAAACTCGACGTTTCGGCTCCTGTATTGGAATCATTTTCAAGAGGTAAAGGAAATATGTAAGGACATGAACTCTAAGGCCTCAATTTGCCTACTCCTTAGAGCGGTGGACAAAGGTGGGTTGGGTTGTCGTAGCTTGATTACGGGGCCTCAATCTGCCTACTCCCCAAATCTCGCCGGAGATCATCTCTAAGGTCTCAGTGTGTTCAACTCTAGACCTAAGAGGGATCTGGCAGTTCGTTGCAAGTCTTGTATTGTATGTATAGTTTCTTCTACCTGTTTCGTTATGAGTGTAATGAGTCGGGTCGCGGTCAATTAAGTCAGCGGCTTTCGTCCCGGTACTTAAACGATTAAGAAGATTGGGGTATTTGCTGAGTCAGGGGCTTTCGTCGCGGTACTTAAAGTATTAAGAGGATTGCATGTATTTGTTGAGTTAGGTAATGGGACAGTAAAATTGTCTATTGAATTTATTGTTTTTTTTTGTGTGTTTGTAATGAAGATATAATAGGTTTCCAAGTAATCTCTCTTATTTAAACAATCGGGACGTTTTACCGATCTTGATTGCTTCGCGGATAATTCTGGTTTTGAAGTTGTAAACCGGGGCTATCGTTTTGACATTGTCGAAGTCGATTTTGTGTCCTGTATGAATATGATGCATGGCTAGCGCCGATGAGGGGTCGGATTTTCTAAATGCGAGGGTGTGTTCATGTAGTCTATTGTGGATGCGTCTATTTGTTTGTCCTACTGTTCGCGAACAACAGGAACAAATATATCCGTAAACTCCATGGGATTCGTTTGGAATCGTATCCTTGGGAGTTTATATCAGATTTGATCTGTTGTGAATATGGTTTAGCAATTATGGGTTCTACATTTTCGGCTGATTTTGTCGTTGACACCTTTAATGTATGCTAAAAACGCTGTGTGTTGTTGTGTGGACCCTGTCTGTTCTTGTTGTGGTGTAGTGGTTTGTTGTGCGTTTCTAATGTTTCGTAGTATGTGATTGTTGTCGTATCCGTTTTCTAGCAATGCCTGTCTTAAAAAGTTTAATTTCCTCTGTCTCCAAGACAGGAGCCGAAACGTCGAGTTTTAATCAATTCTGGACGCGGTTCAACCCGAGAACCAAGTAGGTCCCACATTAAAGACCGCGGAAATCTTCCCGAACATATATATATATATATATATATATATATATATATATATATATATATATATATATATATATATATATAGCTACAAAACCCAACCCACATTTGTCCACCGCTCTAAGGAGTAGGCAGATTGAGGCCTTAGAGTTCATGTCCTTACATATTTCTTTTACCTCTTGAAAATGACTCCAAGACAGGAGCCGAAACGTCTAGTTTTAATGAATTCTGAACGCGGTTCAACCCGAGAACCAAGTATGTCTCACATTAAAGGCCGCGGAAATCTTTCCAAACATATATATATATATATATATATATATATATATATATATATATATATATATATATATATATATATATATATATATATTCGTTGATAGGCGCTTGGCAGCGGAAAGAACATTTAAGACAAACCCATCTCGCAATGTAATGGATTCTCCATATAATATTTAGCAAAAATTATAGATAAATCAGATATTTAAAGTTGTCAGTTTGCTAGAGATAAAAGCAATATACTAAAGGCTCAAATATAATCTCATTATATCGGTAGAAAGTTTTACAGATATTTTATTGAGCGCAAACCAAATACGATTGGGTGGAGTAGAATATTAAGATATTATTGTGAATGTGCAAATGGACTTAGGACTATCGGCTGTTGGTCACACGTTGCTGCAATAATTTTCTATTTAGCACATAGGCGTACTTGTCTAAAATCCCTAGACCAACTGCAATAATTAACAAGGATACTTTAAGTACAATTATTAACATCTAGATATAGTTTATCATTAATTTTTAAATATTTTCATATCCTAATTATTTTTAAATTGTTTTAACATTATTGTTTTCAATATGTAATGTTATGTCCTATTATAAATTAATCAAATAAGCTTAGTTTATGTATCTTCAAAGGTATTATCATTGAAATAAGTCGAGTTTCATATAAAAAAATCGCTGTTTATTTTTCGTCAATATGTCATACCTTTATGATTAATTTAAAGATTTGAGAGGTTACTCTGCATTAAGAAAGACATTGAAAAAGTTATTTACAAAATTGTTCTCGAACGTTGTCATAAAGAAAAAAGTTCGGGACGCAGCAAATGCGTTAGGGTAGCAAATGTTCGTAAAAATGTTTTTAATGGAAAATATGTCTTGTTCTTACAAGGACATTTGGTTGATAGTATAAATATATTACTAACAATGTACTATATTTCATTAAGATAGCTTTGTTGTCTCAAAAAGTACAAAAATTTTCCGAAAATAAACATTAAAAGTTCCACAAAAACGGGGCCTATTTTCCTGGTCAACGAACCTCTTTAAACTGCCAAGATATAATTATTCACAAATAGCTTTAGGACCAAAATTGAATATATATATATATATATATATATATATATATATATATATATATATATATATATATATATATATATATATATATATATATCTATATATATATATATATATATATATATATATATATATATATATATATATATATATATATATATATATATATATATATATATATGATAATTTCTTTTACATAAATTGCCTTCAGTAATGTTACACTAAATTATATTTTTCACAAAAATTCGACAACTTTTTTTTACAATAACTGACTAAACATTGATTATTCATTACCAACATATCACAAAAATCTTACAAAAATGATTTCTACGGAAACACTAAAAACATTTCAGCGAAAACTTGACAAATTCAGCCACTATTTGAGAGTACCTGTATACGGCAGCTCGATTTTTTTGACGAGCAATACAAAGAAAAAGCTCTCTGAATGCGTAATTTCTATGGCGCTTCGCTGTCTATTGATAAAAACGCCATATCACAATTTGTTATATATGTTTGAAATATGTGCAAAGCAATTAAAATAACTCAAAAACGATGAACGATATAATTTTATAATTTTTTTTCCATACAAACATGCATTATAATTTGATGGAAACACAAAAATGCAATAACATAAGGGGTGTTCTATTAAAAAAAAACGTGTATCACCAACGACTTATGGGCCACATTGTAATTGTCAAAATAGGTTGACAATATACAGCTCGAGACATCCTATAATTAACCTACATACTTCTTCCTCATATCTTGTATAATATCGGATATATTGAGCTTTACCCTAGAAATGTGTCACCCTGTATATGTGTAAACAGGCAAAAACTGAAACTGATATGGGTTTTAGGGCTTCTAGTTCGAGCTCATTTGAAGAAATCTTTTTAAAATGTATAAGTCGCAGTCTTCTTAATAACGAATTTTTCTATGAAAATTTGCTAAAATATAGACTATTAAACCATAAACTCTATAGCGGAAACTATTGCCGAAGCATCAGAAGGAGGGTCTATTGAAATGGATTTTCCGAAAACATTTTAGTAAAATGAAGGACAGTGATGGTTGAAGCTCAAACTTAAGGCTTTGTGAAACACACTTATTAAGAGATTTTTTTGACATAATCGGTATTTGCTTCAAATTAGTTGTCTGAAAATTGCAAATTTTGGCATTTCAAATCGCGACTTTGACGTTTCAAGAAGAAAAATTATAAAATTTTCAAAATATTTTTTCTGCTACTTCTTGACACTTTTGCGCCAAGAAAACTTAACCGTTGTATGTAATATTCAATTGGTTTTGTTAATCACATAAAATATGTTGTTCTTGTGCTTTCTTCTGACCACCAGTGGCACCCAAAAATTTTTTAAATGCCTATAACTTTTTATTGTTTTAACTTACAGATCTGAATTTTGGTGTGTAGGGTACGTTTGATGGTACAAACGTGTGTGTCAAATTCAGTTGTCATAACTCTGTTATTTTCGGAGATATAAAGATTTTCCGAAAGAAAACCGAAAATTTTCTCGGAAAAACTTGTCAGATTTTCCTGACGAATTTATCCAAGCCACTTGCAAAAGGAAGGCACATACCAAATTTCGGCCCATTACTTTTTGAGTTATCGGTGTGATAATTATATATATATATATATATATATATATATATATATATATATATATATATATATATATATATATATATATATATATATATATATATATATATATATATATATATATATCTGTGTGTGTGTGTATATACAGGGTGATTCACAACGCAATGGACACAGAATATGTGCATGTAGAGGACCACAACCAGTTTTTTGTATAAAATTTTTCTCTGACTCCCATGGTTGGTGAGATATTGACCTCGGAAGATTATTTAATAATTACAATAAACAGCTGTATTGCAGGAGTGCCCGTCAATACAGTGTCAAAAAGGTGTGAATTAGGGGTGGGTAACCCTTTTAATGATTTGATTTTTTTAAACTCTAACCAAATTTAAAGGTAAAATCAATCACATTTATCGCAAATTAATTTTTTTTCCTCTCGTCGGTTCGACAAACCATCCGTTTTTTTGAGAAAATTGAGATTTTTTGAGTTGCGATCAAAACAAAATTATCTTCCTTGAAGATTTTATCAAACATTAAAATCTCATGTTATCTGTTTCTAGGTTACAGTTGTTGTCAAATCTGACATTATTTAAATTTATTAAGTTTTACAATAATTATTGTCTTGTCTCAACTCTAAAGATCTCAATTTTCTCAAAAAGGGTGGTTTGTGGAAAAATTAACAAGAGGAGAAAAAGATATACATTTTAATTTTCTATAAAATTGATAATCTTTAGCCTTTAATTAGGTTAGCGCTTAAAAAATCGAATCATTAAAATGGTGACCCACCCCTAATTCACCCCTTTTTGAGTTTATATCCACTTCAAATTTTTGTCAAATAACGATGTTGATAAAAGAAAGTCATCTACCAAATTTGGTTGTTCTATATTAGGGCACTGCTTCAATACAGCTGTTTCTTGTAACTATTAAAGAATTTTCCGAAGTCAATATATCAACAACCTCGGGCGTCAGAGAAAAATGTTATATAAGAAATGGGCATGTCTTGAGGTACTCTACACGCACATATTCTGTGTCCATTGCGTTGTGAAGCACCCTGTATATATACATGGTGTTTCAAAAATGATGCTGCACATTCATCACAAAAAAATAAGACTATTTTTTCATATAAACATGTGTCCGCAAATGCTTAGTATTTTAAATACAGCGTGTTAAAGTTTTTTGTTTTTGTCAGTTTTTCACGAATAAGTCCGAGTCTAATTAAAATTTTGACGTGAAAATTGGCATGTGGGGGTTTTCGAGGACAAGAAATGTAAATATGTTATTGTTAATAACACTGCTGGCAGAGGGCGCTACCTGTAAGACATGGCTTGCATTCAATTGGCTACAATTTGTTGACACCCAGTAATATCGACCTACCGTATAGCTACATTGCAGCCCTTATCAATTGTAAGCAAAAAATGTATACTTGATTTAAATCTCTCATACACACCATTTTCGAGATTTCAATTTTTGTATGTCGATGTCGCTCAAAAATAAATTCTGCGACAAATCATAGGAATACATTTTTTCATTTTTAATTGCTATCAGTATGTATAAACTTAATGTTCTTATTCTCTAGTTAAAAATTAAAATCTTACCAGAAAAAAGAACTGACCAGACACAATCATGAAGATAAAATAAAAAGCCATGATAACAAACTTTGAACAAACCATTTAACAAAGTGGTTTCCATCATTACGGTACTTGACTTTTGCGTTTTCGTCTTGACATATACTACATTTGACTTTTACGTTTGAGACTACACACTATTTTTAAGTAATTAATTTTATTGTCCGTAATTTTTCTAATTAAATTTGGAAGTATTTACCAACAATGAACTAACAGACATGCATGTTATGTATTCACGGACTTTTGGTAACTGTTATGAGGCGAAACGACTGTATGAAGAAGTCTTCCCAAATCGGAGAATTCCAGACAGAAGGATGTTTCAACGGATTGACATCCGTCTGCGAGAAACAGGTACATACTTACATTATCTAATACATCGATCTGTCTCCTTCGACTATATATTTTTTTACCAGGTACCCTTAATAATGTCACTGCTGACCGAAGCAGACCACGAAGTGCACGAAATCCTGATTTTGAAGAGGCTGTTTTGGATGAAATTGAACAAAATCAAAAAATAAGTACTAGGGAAATGGCCAATCATCTGTAAGCATCATCCAATGCAACGATAAAGCGAGTTCTTCACGAGCAACAATTGCGTCCATATCACATCCAACGTGTGCAGGCACTATCGCCTGAAAAAGTTTTTATACCTCGCCTACAATTTTGCCAATGGTTTCTTCAACATAATAATGTAGAGAACCTGTTGAATTGTGTATTTTTGACTGACGAGTCTGGATTTAGGCGCGACTGGATCGTCAATTTTCGTAATAGCCATATTTGGGCTGACTAAAATCCCCACGCAGTTTTTGAAAGGGATCATCAACAGCAATTGTCCTTAAATGTATGGGCTGGAATTGTAGGGTGTAATTTGATAGGACCAATTTTTTTACCTCACAGACTTAATTCTACAACTTATCTTGAATTCCTGCAAAACCAACTAAATGGGTTATTAGAAAATGTACCTCTTAACATAAGACATAACCTCTGGTTTATGTATGACGGAGCCCCCCCCCCACATTTCGCCCTAAATGTTAGAAATTACCTAAGCAATACTTTTGGACGCAGATGGATCGGACGCGGTGGACCTCAGCCATGGCTGGCTCGATCCCCTGATTTTAAATTTTATTTATGGGGGCATCTCAAAAGTATTGTTTATGAAGCAAATGTTGATGATCTGCAGCAAAGAATTGTACTTGGATGCGAACAAATTAGAATTACACCAGAAATATTTCACAGAGTACGACGTTGTATACACCGCAGAATACGAAAGTGTATTGAAGTGAAGGGTGGCCATTTATATATATATATATATATATATATATATATATATATATATATATATATATATATATATATATATATTCAAAATGGCCACCCTTCACTTCAATACACTTTCGTATTCTGCGGAGTATACAACGTCGTACTCTGTGAAATATTTCTGGTGTAATTCTAATTTGTTCGCATCCAAGTACAATTCTTTGCTGCAGATTATCAACATTTGCTTCATAAACAATACTTTTGAGATGATTTATATATATATATATATATATATATATATATATATATATATATATATATATATATATATATATATATATATATATATATATTCAAAATGGCCACCCTTCACTTCAATACACTTTCGTATTCTGCGGAGTATACAACGTCGTACTCTGTGAAATATTTCTGGTGTAATTCTAATTTGTTCGCATCCAAGTACAATTCTTTGCTGCAGATCATCAACATTTGCTTCATAAACAATACTTTTGAGATGCCCCCATATATATATATGTATATATATATATATATATATATATATATATATATATATATATATATATATATATATATATATATATATATATATATATATTGTAGTCAGATATCATAAAATGTTATAAACTTTTTATTTGTTGTTTTATTTGTTGTTAAAATTTGCAAACAATACAATTAATTACTTGAGAAAAATTAATTTTTGAGCGACATCGATATACAAAAATTGAAATGTCTCGAAAATGGTGTGTCTGAGAGATTTGGATCAAATATACATTTTTGCTTACAATTCATAAGGGCTGCAATGTAGCTATACGGTACGTCGATATTACTGGGTGTCAAAAATTATAGCCAATTGAATGCAAACATAGTCCTACAGGTGGCGCCCTCTACCAGCAGTGTTGTTAACAATAACATATTTAAATTTCTTGCCCTCAAAAACCTCCGCATGCCAACTTTCATGCCAAAATTTTAATTTGACTTAGACCTATTTGTGAAACGCCTAGAACACATATCCGGGGTCAGTTTCAATTTTTATATGTTTATATATATATATATATATATATATATATATATATATATATATATATATATATATATATATATATATATATATATATATATATATATATATATATATATATATATGTATCACACCGATAACTCAAAAACTAATGGGGCGATTTTGATTAAATTTGGTGAATGCCTTCTTTTGCAAGTGGCTTGGACAAGTTCGTTAGCCAGGAAAATCCGCCGAGTTTTTCCTGGAAAATTTTGTGTTTTCTTTCAAAAAAATTATATCTCTGGAATTAACAAAGTAAGGACAACAAATTTGGTACGCGGGTTTATATCGTTATAGGTAAGTCACCTACTAAAATTTAGCTCTGCAGGTTAAAAGATAAAACAGTTATAGGCGTTTAAAGAAAAATAAATTTGGGTTTTCCTCAAAACGTCAAAGTCGCGATTTAAAACGTCAAAATTGGTAATATTTAGGCAAAGAACCTGAAACTAATATGAGCTATGTATGTTTCACACCGATAACCCAAAAAATAATTGGCCGGTTTTGATAAAATTTGGCATGTGCCTTCCTTTTGTAAATGGCTTGCATAAGTTCATTAGTCAGGAAAATCGGACGACGCTTTCCGGGAAAATGTTGACTTTTCCTTCCAAAAAAAATTTTATCTCCAAAAATAATGGGCGGATTTTGATAAAATTTGGCATGCGCCTTCCTTTTCCGGGAAAATTTTGAGTTTTCATTCGAAAAAAAATTTTATAAAAAAAAATAAAAAATCTATGATAACCAAATTTGGTAGGTACGTTAACGATATAAAAGGTAAACTATACACCAAAATTTAAATTTATACGTTACAAGAAAAAAAAGTTATAATAAAATATTTTGTGCCAGATCATTTCTATGAAAATTCACTACCATAACGCACTTCTGCGTCCAGACTTTTTTTAAATGTATTTCAGCTGAAGCTATGTCACATTATTTATTAGATAAATAAAATCGCAAGAGAAAATATGCGTTAAAGCTAACTTGATTTAGTTCTAGTAGCATTCTTAAGAAGTCAAATAGGTATTCAGCGTTCGACAACGTCGAATGCTATCGGCATATTTTATTACCTTATTTTTCTAATCAGTAGTCAAATAAAAATGTGTGCAAAATTTTGATCAAAGTGTTATCAAAGCATAAACAAATACATTAGATTGAAATAAAATAAATAATTTACTTACTGTTTCCTCAAAATATATCCAAAAGATTTGAGTTTATCATTTTCATTGACATCAAAGTCGCTTAACTCCTCTAGCAAATTATTAAGGTCAGCGGCAATTTCAGGCTGAATATAGGAACCATCAGAATATAAAAAGTCAAAACTCTTGGAGGGGTTTCTTAACAAGTTGTAGTCATTGACAAGTTCATAGACTAAATTGCCTCTAGTTCCATGACAAAATTCAGCTCCCAGGTCAACAAAGGTCTCTCCAAACTTTACTGAAAGTATTCTACCTCCGAGTCTGTTTTCCGCCTCTAAGATTATAATGTTTTCTACACCGTTCTCCAATAATTTAGTAGCCGCTGCAATACCAGACACACCAGCACCAATTATCACCACAGGAAAAAGTTGATTCGACATTGCGTTACAAAATGAAGTAAATAAAACTAATTTAAAAATAAATACACAGGCGTTTCGCCGGAGGCACATTCTTATCGATATTACAAACTAGTTTGTAGATTAATGAGAAAAGCTAACCACATTACCAGAAGCAAATTATTTTAAATTTAAAATGATAGGTTATCATGATTTGTTATATATACAGGGTTCCCCTAACTATTTATCTTCCAAGTAAAAAAAAACACGCTTGTAAGAGTTTTAATCTCTATTATTATAAAGTACTGTTATTATTAGCCTGTGGGTGATTCCCTTCCTTCCGTTTTAACTTTAGATAATACCAGTAAAAGAATATTTTCAATTTTGGTGGCTAATGTAGTAATTACATTCCTTGCTCTGAACTAAACTAGACTGAAAAGTCAGGAGCGTAAGTAAGAACGCTGACGTAAGGAATTTTCATTCGTTTGGTATTCATCACGTAACTTATTCTGCTAAGCATATTTGGAGCTGTATATACTCAATTATTTTAAATTTAGTCCGTGGATGATTGATAACCTTCCAATAGTATCTTTTTCTCTGCACATACAGTGGTTAATTTGAGGTATCTGATTTATATATATATATATATATATATATATATATATATATATATATATATATATATATATATATATATATATATATATATATGTGTGTGTATATATATATACACAGGATGATTCATAAGCGGTGACCAAAAATGAAACCCCATGTTCTTTGAACAATTTTAGAGAGGGTATGTTCTATAAAAATTTTTCCTATAATGTTTCATTAAAAAAATACAGGGTGTTGAAGTTAAATTTCAAAAAAAATTCCCAATTTTTTAAAAAGTAGCACATATATTTTGCTGGATGATTGATAACCTTCCAATAGTATCGTTTTCTCTGCACACACAGAGGTTAATTTGAAGTATCTGATTTTTATAAACAATTATATATATATATATATATATATATATATATATATATATATATATATATATATATATATATATATACAGGGTGATTCATAAGTGGTGACCAAAAATGAAACCCCATGTTCTTTGAACAATTTTAGAGAGGGTATCTTCTATAAAAAAATTTCCTATAATGCTTCATTAAAAAGATACAGGGTGTTGAAGTTTAATTTCAAAAATAAAATTTCCCAATTTTTTAAAAAGTAGCACATATATTTTGCTGAAATTTCGCATGTGTAGGCTGCTATGTACGGCGCATATTCTACCATAACAATTGAATCGGCTAATCCAGCAGTGGCGCGCGTACCCACATGTCATTGGTTATCCCTCAAAAAAAACGGGTAAGCCAATGATTTTTTTTTTATTTTTTATTTTTTGAATCTGACTTTCATTCGTGAACAAAATGACTCTCTTGATAATTTTCTGTACTACGCTTATTTTACGAGTAAGCAATGAATCAGGTAAGTGTTTTAGAGCACAGTTCATGATTTTTAACCAGTCGTTGTTTGGTAGAAAATCGCAATGACACACTTTTATCAGGCTTATAGTAATTTATTTATTACAATAAATGTTCAAAAATGCCTCCATTGGCCTGAATACACACACAACATCTTTTTAATATGGAAAATTTAATGTCTTGAGGAATCATTGTTGCTTGAATATGACGAAAAGCATTATTTATCAGTTGTTGTAGCTGCTCTGGTGTATTTATTTGTTCACTGTAGACCAGTCGCTTAAAATCACACCAAAGATAGAAGTCAAGTGGGTTTAAGTCCGGTGATTTTGCAGGTCAATGTATTGGTCCAGTTATGCCAATCCATCTTTCATTATAATGTTCATGTATCCATGTAACAACGTTTCGACTATGATGCGCTGGTGCACCGTCATGCTGGTACCACATTATACATCTTGTTGCTAGTGGAATGTCATCTAGAATGTTTTCTACACGGTTTTTTAGGAGCGCTAAGTACGAAGATCCATTTAAACGTTGTGGCAGGACTTCCATGAACAGTGAGCCGTTAAAAATACCACACCATAAATTAATGGAAAATCTATGTTGAAATGTGCGAGTCTTTGTTGCATGTGGATTTTCCAATGACCAGACATGCTCATTATGAGAATTATAAATACCATTTCTTGTAAATGTTGATTCGTCAGACCAGAAGATTAGATTAGGGAATAAGATATTTTGATTGTTCATTTCCAACATCCATTCACAAAAGACTCGTCGATGCATATTATCTCCAGGTAGAAGGCAATGAACATTATGTCGATGATATGGATGTAAGGCTTCTCGATGTAAAGTTCTCCAAACAAAGCTTTGAGAATATTGTAACTGCGTGGCAATTCTCCGAGTACTTGTAGAAGGTTGATCCATCACTGAATCCACCACTCTCTCTTCGTCTTCAAGTTGATGTTGTCTTCTACCATTAGCTCTAGCGTCAGGACGTTGTCCAATACCGCACTTCCGAAGTCTTGAAAACGATCGAGAAAAAACCCTTGGTGTCGGTTGACGGCGAGTGGGAAACCTACGTTGATATTCCCGACAAGCAGCTAGAGCATTTCCATCAGCATATCCGTAAATAAAAATTATATCTGCATACTCTTCTGAGGTGTACTCCATTATAAGAAGTAAAAGAGTAGAAAATGTTGCAATTTTATAAAGTTTACCACTTACACCTATTCAAAATAATAACTTGTTAACCTAAACGTCAAGTGACACTTAATGACAACTTTGGCAAACCAGACTACTACTTACTAAAATACAACAAAGATAATCGTCGTACAAAAAATTATCAAGACATTAAAAAGATGTCGTGCGTGTATTCAGGCCAATTGAGGCATTTTTGAACATTTATTGTAATAAATAAAATACTATAAGCCTGATAAAAGTGTATCATTGCGATTTTCTACCAAACGACTGGTTAAAAATCATGAACTGTGCTCTAAAACACTTACCTGATTCATTGCTTACTCGTAAAATAAGCGTCGTACAGAAAATTTTCGAGAGAGTCATTTTGTTCACGAATGAAAGTAAGAATTAAAAAAATGAAAAATAAAAAATATATATCATTGGCTTACCCGTTTTTTTCTTGAGGGATAACCAATGACATGTGGGTACGCTGCACCACTTATATATATATATATATATATATATATATATATATATATATATATATATATATATATATATATATATATATATATATATATATATATATACAGTGTGTCCCAAACTGGATGGCGTTATTATTAGAGATAGGGAGACGGTTAAATTAGCAATGTTTTGTAGAATTTCATGCTCATTCCAAATATGACTTGCATTTTGCCTTGCCTCTTTTCATTTTCAAGTTATTTTGAAAAAAAAATTGTCGATTTCTTTTTTCTTCAATATCTAAGTAGGCGTTGATATGACATGTCTGAGACTTGCACATTATCAGGACACTTTTTACAGAGTAATCTTTTTGTGCTATTCTCAACTTCGGATTGTCATTTGTTTTTGAGCTACAGGTATCAACGTTTGTTTTTATGATGGCAGCCATATTGGATTTTTTGCTCATGTGATAGCCTGTGAAAAGAGCTTTCCAATGATGTACAACATGCTTGAGAAATATCGTAATTGCACTGACAATTTCAAGAAAAACCGTTTGAGAATAGTAGGCTATGAAATCCAATACCAGAAAACAAATGACAAAAAAGTTTTCAAAAAGCAGTAGGCCATGGAGTCTAAAAATAGACTTTTAACATAATTTTCCGTAATGATTCACGATAAAAAAATAGTGTGATTTAATTTACAATACTTATTTAGGTAATAATGCTAGGTAATATTATCTGAAACAGTTTAATAACGAAACCCGGCAATAACAAATAGAAACTTAAACTCCACAAAATAACACAAATAGAAACGGAACGCAACAAATAATAAAATAGAAACTTAAAAATACACTAAATAGAAAATTTTAAATATGGCCACCGTTTTGTTCAATGCACTTTATACACCTTTTTGAAACACACCTGCAAACTCTGGTGGGGTGTTTTGGTTAATATGATTTATAGCTTCCGTGATTCTGTTTCGTAATTCATTGATATTTTGTGGTGGATCGAATTTACACACATCATTCTTCAGAGTACCCCAAAAATAAATATACATGGGTGTTATATCAGGACTTCGAGCACACCAATGAACCGGTCCATTGTTACAAATGAGACGATTTTTAATTTTGGTACAAAAATTCTTTGACGATCCTAGCATTGTGAGCTGGTCAACCGTCTTTTGGGTACCAAGTCTTGTCTAAATTTGCACGAACTCTTCTGATTGTTGGTAAGATATCATTTCTCAATAGATTAAGATACCTTTCCCCAGTTAAATTATTTTCAAAAAAGAACGGACCAACAGATGAAGTTACCTGATTTTTTTTTAATTAACTGTCTAATCTACAAATAAAAATAACAGTTTTTTACCTAATAAGCCGCACCAAACATTAACACCAAATATCATCTTTCTTCCTTAAGATGGGGATTTTCATTTGCCCAATAATGCCTATTATGGCGATTATTCACACCACAATTTGTAAAACTGGATTCATCAGTCCATATTATTTTCAAATTAAAATTTTCATCGTGCTGACATTGTTATTGATACCATCTGCATAATTGAAGTCGCTTAGGGTAATCGTCAACATCAACAAGTCTTGTACGATTGTAGGTTTGTATGGATGGTAATGACTTTGTTTTAATACACGGCGTACCGTACTTTTTGGAACGTCAATTTGTTCACCATAAAACCAAACAGATTGCGGAGGGTTTTCGTTTGGAACCTGTAAGACGGCATTATTTCTTTCATCATTTCTAGGCATTGGTAGTTTCTTTGCGTGAAAGCTACCGTCGTTCAATAGATTGGTCACTATCCTGCGAAAAATTTTGGTGTTTGGTTGTCGTCTTTAGGGGTAGTTGTTTTGATATGAATTTGCAGCTGCCTCAGTATTTCGGTTAGAACAAATATAACATTCCAACATGTTAAAATATGCTTCATTACTGAACATAATGTTGAATAATATTTAAAATAAACGTGTTAAATACACCTCAAATTGTTCAGATAATTAAAAATGACAGTATTCTTAATTGTCGCGATAGTGTTATATCCATAGCTACCTTTCTTCTGTTGTTTTACAGTTGACTTACGTTTAAAAGTCAAACAATTTTCAAAGGCGTCTTCGTAAATGACTAATATGCTTTTTATTGAGTTCTGTTAGTAAATTTACTTGTTTACTAGGTTTATCTATTTAATTAAATTATAACAATTTTTTACGATAATGTTGTAATTTAAAATATCATTTGTAATAATGGGCCGATTCATTGGTGTACTCAAAGTTCCTATTTTTGACGGTGAATCATTCCGGAAAATTATGTTAAAAGTAGAAGTCGATTGTTAGACTACATGGCCTGCTGCTTTGTGAACACTTTTTTTGTAATTTGTTTTCCGATATTGGATTTTATAGCCTACTATCCTCAAAACGGGTTTTCTGAAAATTGTTATTGCAATTACCAGATTTCTCAAGCATGTTGTACAACATACATCATTGGAAAGCTCTTTTCACAGGCTATCACATGAGCGAAAAATCCAATATAGCTGCCATAATAAAAACAAACGTTGATACATGTAGCTCAAAAACAAATGACAATCCAAAGTTGAGAATAGCACAAAAAGATTACTCTGTAAAATATGTCCCGATAATGTGCAAGTCTTAGACATGTCATATCAACGCCTACTTATATATTGAAGAAGAAAAAATCGACAAATCTTGTTTTTTTTCAAAATAACTTGAAAACGAAAAGAGGCAGGGCAAGATACAAATCATATTTGGAACGAGCATGAAATTCTACAAAACATTGCTAATCTGCATTCCCATTCCAGTTTGGGACACACTGTATGTATATATATATATATATATATATATATATATATATATATATATATATATATATATATATATATATATATAAATATATATATATATATATATATATATATATATATATATATATATATATATATACACAATAGAACAATAAATAAGATAAATAAGAAAACTTTATTCTTAGAGCCTCGGTGGTTCAGTGGTATGGACGTCTTCCTATAAACCGAAAGGTACTGGGTTTGACCCCAGGGTTCCCTTTTACTTTTTCAGTACATACTGTTTAACATCAACCGTGGTTGTGGCATTGTATTTGAGCATATTGAATGTCTCCACGTTCCACCCTCCGGAGGGGCCGTAAAGCCGTCGGTCCCGTGTCCAAGCAATGTTGAGCACGTTAAAGATCCCTCCTTACAGAAAGGCAGGGGTTCGGCAAACATTTCCAGGATAGTGAGGTGAAATTGCTCCCTGGCATCAGTGATTGGTCATAGTAGTCAAAGAAACAAAACACACAACACACATCTTTATTATTATAAGAGCACCTACGGAAAGTATTTACATTAAACATATTTTTGCCTTAAAGCTAATTCTGAATTAATACACTCCGCTTAGATTGTAATAACGAAGAATTCTGTCTGCTTCTCTGTAACCTGTGTCAATAGCTCCATTAACTGTAGAATAGTGAGTTGAATGAGTTGCCTCGCCAGCAAAAAGCACCAGTGGTTTATTTGCTTGCCCTATTATTGGTCTTGCGAGAGCTTCGTGATAATCCATCGACAAGTTGAGCCCTACTGGTTCATAACTATAGGTGCCTTGAAAATGCTCATTTGTGTACCAGTGACCCCTGCAAAAAATTATAATTATATTTCTCGGCAGATGTAACCATTTTTATTTTAGTGGATATATCGGAAGTTTCGCATATAATAAAAAAGATTGTTGCAAAAACGTTTTGTCCCAAGAATGCATAAATACATAATTAACTAATTCAATATTTATTTCGGAAGCAAGTATTATCTAAGCTATTTCCAACCATAGCGCACAACTTTATGGCTGGCCTAGACATCACAGGGGTCATGACCTCAACCCCAACAGCCACCATGAAAGTGTTTCTGGCTCTGCCCACCTCCCCCCCCACCCTCCCCTCCCCCCCCCCACACACACACATTTAGTCATCATGGGGGAGGCCAGGCTGGGACTATACAGACTAGTCTGCAATGATAAACTGAAGGCCAACCCAGGATGGAGGGGCCACTGCCAGATTCGGTAGATCGTGAAGAGGACCATGCTTGAAATGAGTTTAGACTTCGCGCGCCCGCGAATCTGCACGGACGGTAGATTTGCAGTAGTAATCCCGGACCGCGAGGCATGGCGGGGAGGGACGCCGGGCATACTCCGGGGCACGTTCGTCTGGTTCACGGATGGATCTGTCGGGGAGCGTGGGACGAAGACCGGTGTCTACTCTGAAGGACCAAGAGTAAATCACAGTATTTCTCTCGGGGTTCACGCAACGATCTTTCAGGCCGAAATGTACGCAATCATGCACTGCGTACGAGAGAACAAGAGTAGGGGCTACACCAACAAGCGGATCTTCATAGTTATAGACAACCAGGCAGGTTCTAACAAGCTCACGGGTAACCTCCAGAGTGGTTAGTGAATGCCGAGATGAGATGGCAATGAAGAGGCTGACAGATTCGCGAAGAGAGGATCAGCAGAACCATTTATGGTACCATAACCGGTCCTAGGCGTGACGAAGAGCTCTACCTGGGGATCCATTAAGTCCTGGGTGAGAAACCAACACAAGGCGTTACTAGGCAGATTGTCCGGGGTTTGCACATGGGAAGAAATTAATTTCGGAACCCAGTAAGTGCAGATTGGAACCTGTGATAAGCACTGATAAGTAAGTAAATATCTGGACCGTAAAAGATAACTGATCTACGGACAGCCTAGACTGGAGACATAACAATTTAAAACTTGGCCCTACCAGCTGCTGTGCAGACTAGTTCAAGGCACAGTGATCCTGGAATAGGTAGAATAAAAAAAGGTATAGGGCGTGCACAATAAGGCAAACGCTGCAGTGCTATCAGGCCGGTAATCGCGGACGGGCCCTTAGGAGAAAAAACTATAGCGCACAACATTTCTTACTTAAGTAAGACATGTTGTGGGATGCTCAAAAAATATAGGTGTCAGTCCATTAAAATATGCCAAGGAGTCCATGTTTCTAAAGAAACCTCCATGCTGAGGTATGTCGAGATGGTGTTGAAAATGTTATAGCTGCCTCAATTCTAGTCTTGATTTGTGTTGACAGAGCAGGCTATTAAATTCGGTAACTAATGCCCTTCCAGTTTTAAACAGGGACAGAGTTTATCCAATGGTCTGCGTAATGCCTAAATGAGAAAAGTCCCCGCATTCGCTATATCGTGGTCATGGGTCATGTGCAAAGCGTATTCAAGCTTTTAATGAGAGTAGGTAACCTACCCAGTGCGTCTTTCAGAATACAATACGTATGTTTCTTTACCCCAACGCATGTGACAAAAGTCAAAGTTAGATGAGATGCAGGAATAAAGTCTGGACGTAGCAAGTACGTTATGGGAATGAATTTTCATAGATATGTTTTTAATAGCAAATATGTCTTTTTTTAATAAAAGCAGGCATCAACTTTGGTTACCAGTATAACCTATATGGTAAAAGCAATGTACTATTTTTCATCAAAATAACTTTATTGCTTGAGAAAATACAAACATTTTGCGAAAATAAACTTAATATCTTCCCGAATAAACTGGTCCGATTTTCCTGGCCAACGAACACCGTCAACCTATTTACCCACCTGCCAAGATATAGTTATACACAAAAAGCTATTTGATGAAACTTCCAAATTAAAAACAAAGTCATCTCAAGCTCCAACGGCAGCAAACCCTTCTGGACTCTTGCTACATCTGTTGGGAATAATTTCTGCAAGAGCACGTCCCCACCTCTTGTTTTAGGGGATTAAATTGTTTCTACCCCCCTGGGCAAGGCTGAACATTTTGCCCGGTTGTTCGCCGGAAATTCTACCCTCAACCCACCTTCAAATGTTCAACCACCAATAGTTCCCAATGTCGCGCATAAAATGACGTATATCATTTTCAAAACTAAAAAGATACGAAAGATAATCTCTTCTCTTAATACCAGGAAAGCCTCTGGCCTATACGAAATCCCAGCAATTGTTCTCAAAAAATGCGCACCAGAGCTTGATCCTGTCCTGACTCGTATGTTTCAGATATCTTATAATAAAGGCATATTCCCTGGTAACTGGAAAACTGCTCGAGTACAACCCATCCCCAAGAAAGGATCCAAAGCGCTTCCTAGCAACTACAGGCCTATTTCTTTCCTTTCAGTCGTCTCTAAAGTGATGGAAAAGTATATAAACACCGAATTACTCAAATTTCTTGAAAAACACAGTCTAATCCACGACAGGCAGTATGGATTCCGTCAGCGCAGATCAACTGCCGACCTCCTTTCCTTTGTCACCCATTCTTGGATCAAGTCCATGGAACTACACGTTGAATCCCAGATTGTCGCTCTACACATATCCAAAGCATTAGACCAGGTCTGGCACGCAGCG
Organism: Tillus elongatus; assembly: GCA_964006375.1. Taxonomy (NCBI): domain Eukaryota; kingdom Metazoa; phylum Arthropoda; class Insecta; order Coleoptera; family Cleridae; genus Tillus; species Tillus elongatus. The sequence goes on from OZ023264.1 coordinate 67,897,852, forward strand.
CTGTTTAATAAACTTCCGGCCTATGGCTTACCACCAAAACTGTGTACCTGGACAGCAAATTTCCTCTCCAACCGAAGCATTTCTGTTGTCGTGGATGGCCATTCCTCTAAACCGTATCCAATTAATGCAGGAGTCCCTCAAGGTTCAGCTTTAGCCCCTACTTTGTTTTTTCTCCACATCAATGACCTCCTCTCTAGCACATCCAACCCAGTTCACAGTTACGCGGACGACAGCACCCTCCACTCAAATATACAATATGCTAAGCCTGTCTCTTTAGCCTAATTAGATAAGGATCGCAGACTCATGGAGGGTTCTGTCTATGTGGATCTCCAAAGAATATTAGACTGGGGAAGTAGAAATCTTTTATAATTAAACTCCACCAAATCTCAGTTTTACTTTCTATCTCATAAGAGATACACCAGCCCTAGACCCATCACAATGAACAACCAAGTTATTCGAAGTAATGAGTTCTTTTCACTTGTTAGCATTTCTATGGATCTAAATCTCAATTGGCACCAACATGTCACTTCAATTGCAGAAGCGGCTGCTAAGAAATTAGGTTTCCTCCTCCGGGCTAGCAAATACGTTTCACCACCTAATCTCTATACCTTATATACTTCACAAATAAGGCCTAACCTCGAATAATGCTCCCACATTTGGGGTGCCGCTGCTGCTTCTACACTCGCTATCCTGGACTCCATTCAGAAGAGAGCTATGCGTCTCATCGGTAACCCTACCCTCACCCAAGGGATGCCATCCCTTGCCTACCGACGTGCCGTTGGTGACCTCTCTCTCTCTCTCTCTCTCTCTCTCTCTCTCTCTCTCTCTCTCTCTCTCTTATAGATATCTGCACGGGCACTGCTCAGAGGCGCTTTCTTCCATAGTTCCTCCACCTGCTGCCCCCAACAGGTCTACCAGGGGAACAGAGAGAATGCACCCTTTTACTGTCCAGGGTCACCAGACATAGAACATCTTGTTATGTCCGCTCTTTTCTCCCGAGGACTTCCAAGTTGTGGAATTCCTTGCCGGCACATGTTTTTCTTCTCCTCCAAACCTCTAAACCTTGATGTCCAGAATTAACATGTTGCCTCTTTCCTCCTTGTCGACACCCACGGTACGATAGTATTTAGGCTGTAAGCCCTCGTGGTGTGTTGTTGAAATATAAAAAAAATGCATGAAAATTTGCAGACAAATGTTTTCATGAAAATCCGAAAAAAAAATTACGATAACTTATTATAAATTTATTACTCATTGGAAAAATTTTACAAAATCTTGTAAAAAATTATTTCTAGGAAAACAAAAAAAACTGCGCAACCTGACTAAATGCCTATTTTGTACATAAAAATGTACTGAAAGAATACATAACATCCAAATTATATACCTACCTTATCTGTAATTAAAATTGAAAATAAAATCATTTCTTTGCAAGAAAATCCATTAAAACCTTATTTTCAAATATTTCCAATTTCGTTCAAAAATCTTCCATCAAAACTTCGCTGAATAATTTTTCACACAAAAATTCGCAACTATATTTCTTCAAAGAACATTCATTTAGTTTACTTATAAGCAAATTTGCTATTAAAACATTTTGTAAAAAAAATTCTCTAACAAAAATAAATAAAATAAATAAAAACATCAAAATCTGATCTAACTTTAGATATATACTTTTTCTGTAGCTTCACAGAGACAATTATTTTGCGGGGCGATGAAGAAAACAAATACTCTGTGAGTCACAGAAAACATATCTACGTCTGTGTTAACTATGTTACAGCTTACCATCAAAGGGCAATAACAGCTGTTATTAAAATTGAACTAAAACTCTTAAAAGCCCTTATCTCCATCTCCTAATTGGTGACTTGTTGAACAAAGAGTCATTAAAAATTATTGGAATTAGATAATCTGATCAAATAACGTTAAAACTGAATCAAGACAAAACAATTCAGTCACCACTGAGATTTAAACCCACATCCCACAAGTCCCTTCGCTCATGAGCCCAAATTTTAAAAAAATGAGCTCATGAGCGAAGGGACTTGGGGGATGTGGGTTCAAATCTCAGTGGTGGCTGGCCCGTCCTTAAACTCCGAGACCACCGTAGTATGCAAAGTAAAGTATAATAAAACGTAGATAACCCATAATGGTCTTTAATTATTTATTTGTAATATGTAAGGTCTATTCTAGATGCATTTTTACAAATGTTTTAATCAAATGAGAAGCGTAACGGTTGAAATATAAATCTAGCACCTTCTAACATACATTTCTTGCAATATTTACCATTTATAAACCGCATCAGTTATAGAGGCTTTATTTAAAGATTACTAATTATCACGTTTCAAATCTCCACGTTGACATTTAAAGAAGAAAAACTATAAAACTTTACTCGTAGTTGTTGACCTGTTTGCGCAGAGAAAAAATAAACGTTGTCTGTAATATTTAATAAATTTTGTTTAACACAACATTTTGGTATTGCATCTTCTCTGACTTTTAGTGGCACTAAAATTTTTGTTGACTTTGTGAATTTTTATTAAGAAAATTCACTAATAGAGAGGTCACAATGAAAATCTTTTGGAACGATCTCTTTAGATGAGCGCGAATTTGAGTCCTTAGAACCCAAAACAGAGGTCCGTTAAAATGTTTATATGGTTATATATATATATATATATATATATATATATATATATATATATATATATATATATATATATATATATATATATATATATATATATTGCTACGGTATTTTTAGCACTTTTAATTGTTGAGCATGAGAATTTTAATTATTATGGGTTTGCCTCTTTATTTAAAGTATTCGCATTGATGAAAATGAATTTATGCCAATATTTGTTTACTTACCGCTGTATCTGTAATTTTTTTATCTTATCTCATGGGTACAGTTCTGAAATTTGGCTAGCATCTTTGTTTTGATTTAACTTATTTATATATTTTTGTTAATCCAGAGTGTTAGAAATTTCGTTAAAATATTGTATTGAGTTTTTATGGATTTAACTCTTATAATTGATAATGAATATAGCCTTATTTGCTGATATTATTTTTCTATATGGGTCAAATTAATCAGACTATATAAATACAAGCTATATTGTTTTATTTCTGGTTATTTAAATTCGTTTGAAAAACAGCTATATTAAAAATTATTATTGATCATTGTTAATAAATCACACAAATCAACATATTATTTTATCAATGAATTAAATAAACTATGCTCTATTAATTAAGACTTTATCAGCATATTCCCCTTAATATTCCAAACTTATACAAAATTCATCAATGTAACCGAAATCCTTAAAACTAAACACAATAAAAAAAGTCTGCACATTTATAATTACCATATTCACAAGATTGACTTACTGGTTAGTGTCTCTAATTGGTTCTTCATTGAGATTTGTATTATTATTCGCCATTGGATCTCCTGTTTGGATTTTATCACTGCCACCATTTCATTGGGGCAATCAATTGATATCGGGCTTATTTTGGATAGTCCTTTGTGTGGAAAATTGTCTTCTACCTTGACTGTTATTGCTGATTACCTGCCATCTTATATTAAGACAGTTTAAAATCGAGTGCTAATTACACTTATACTTTCCCGGTTTCACACCAAATATCTTTCACTGCACCGACAGGTTATAATCGAATGTTCTACTATAACTCACTTAGCCGCTGTCTGTCATGGAATGCCCTCATCTTGCCGCAGTTTATTCTCCAGTCCACCTTGCATTGCCGCCGTCTGGTTTAAATATCTAACCTTGTCTCACAAAAGCAATCTCCTTTTGGCTGCAGGCTGTGTAAAACAAAGTTTATCAGCCCTGCATCTTCCATTGTCCAACTTCTTATTAGTTACACTTATAGCAAAAAAAACGTCCCCGCGTTTCACACCTAACAACCACTCTGTGTCCTTTTTTATAATTTACTAACAGTAAATATTCTTACCATTAAAATACACTGTGACTATAACTACTTTACATCTACCTATTCACTAGGACCAAATAAAAATTATGTTCTTCAAGCAAAACACTATAAATAAAAACAAGGCATCGTTCTGTGTTCTTTATATTACACCGATCATTACTAGTCAACTCAAAACAATATAAGTAAAAACAAAGTATTGTTCTGTATTCCTTCCATTCTCATGTTATTTCTTATTTAACCCATAATATTCAACACTCTTTTAAATATACAAGGCATTTAAATAGTAGGATGCATAAATTTAATATACATGGCTCGTTTTTCTCCACAATAAAAGGTTTCTATTTTTATGACATATCTCTTATTCATAGCAATATATATATATATATATATATATATATATATATATATATATATATATATATATATATATATATATATATATATATATATATATATATATATATATATATATTTGTGTGTGTATGGATCCGAGCAATAACTCAAAAAATACTCAACTGTTTGAAACTTGGCACATAACTTCATTGTATTAGGACCGCGGACGAGTTGGTATATCAGCTATAACAGACATTTTTCCCCCAAAAATATACAGAAATATTTTTGACGACCCCATATTTTTTAAGTATCAGAGTAACTGGAATGAAACGTTACATGTGGCTAGAAATTGCATTAATAAAGCTAGGTTGTGAATTTTAAGCAATTTAATGCTTAGAATTTGGAGTTTTTTCCCAATTAAAAAGAAAATCTGAAAGATATTCGTTTAAATGACTTAGTGGTTAAAGTCCAATGCCTGACAGGCAGAGTAGTTAACTGCCACGCGTACATTGACTCATACAACAGGTATAACCATACATTAACAGTAACGAAACAAAATAAATAACTGGCATAAAACATACTTACTACCCGAAACAACGATCGTAAAATCTCAGCCACAAATATCGCAAATGTGAGACGACATGAAACTAAAAATTTGCCAAGTACCTGATTGTTAGTGAATCAATTTTCCAAATACACTATATTTGTAGCTTGATGAACGGTCCCAAATACAGCACTGAAAATGTAGCATAATATAGTGGAAATGTAAACAAAATCAAGTCAAATCTCTATAAAAAAGCTTTTAAAATAGTTTCTTTTTATCTTTAAACTTAAACATAAGACGTCATATAAGAACGAAAAAGTCATTGAATGTGTTTCAATGGCAATTCTACTCATTTTCTAATTAATTGTTACGAGGTAATCGGCTTGTCTTCTACGCATAAGGTTGCGTGATTGATTCCGACTCTATGGTTTCTTTTTGTTTTATTTTGACATTCGGAGAAGCAATTGTACAGATTTCATACCTTTTGAAAAAGATTTCAACATTTGAAACTGACCTCGGATATAGGTTCTAGGGTGCCTAGTTCGCGTTCATTTGAAGAAATGTTTCCAAATTCGAAAGTCGCAATTGCCTCGTTAGTGATTTTTTTTCTGCGAAAATTCACTAAAAGACTGTATGGCTTGTTGAAGTTACAAAAAACATAAGTTAATCGCACGGGTTAAAAAATCTGTTTTACCGTAACAAGAGCGGTTTTCTCAAATAGAAAAAAAGATCATTCATCATGTAGAAAAATAAACACAGCCTCTGCATTTAATTTGCAAGCAAATTAACATTTTTTTGAAATTATGTTACCCACTAAATTGTGCTATGCAAGAGAAAGATTATAAAATATATTTGGACTCTAATTAATCTACACTTAGCAAATATCTTACCGTATCATTTCCACAGGATCATAAACTGTATACCTGGCACCAAAAAACTTATTCAAAGCATATATTATACCATCTTTAATAACGTCTTCGTCTGCTAGTTCTATTTCTGGGACGAGTGGTCCAGTAAACCAAGCTGTCAAGACTTTAGGATTTCTTTCAACTGACATGATTGAGTATAAACTGGTCAACCAAGATTCACCATTCTGTAATGACAATAAAATTCAAAATACAACCAATAAATGTGCTTTTTTTCTTCAAAAAATTGTTAACTTAAAATAAAAGCACAAACCTTGTCAACAGGTCCATGTGAAAATTCGGTTACCAAATTTATTCTATCTTCCGAACTCCATATTAATGCTGTATCTTTGAAATCTCCATTCCACCATTTTTCACCAAAACGTAAAAAAATCTTCAACACTGACCCAAATGCTAATTGGTTAATTGCCGTTTGTTTTTCTTCTGATAATTCAGGTTCGAAAAGACTTCGGTGCTTTGCTTTCAATACTCCTAGTGAGGGAGTGAATATAATATGATCAGCATGGTAAGGCATACCATCACATAAGACTCGTACCTTGAAGATGTAATATAAATTCGGTTAGATAATGCACTTTTTGACAAATCTACATTTTCAAAACAAATCGATACTTAACATAGACCCACAGTAAAAAACAGCATGAGGCCACTACGTTTTGTAATGACAAGCACAAATTTATTGTATAAAGTAAAGAGACAATAACTCCCTAATTTTAAATGAGCTGAACCCAAGGGTACTGGGTTCGGTTCCCAGTAGGGACCAATTCACTTTTTCTGTACATACTGTAAAATTAGAATGAACCGAGGTTATGGCATTGTATTTAGGCAACATAAAAAAATGTCTGCACATTCCGCCCTTTAGGGGGGGGGCGTCGGTCCTGTGTATCACGCAATGTTAGAAACGTTGAATATCCCTACCTTTCTTACAGAAAGGCAGGGGTTTGACGAAATTCCCTAGTAGCCAGGTGAAGCTGCTCCCTGCGGTCGGTGACTGGCCATAGTCGCGGAAATAGACCAACGCTAAAGAGAGAAAAATACACACATACATTTTAAAAGAGCAAACTGATTTAATGGATTTCCCCCTTCTGTTTTTTTGGAAACTCTTCTCCCTAATTAAATATATCAAGCAAAATACGTCTAACTGGTATATAAAAAATAGTTGTAACTAGCTGATCAGGCAGACTTCATGCTGCCTATTATCAATATGGAATTTGCACAAAATTTAATCCACATCGATTTACATTCTTTTCATACCTTAATATTATTGTAACATCAATGATAAAAAATAAATAAAAAAATATTTGATTTTAAAGCTTTTATACGTGTTTAAAAATCCTTACTATTTTAAATTTTGTCACATGACCATAAACGATCCGGCTATTTTGTTACGTCAGATGATCAACCTAGTCACGCAGAATCAAGATTAGATGTGCACGTTTTTCCATTGAAAATCGGTGCTATGATCAAATTAATGAAACAGAATCAAGGAAAACGTAAAATAAGCAGTTTTACATGCGCACAAAATCACTAACAATTATTGTTTATCCTATACGTTTGGCGCATGATATAATGACTTAGAAGAGATATGATATTGCGCATATACCCCTCCCCCTCCGATGACGTCACGTGGTGAGTAACGTTATAGAAGTCCAACTACACACTTAAAACAAAGTCATTTGCAATCAAAAAGCTTATATACGTCAGTTTAATGCGGTTGAAGTTACATTCCACTTCGTCGCCTATATTGTCTTTTCAATATAATATAGGTCGCGGCACTAAATTTAATCTTTTTCGTTTTTCTATTACATATATATATATATATATATATATATATATATATATATATATATATATATATATATATATACGCACAAGACAAGTATAATAATTAAGGGGAGCCCATAATTAGCATTGGGGATACACAAACTTAAAACAGTAGGGAACACGTTCGCAAACATTTAGAGGGCGTTAACATTCATAAACTTGATTTGATCATCAGGTCACATAATCACAGTATAGTATTCTGATCTTAAAAAATTACTTCCAACTGTATGCACCTAAATATTAGTAAAATACGCAATTTGTTAAGAGGTTATGATGAAACGACAGCATATTATTGTTGCATTGGACTCACCACTTGACGGCATGCGCGTAACAGTTCTAAAAATAGTAGTCTGAATATCATATCTCTAGGTATTTGTATCATGCGTTTGGCGTGTCATTTGACAGGTAGCCCTTTCTTTTGGACCAAGTGACGTATCTGCATGAGCGCACGTTTCGAACTTGCTGCATGTATTTATTTTCTACAGTTAAACCATCTCTATTACGCAGTTCTGATATATCAAAATGTTTCTTTTATTGCGTACAATAAGATAGAAAACAAGAAAAATTCTGCAAATTCCCTATTGTGGTAATTTGACCTTTCCGCTCGCACAACATCATCCTGGCATTTCGTGTCGAAACCTCAAAGCATTGCAATGTTCACAAACAGTGCTCATTGTTCTGAAGTCGACCTATTCATCTACAGCGTAATCGACTGTTGGATCGTATCTGAACGTCAGACCCTCATATTGAATTGTCACGTTTGGGAGTCTGTTTTGTCTACGTTCCAAATTATTTTGTGCGCGAGCTCCAACTGAGCGAGTCGGACTCGACTGTATCCGTTGTTGCAGAGTCATGGTGATTCGCGCTTGAGAAATTCTTATTCGATTTGTCTTCAAACGCAGACTACGCTCTTCGTCAGTTTCATTGACTCGGCGATAGAGATGGGAAATTCTGATCTTTTCGAAGAGTCGGATGACGGGCTCCGGATCTTTTTAAAGATCCGGATCCTTGAACCGGTTCTTGAATCCCAATGAATCTCTGTCTTGCGTGACTGTGACTTGATACATACTGCATTCAGTAAGATCGACCAAAACAAAAGAGGAAATCAAGAGCGAGAACCTATTATACGGATTGAAATATATATCCAATATTATATTAATATGTTAAAAAAAGATTATGTCTTATGGCTACTTCAGTGCCATGTGCAAGAATTTTTAGTAAAAGTGGTCAAATTGTAACGGAAAAAAGGACTCCATTGAGAAATAAAAAAAATTATTGAAATATTTTTTTTACATGTTAATATGTAATAAATACTACGCGTTCTAAGTTGAATTCTGAATGTTTCAGGGTTCAGATCTCGGATCGTGTTATTTAGGTGTGCCTTATTCAACCCGAATGTTTTGATTCTCCTTTCGTTGCTCACGGCGCGGCGGGGCGGTGATCCGAGAGCCAAGAACGAGAACGTAACAACGGATCAACTGGATCAGGCCGTATTACTTTATAGGTGTATTTTTGCTACAATTAGTATGCCATCTTGAAGAGCTCTAATGGGAGCGAAATAGGTTTACGGTTTTAATTGTTGCGAGAATGCATCTAGCCTTATTGTTAATCAATGTTTCAAAAAAATGGAATGTATAATTATATTTTTATTGTTGATATTATTACCTACTATTTGATAAATAAGTAATTTACACAATATGTAGGTACAAGCAAAATAGATTCTACAAACGATATAATATAGGTATACCCAATAAAAAAATTATGAAACCTTCAATAATCTAAATACTTAAATTGCAACACGCTGGCTGAGCGTTCTAAGTTGAATTCTAAATGTTTCAGGGTTCGGATCTCGGATCGTGTTATTTAGGTGTGCCTTATTCAACCCGAATGTTTTAATTCTCCTTTCGTTGCTCACGGCGCGGTGGAGCGGTGATCCGAGAACCAAGAACGAGAACGTAACAACGGATCAACTGGATCAGGCATAACATACGTCAGAGTCAATAGCGGTCGGTTCGTTGCCTCACGACTCACTCACTACTCAAGATAGATCAAACTCGGATTCAGGATCCGTCATTCATAATTTTAAGAGTCTGTTTATTCAGATCTTTTTAAAGATCCGAATCTTTGAACCGGTTCAGATCTGATCCGGACATCTCTACTAGACGATCATGTCGTTGGTTTGATGTGCGCGTAAGTCGACCGATATTCCGACGCCTAATCGGTGGCATCTTTTCACACACTGAACTGTTGATTTGAATTCAGTTTAATTTTTGCAAAATATCATTTTTCAATGCGGAACCTGTTGTTACAGAATGATGAAGTACATAGCAGAACTGTCAAACTGGACGTCACACAGTGATGCCATATGTTGATATAGAGACTAATTTAACGAATTTCGGACGATTTTCGAGCAAAATGAAATAAAAATCATACGAATGGTCTGAGTTCAAGTGGGAACAGGACCTTCCGAGTTTTACCAATTTTCCGAGTTTTCCACTGCTATTTTTCTCTTCGAAAAGTCATTCTAAAACGAAAACATATTCCCATACAAAAATACAATAAAAAGATTGTGCGAATTTTTCGACTTTTCCGGTGGATTTTCCTAATATTTTATTTTATACAATTTGTCGTCACAACGAACACAGAAACCAAAACATATTCCCATACAAAAATACAATAAAAGGATTTTCCGAATTTTCTGACTTTTACGGTGGATTCTTCCAAAATTTTGTTTCATACAAACCTTGTCCTGACATTTACGAACACAACAAAAAAAACATATGCAAATCGGTCGAGCCATTCTCAAATGATGATGTCACTTACATGCAGCATTTGATTTTTATTTATATAGATAATGTAAAAGATTGTTGTACGTCTATACTTTCGGCATATACAACTTGCTTTGTTGCTAATTAGCTATTTTATTATTACGACTGTTTTTATGGTTATTACTGTTATACCTAAGTTGACTCTGTTTTCATGTTAAATAATGACATACGTCAGATAAATATTTTAAACAAGTCGTTGGTCATTTTTATTATATTTATTTTCTTCTCAAGAATTTTTTGATCAAAAAACCATAACATAACAACGGACTTTTATTTATAGTTGTCATTAATGCGTATAATCATATTCAATTTTCTTCTGTCTGGTGCTGACGCCAAGCAGTGAAACTGGTTACAGAGAAGAATACAAACACCTATGAACGCAAATAATAATTAGTCGCTACATCTGTATTTCGTTGTTTTTTTTTTGGTAATAGCTACTTTTTGATTCGTTCGTTACATGGATTAAATACTAACCCAACACGAATTAATCCATAATTTCCAGGTGATCTCACGCGCAGGTACAGGGCCGTTTGTTGTTATATGTTTTCCTTGGTATCTATCCGCCAAATATTAGATAATTAGAATTATGAGGTGGAGCCTCATCCTTTGAAAATACATATGTCTTGCACTGCGAGTGGCAAATCGATCGACAAATTATTTTATTATCTTGTTATTATAATAGCGTGTTATACAAGTAGAAGCCATTTGGCTTCTTTGTATAATACAGTGTTAAATTTGAGTCACAAGTGAAGTTCTATTATTATTATCGCGGGTACATTGCCATTTATGGCAGATAAGTATATTACCCAAGGGTCCTATTGAGGGCTGAGGGCAGCTTGAGTTCCTGTCTATTACCTTTGATTAAGAAAAGCACGGGTAGGCTGCTTGTATCAATCAGAACTGCCTATTGCATGGTGATGTAAGCGTTCTCTTTTTGATCTAAAGCGAGCCGGCTTGAGTGTGACTGATATCTCTCCTGTGGCGCCAGTCACTGTTGGTATCACATTAACTTGCCTCTGTTGCCACAAGTCCTTTACCTCTTTCACTATTATTATTGTTTTCACTATATATGCGGAAGAAAGCTTGAAAGGGAAAGTAACACCTTGTAACGATGCAAATAAAGGCACACCACTAAAGAACTGAACTAAGACCTCATACGGACACAGCCATATGCAACCAGTAATACATAGATATTAATTCAAACAACAGACACTTAATGGAGACACGGCCGCTAAGGAGAGGTGGTTTCAGAGAAACAAGGCATGCATCGATCACGTGAAAAGAAGTATCATCAGGACTTATCCGCCCCTTATCACCGTCTACTAGAAAATGAGAACGAGAATTCAGAATTCATTACATATTCAGCAAGTAGTGTGCAGCAGTAATTGGTCCGAGAAAGCCAGCCAGTTGCCATTTTGTACAGTATGATCCCAGCACTGTGGTATATGATCTGCCGGCTGTTACGAACAGTAGATGAGTCCTGGGCGTTATAGAGTAGCACGATCTGGATAGCTGACCTCGTCTGCACATTAGTTGAATCCTGATTGTAGACGACTGAAGGCTAAACTTCACCGCGACCCCCTCTCTTTTATGAACTCTCTTCGTTGAGCTAACCAAGCATCCAAAGAAATAAAGTTACAGCCTTTTGTGGATTCGAAAATAGCATGTTATGATGTAAATTGGAAAATGCATATTGTTTGATACAATGAAAAGAGTTGATCTGGATTGGAGAGATGGGCGCACTGTTATTAATCTATAATTGATTTTTACCAATTTCAAAGTTTGAACACTGACTTTTTACAAAAACTATAGAGCCAACTTTAAAATATTACACACCTTGTTATGATGCCACTTGTAGATGATTTTTGTCACAGGTTTATTTAAAAACAAGTGTTCCTTTAAAGGGAGCTTTTGAGTTTCATCAGGAAATGTTCTCGCCATGACATCCAGTATGGTAGCGTATCCCCTGCCATCCCAATTGAGCTGTTGATTACCTGGACAGTCTTCAAAATGGGATACCAGGGCTACCTTCTGTAAATCAAATGCCCCTTCCAAACTTCTGTGAAAACTGGTAATCGTTAAAATGGCTTCGACCAATATTTTTAGTTTTTCTTTCTCGTCTTTGTACTTTTCTAGAATCGTTTTATCATATCTAAAAAATAAAAAAATATGTTATTTACATGCATTATGTCCTAAATTGAAACCAGTTTTAAAGAAGCAAACATAATGTGAGGAATTATGGACAAAACTACTCTAAATATTTTTTCTAAGGCATAATTGGCACCTTTATAGGCTAACCAAAGTAAGTGGCTATTGGAACCTCCCAAAACGATGGTACTGCATTAGCATTGCTTCATAACAGGGGCTGTCTCTTTACCCTCTCTTTTTTTTTTCTTATCTCGCGTTTGCCCCACATCCCCCGTTCTGCTGTGAGACTAGGGGTTCGGGAACGAGTATGGGAATAAATTTTTACATATCTGTCTTTGGTTCTTGCCTATCTCCTCTTGCAATAAGGACGGTTGTTGGAGAACTTCCTGGACTCTTTCCTCTCTCCCTCTTATAGCTATTATGCGCCGGATGACGCTATAGGCTTGCTTCCAGGTGTTCTCGCTCTGAGGCAAGCTCTACATCATGTTCTGTGCATCGAACACATTTCCAGTTTTTTGGTGGTAGCTACGTCTTTGTATCACCAACGACTTATGGGCCAGCCTGTCATTGTAGAAATAATTTTTTAAGATGTAGCTCAAGACACCCTATAATTAATATATACAATTTTTTTTCATATCCTGTATAATAACAGATATATTGAGCTTTATTGATTTTTGTTACGAAAATTCTACAAAAATTATAAACCATTAACGATAAACTCTATAGCTAAGACTACTGCCAAGCGTCAGAGAAAGGGTCTATTTGAAATGAATTTTCTGGAAACATTTTATTAAAATGAAGGACAATGACGGTTCAAACTAAGACATCAGGGCTTGTAAAACATTCTTCTTGAGACATTTTATTTCCATAGCCTGTATTAGATTCAAGTTCTTTTCCTAAATGTTGCCAATTTTGACGTTTAAATCGCAACTTTGACGTTTTGTGAAAAACCCTAATATATTTTTGTTTAAATGCTTGTAACTTTTTTGTCTTTTGGCCTACAGAGCTAAATTTTGGTAGGTAGCTTGCCTATAATGATATAAGTGGCTATTGGAACCTCCCAAAACGATGGGACTGCATTAGCATTGCTTCATAACAGGGGCTGTCTCTTTACCCTCTCTTTTTTTTTCTTATCTCGCGTTTGCCCCACATCCCCCGTTCTGCTGTGAGACTAGGGGTTCGGGAACGAGTATGGGAATAAATTTTTACATATCTGTCTTTGGTTCTTGCATCTCCTCTTGCAATAAGGACGGTTGTTGGAGAACTTCCTGGACTCTTTCCTCTCTCCCTCTTATAGCTATTATGCGCCGGATGACGCTATAGGCTTGCTTCCAGGTGTTCTCGCTCTGAGGCAAGCTCTACATCATGTTCTGTGCATCGAACACATTTCCAGTTTTTTGGTGGTAGCTACGTCTTTCACTATCTCACCGAGGACAGTGAAGGAGGGCATGCTCTGCATCATCCGGCTCACTGCAGTAAAGACAGACATTGGTATCCGCTTGATTGCGATCATGGAGATAGTTTTTAAAGCAACCGTGACCAGAAAGGGCTTGTGTTTTAACCTGGGCTTGGGTTAAATAGTAGTCCACTCCTCCGTAGGGTCTCTGCAGTCATGTCTCGATTCTTGGTATAAATGTTTGCGTCCATATTTCGTGCTGTGCCTGTTCCCACCTCTGCTGATGGCAGCAGCCTGTGGAACATTTTGTACGATGACTCTTAAGAATAGAGATGCCAGCTGGAGCGACCTCGATTGATTTCGCAGATGACCCGGCGCTAATAGTAACTAGGAGAAACCGAGAAACATCCAGATCCAGAGCCAACATGCTCTGTAGATGGCTACAGAGCATATATATATATATATATATATATATATATATATATATATATATATATATATATATATATATATATATATATATATATATATATATATAAGGTTTGAAAAATAAGTTTGTATGTAAATTAAGCATTTAAAACTTGTTTTCTTACTGTTGTTTAAAATAATTTAAGGTATGTCATTTCAAATTTAAAGTAGGGTTAATATGACTTTGACATTGACAGCATTTCATTTATCAGATTTTGTATACATAGACATAAAAAACATTTCTATGCTCAGAAATGTGACACTTAGTTATATTTCTAGCTTGCTTTGCATTCAATTTGAAATGAACTAAAAATAATTGAATCAAAGTTAGCTCTCTTCAATTTGGTACATAATAGGCAGAGGATGCCAGTGCAATTTGTCAATGCAAAAAAGTGAAAATCAATTAGAAAATCGGCCAAATAAAGTATGAAAACTGTTGGAAACTATTAATTAATTAATAGTGTGTCCCCTATTTAAGAAATAAGCTCAAGGGAAATACTGCAAAAAAGATATGTAAATATCAGAATAATAATTGACGCTACAGACGCGTTGTTTGAAGTAGGAATTCCACAAGATGGCTGCCTAGCAACAATTGGATTTTGACGCAGCCTACAGCGCAGCGGTTGGCAAGGAAAAAACTAGGAAGCTCAAAGGTATTAAAACTTCTGTAATAAATAAAAAGATCTGTTTAAATAGAAGTAGATGGAACTTTTAAATTTCGCAAATCAATGAGTGAATGGAATTTAAGTCATTGATGTATATAAACCTATGATCTGTTTGTAGTATTAAAATTTTTATCAAAGATAAAACCGAAATAAAAAGAGCTCAAATAGTAATACAAGAATTTCATGATAAGTAGTGGTGTAAATTTGTTAATTTTGTTATTTCTTTACCATTATAAAGCTGGTGAAATAAAACTAATATATATATATATATATATATATATATATATATATATATATATATATATATATATATATATATATATATATATATATATATATATATATATATATATATATATATATATATATATATATATATATATATATATATATATATATATATGTATGTCTTTAGGAATATTGCACTACACTGTAATCACTTTTAAATATACACTTTATTTGTTTGCTGTAGGTTTGTGATTTCTCATTGGTTTGCGCGGAGTGCAGTTTCGAACCGTCCCGGTTCATCATCAGCACGCTACTGACTGTTATAGCTCCTGTCTGGTCTACGTCTGAGATTGTACGTGGCGCATACGAAGCTCACAGCGCATGCGCCACGTACCTCAGACGTAGACCAGACAGGAGCGATAACAGTCACTAGCGTGCTGATGATGAACCGAGACGGTTCGAAACTGCAGTCCGCGCAAACCAATGAGAAATCACAAACGTACAGCAAACAAATAAAGTATATATATATATATATATATATATATATATATATATATATATATATATATATATATATATATATATATATATATATATATATGTATATGTATATGTATATTTATATATATATATATATATATATATATATATATATATATATATATATAATTTTAAATTAGTATTATTGTTTGAGAACATGAAAAATGTATCTAAATTTTATAATTTGAGCAAATAAAAGGGAATCATATAATCATTAAATTCATTTATTTTCAAATTATAATAAAACTCTGGTCGCAGCATGTGCGTTATGGTAGTGAATTTTCATAAAACTATTTTTTAATAGCAATAATGTGTTTTTTAAGAAAGCAGGCATCACATTTGGTTACCAGTATAATCTATATAGTAAAAACAATGTGCCATGTTTCATCAAAATAACTTTATTGTTTGAAAATGTACAAAAATTTCTGAAAGTAAACTCAAAGTGTTCCCGAAAAAACTCGTTTCTTGGTCAACCTTATAGGTTAATAGCAAATTGAGCTATTCAAATATTAAGCATTTGATCAAAATTCGCTACCATAACGCACTTACTGCGTCCAGAATTTTTTTCTTACAAACATGCATTATATTTCGATTGAAAATGCAAAAATGCAATAACATAAGGTGTGTTTGATTAAAAAAAAAAAAGAAAATTTGTATCACCAACGACTTATGGGCCAGCCTGTGATTGTAGAAATAATTTTTTAAGATGTAGCTCAAGACACCCTATAATTAATATATACAATTTTTTTTTTCATATCTTGTATAATAACAGATATATTGAGCTTTATTGATTTTTGTTACGAAAATTCTACAAAAATTATATACCATTAACGATAAACTCTATAGCTAAGACTACTGCCAAGCGTCAGAGAAAGGGTCTATTTGAAATGAATTTTCTGGAAACATTTTATTAAAATGAAGGACAATGACGGTTCAAACTAAGACATCAGGGCTTGTAAAACATTCTTCTTGAGACATTTTATTTCCATAGCCTGTATTAGATTCAAGTTCTTTTCCTAAATGTTGTCAATTTTGACGTTTAAATCGCAACTTTGACGTTTTGTGAAAAACCCTAATATATTTTTGTTTAAATGCCTATAACTTTTTTGTCTTTTGACCTACAGAGCTAAATTTTGGTAGGTAGCTTGCCTATAATGATATAAACCGGCGTATAAAATTTAGTTGTCCTTACTTTGTTAATTTTGAAAATATAAAAAAAATTCGATTTTTTTCGAAAGAAAACACAAAATTTTCCGGAAAAACCTCGGCGGATTTTCCTGGTTAACGAACTTATCCAAGCCACTTGCGAAAGGAAGGTACTCACCAAGTTTTATCAAAATCGGTCCATTATTTTTTAAGTTATAGGTGTGACACATAAATATATATATATATATATATATATATATATATATATATATATATATATATATATATATATATATATATATATATATATATATATATATATATATATATAAACATATAAAGTCTGAAACTGACCTCGGATTTGGGTTCCGGGGGTCCTAAATAGCGCTCATTTGAAGAAATTTTTTCAAAATTCAAAAGTCGGGATCTCCTCATTAGTGAAGTTTTTTAAGAAAATTCACTAAAAGAGAACTCACTACATACCCTAGCAGTATGGGGTCAATAGTCGGGCAAATATAAACACATATAAAATTAAAAAAACGTGCATAGAAAGATAAATAACAACAAACATAAAATAAAACACATTTTATTTGCAAAATCATCAGATATTTCAGATATTTAACATAATTAATATAATTGTCGCCTAAAAGTGGGCAGCTCGAAAAGCTCAATCAAAAATCTATATAATAAGTAACTAATATCAAGCTTATATATATATATATATATATATATATATATATATATATATATATATATATATATATATATATATATATATATATATATATATATATATATATAACGTCGGCCTATTTCCGCGACTATGGCGAATCACCGACGCCAGGGAGCAGTTTCACCTCACTATCCTGGAAATTTTGCCGAACCCCTGTCTTTCTGTAAGGAGGGTGGGGATCTTTAACGTGCCCAACATCGCATGGACACGGGACCGACGGCTTTACGCCCCCTCCGAAGGGCGGAACGTGCAGACATTCAACTTGCTCAAATACAATGCCAGAACCTCGGTTGATGTTAATTTTACAGTTTGTACTGAAAAAGTGAAAGGAGTGCGCCGGGATCGAACCCAGTACCCTTCGGTTCAAAGGCACACGTTCTTACCTCTGAAACACCGAGTTCTATATATATATATATATATATATATATATATATATATATATATATATATATATATATATATATATATATATATATATATATTGTTTGCTGTACCTTCTGTGATTTTTTATTTGTTCCTGGTTCATCATCAGCACGCTACTGACTCTGATCGTTCATGTGTGTTCCATGTCTAAAGTTGTGCGTGACGCCTGCGTGTTGAGCTTCTATTGGTCACACGTACAACTTTAGACATAGAACACACAGGACCGATCAAAGTCAGTAGCGTGCTGATGATGGTAGGTTAGAAACAGCAGTCCACGTAAACAAGTAAAAAAGGCTGGACGCAGCAAGTGCGTTATGGTAGTGAATTTTGATAGAAATGATCTGGCATCAAATATTGTGATATAACTTTTTTTTTCGAACCTCGGTGGTGAAGTGGTAAGAACGTGTGCCTTTGAACCGAAGGGTAGTGGGTTATATTCCTTTCACTATCGGGGTTTAGTTTCAGTTTTTATCTGTTAACACATGTACGCATTTCTACGGTAAGGCTAATATAATTGTTATTTTACAAGATACGAGAAAAAGTTTTATACGCTAATTATAGCGTGTCTTGAGCTGCATCTTATAAAATTATTTTGACAATCACAAGATGGCCCATAAGTCGTTCGTGATACTTACTTTTTTTTTTCGAACACCCTTATATTATGGCATGTTTGCATTTTTGATCGAAATATGATGCATGTTTGAAAGAAAAAATCGAGACGCAGTAAGTGCGTTTTGGTAGCGAATTTTCACTAAATGCTTTCAATAACTCAATTTCTATTAACCCAATATTTGTTGGCTAGGAAACCAGTTTTCTCGGAAACATCGTAAGTTCAAGGTTGAAGCCTGCTTGCATTAGAGAGACATATTTGCCATTAAAAACATTTTTATGAAAATACACTTCCGTAACGCACTTGCTGCGTCCAGACTTTTGTTTTTCAGGGATAATAAGACTAGAACCAATGTCTTACGAAAATTTGGCAGGCTGCGAAGCCCTGAATCCATATCGGGCCGGGAAATTTTGACGTTTCTGCGTACACTGATTTCAAAATTATGAGATAATTAAATGGTCCAATCGTTATGAGTTTAGTAGTATAAAACAGTCGCGAAAATTCAGTCAAACGTGTTTAAAGAAATCTAGACCCTTTGGTTAGTTTTACTATTTACACAAAACTTACTCACTCCTTAATCAAGTAGTCTCCCAAAGACAACTCCTTATCTTCTTCAGTTTGATGATCATCAAAATTTAATATAAAATTAAATAGTTTTTGTGACATATCATCATCTAGGATCTGACCATTGGAATAAACAAACTCAATTTCTTCGGATGACGTTTTTAGGATATCATATTTTTCAACCATCTGAAATACACTGTTATTTTTTTCTCCGTGACACCATTGTGCACCAAGATCAACAAACGCATCGCCAAAAGGCACACTATGGACCCTGCCTCCTCTCCTGCATTCAGCTTCGAATATTGAAACATCGGTTATCCCATAACTAAGTAGTCTGGTTGCTGCAGCGATACCGGATGGGCCAGCTCCAACAATTATAACACTAAATGCTTCAGCATAATTATCCCCATGGTAGAAAACATATTGCACAATTAACAATACACATATTGGCCGTAAACGAAACATTAGTTTCTTTTACGAAGAAACTAACAAAAAAAATAAAATCTAGTTTACTTTGTTTACTACCACATTTAAATGTCCTTGAACTTTTTGAAATAACTATGTGATAAACTTTGCCACTTTAGAATCACGCATCGTCCAATACCTCTTGACCGAATTTAAAAAAAATATAGTTAGATAATACTAGTCCTTGTGCTAAATTATGTTTGTCAGATTGTTCTACTTTTGTTATAACGTAACTCAACACAGGACCCGAGTTACTGACCAGATTGTTGTTCAGTAAGAAGACCGATAATGTTTATTTTATCAATAAGAGCAATATACGGGGGTTTCTTTAATATAAAAGAGCATCCAATATCAGATTCCAACAAAAACAGTAGAAAACTAAAGAGATATAAATTAACTGTTTAATTTTGTGTTTAGGTTTTTAGCCAATTTTCGTATAAAAAATTCGCCAATGAAGAGATATGTGAGTTTTGAAAAAAATTCATCAAATGAGTGCAAACTAGGTCCTATAGAATCCCTTTTTTTAATGTCAACAACACACCACGAGGGCTTACAGCCTAAATACTATCGTACCGTGGGTGCTGACAAAGAAGAAAGAGGCAACTTGTTAATTCTGGACTTTTTGGTTTTGAGGTTCGGAGGAGAAGGAAAAACATGTGCCGGCAAGGAATTCCACAACTTGGAAGTCCTCGGGACAAAAGGGCGGACATAACAAGATGTTCTATGTCTGGTGACCTGGACAGTAAAAGGGTGCATTCGTTCTGTTCCCCTGGTAGATCTGTTGGGGGCAGCAGGTGGAGGAACTATGGAAGAACGCTCCTAGCTGGGGTCAGTTTCAAATGACATATATAGTGACTTTCCAAAAAATCCGAACACCCAGTAAGACTCGCCTAATTGCAATGAAATTTTCTACTATTCTGTTTTTCCCCTGATAAGAAATGATAATTGTTAAATGATTGTTTTTTCAGTAACATACTTCGAACCCCGCTGGATGCAGAAACCACGGAAAAATTTTCTTGTTCACACCCCACAAAGAAAGGACCAGGAGTAAATAGGGGTGTTGGGCGGGGCAGAAGATAATAGGATATATGAGCACAAAATGCGAAGAAAACACATTAATCGGACCTCGGAAGGCTGCCTTTTACACATTTTGAAGCCATACACCCCTTAAACCCTGCCTACCCCGCACAGCACCCATATTCGCCGCAGTCCCCGTAACTTTCTCGAGGCTTGCTGACAGAAAATTTGTCTTGTGGTTTATGTAACGAGGGTGGGGAAAACCACACGGACGAAGGATCCGCCCCCCACCCCACCCCGATTTAAAAACACGGCGCAGTGAAACTGAGAAACACCCAAATGCTCTTCTGCGTAGTACCACCGTCTACGATGAGCAAGTTCCACGTAGGCATAAGCGTCCAAAGCTTATACTTACCCGATAACGCCCCTGCTGCAAAAATAGAATGGAAACATTCAAATTTCTTGTTCACACCCCCCAAGGAAGTTTTGGGGCCAGGAGTTGGGCGGGGTAGAAGATAAAAGGATATATGGGCACAAAATGCGAAGAAAACAGCTTAATCGGACCTCGGAAGGCTGCCTTATACACATTTTGAAGCCATACACCCCTTAAACCCTGCCTACCCCGCACAGCACCCATATTCGCCTCAGTCCCCGTAACTTTCTCGAAGCTTGCTCACATAAAATTTGTCTTGTGGTTTATGTAACGAGGGTGGGGAAAACCCCACGGACGAAGGACCCGCACCCCACCCCACCCCAATTTAAAAACACGGCGCAGTGAAACTGAGAAACACCCAAATGCCCTTCTGCATAGTGCCACCGATTACGCTGAGCAACTTCCAAGCGTCCAAGGCTTATACTTACCCGATAACGCCCCTGCGGCAAAAATATAATTGAAACATTCGAACCCAAACGTCATTGTGTGAAATCTTTCCGGCGGAGGTATGGACTAAAATCCGGTACTCCTAGGGAGGGAGTTTTAGTGAGTATGAATCTCACAGTACCTCGATATCCCACACACTACGGTGTTGAGCATGAGGTCTGCATGATGCATTTCTTCCTCCTGGATCCCAAAAAAACTGAGAAACGGATAGCGATAGGTAACTGAGGGGGAAAGAGTTTACAGAGAAGAGGCATGTAACAATACGAACAAAAATAAGGTAGAAAATGTAAAGAAGAAGTTTTATTTATTTTTACTTACTGCAGCAGGTCAGAAGCGGCTGAATGTGGCCCTGGCACATGCCGCCTTGCTTCCAGCCACAAGGGCTCAAAGTTCAGAAAAGTGAACAATCATCACTACACAGAAAGCACACACGTTATATCCGCATTGTCGCACGATCGGCAAAACACTCAGAGTTTACAGTTGGTCCAACCATTACCAAATCAGAGATAGGAAAATAGTTGCAAAAATTCCAGACCTCCAAATGTACCGAACTCTATAAAACGTAAGGCGTAACTGAGCAAACAAAGGGAGAACGAAAAGTAGATCCTGCGTAGTGCGTAGAAAGCAAAACTGGCGGCGAGCAGTCAGCTGTTATTCAGAGACACAACAAAACAAACAAAGGGCCGTATAACATCACAGTGAACTGTTGCGTAAGACAGAGTCGCGCTAAGGCAATAAAGGAAAAGTGTGAAATTTTCAAAAAAACTTTGAATGCAAATAACTCAGCAAAAGCAAGAGTACAAAAGGCAGGAATAATGTCAGCGTGCATGTACGATACCAAGCTTTATCTATCAGCAGTCGTTGTATCTAAAACTGTTCGGGAGGTTGTCTGCAAATTCACCATGGTAACAATATGGATAAAAAATTTAGCAGGTGTACACTTTTTTACTTTTGTTTTATGAAAGATTATCTCTTTAAATTTGCGTTTCCTTCAGCTTGAAGCAATATTTCGTAGCGATTTGTGCTCAGTTTATCAAGTCATTAAGTCATTACGCCAACGAAACAATTACAATCATATAAGTAAATTCGAAAGGGGGCGCATTGTTGGTATGCGGGAATTTAGTTTTTCAATCACAAATTTCCGACCGCATAGGACGCAGTGTGTAAACAGTGTTGGTTCAGGCGGTCTGAAGAATATATCGATAATAGTAGTCATTTATCTGGAGGACCTCGAGAAACTTCAGCACGGGAAGATCGTCATTTGAGAATTGCGGCTTTACAAGATAGTGTTTCCACAACTCGTTCGATTAAAAATGCTTGGTTGTGAGCTTCACAACAAAGAATTGCAGCACATAATACGTGCTTTTGGGCTTTGTTAGTATAAACCATTTTTATATTTCCCTATACCTCGACCTCATGCGGCTCGTCTTGAGTGGTATGTATCGGTAGATCAAACTGAATGGAATCTTGTTGTGTTCCCTGACCAGTCCCCATTCTGCCATTCGGTCCACGATGGTCGCAGAAGAGTAAGACTATTAGGTGGAGAACGCAGAAATTTAGCATTTGCTGTGGAACGGCATATACGACCCTTATACCGGGGGTAGATGATATGGGGTGCGATAACACACGGTGGCAGGTCACCTCTAATTTTTATTGATACGAAACGTACTACAGCCTCTTGCACTGCCATGCCTTCGAGGTTTAATTGAACCCATTTTCCAAGACAAAACAACGCACGTCCTCATACAGCAAGGATTACTAGAAGGTTCTTACAAGAAAATAATGTGACCCCTTTTCCATGGCCTTCTCGTTCCCCAGACTTGTCGCCAATCGAACATATGTGCGATACGATTTGCAATCGACTGGATGATTTACCCCAACCACCAAATAACATATTTGACCTTGGTTGTAGAAGTGAAGCCTGGGATGACACCGTCAGGATACCATAAATCATTTAATTTTAAGGGTGCCTCGAAATTTTATAGAATGCATAAGAAACCGCTGCGGATCCACTCATTATTAGATAACTATGTTATTTTTTAATATTTTAGTTTAAAAATGTAAATATATACGGTAATATTTGGAATAATAGTAGTAATTTAAAAATAAATAAATTAATCGAAAGATGTGTTGAATAAAACTTGTTGGCCTACCTTTTTCAGGTATTTGTGCACAATTTAAATGTTTGGCCAGCTCAAAGTGTCCTTGGTAACATGTTTTTTTTTTAAATCAAAATCTATATTTTCTTGGAATCATCGAACAGTGTGATCTATACGACAGAGTCGCTTTCGGTGGTTAACTAAGTACTGAGTTGTCACAAAAGCTTTTATAAATACAAAATGTTAGGTCACCATCTTAGTGCGTAAATAGGTACTATGTTGTTATGACAGCTTTATTAAAGGCAAAATGTTATACATAGAGACTGTGTACACAACAAATCAACGATTTTTTTTAAAATCATCATCCCTGTTACCTCATTTCCTAACACAAGGAAAGCGATATGTAAGGCTAGATGCATTTTGACCATAGCCCTACATACTCACAATGTTCCCTGAGGCCAGCTACCTATAGCAGAGTCCCTTTGGATGTGTTTTGCATGCCATTAGTATAGCACACTGACAAGCTCTAATGAGAGTGAGACCGTTGTGTTTCTAAAGAAAATCAAAGTGTATTTAGACACAGTATGAATGTACACCGATTTAAGTGAAAATATGAGGCATGTGGAACCTATGGAGCGTATTATGTTTTGTCCAAGCTTGCCAGTATCGCCGTCAACTCAATTAAGATCTTAAGACATCGTAGTATGCCTAGTGCGTGGCAGAGATTACACCCAAGCGATTAAAGATAAATAATTTTCTAGCATGACAGATGCTGTTATGAAAAATGACTGAATGGAAACCGCAAACATTGGGAAACAACTTCGTCAACAACTTTGCGAAGGACATACCTTATGACAGGCATACCGTTTAAATATATGACGAATACCACTTACATATTTGCATTTCCCTTGCAGAGAAAGCTGGGCAGGAAAATATCATCTACTAAAGTTACCACCATATACCAACCATGTATCTTAACCAGTGGACCCAGCTCTTTTTAGACCACTGAAGCGCAAGTGTATTTTGCTTGTAGAGTCCTTCAATTTGGTACTCATGTCAGGGGATTGTGAGGAAAGAAAAAATGCGCCATCTTGGAGCGTCCGCCATATTAAATTGTTGATAATGACAGCTAGCCTATACTGCATTGTCACCTGACTTCGATAAATAATTCACAGCAGATGACGCCGGGGGTGATTCCGAAGAAAATAGAGTGAGTGAGGAAACCGTAAACTGGAGCGAAAACATGGACCTCGATTTCTCAAAACAAGAACTGGCGGAAACGGCCAGATTAAGACCTAAACGTAAAGCCCCAGGCATCGACGGTTTTCCGTCAGCGTGGCTGCAGCACTGGTGGCAGGGGAAGAACTTTTAGAAGTGTTAAATGGCTGCTTGAGGAGCGGGCACAGATTTCGTGGTTACCCAAACCAGCGGGCCAAAAGCAAAGACCGATGTGCTTGTTACCGGTCATCGGAAAGGTGTATGACCAGCTGTTGGTGACAAGACTATCATACTACCTAAAGAGAAATTAACGGCCTGACAGACAGTAGGGCTTCCGTAAAGGAGGCGAAACGATAAATGCGTTGACTAAAACCATGAACGGAATAAGAAAGGCGGACGGGGCTGGGCAGCATGTCCTACTGGTAGCGTTGGTCATTAAAAATGCCTTCAAGACGGCCTGTTACCACATGCTCAGAAAACCACTGACAGAATCTGGCTGTCCGGGTAACCTGGCCAAAGTGGTAGCCAATTTCCCAGAGGAGAAGGGCGTCACTTCTGAAGGGGTGACGAAAGATTCCAGCAAGAGCTGCCCACAAGGATCATGTTTAGGCCAGATCCTGAGGCTACTTATAAGGGAGGACTGATTTAAGGAAATCGACTCCATAGAACCAGAAGAGGCGGAAGCAAAAATCGAGGTCCAGGCTTTTGCGGACGACCAGCTTATCACTATAACGACACCGTCAAGAAGGAAACTCAAGGCAGCATACCTGGGAAGCATGCCAGAATTGGGCATCGGCTCACAACTGGAATGCGCCTCCGGACTGAAGCAGGCGCTCTACAGGGGTGCGAGGTAACGTACCAAAGCGCGGACACAAAGGCACCCGGTCATCAATATGCGAGACGTAGAGCTTACCAGATACGTAGGTGGCAAGATAGCAGTGGCGGCGCATATGGTATGAGCGGTAGTGGGAAAGATGTGGGGGACGGATCCAAAGACTCTTAGGGTCATATATGAGGGAGCAGTGAATTCAGCTCCCTTCTATGGCGTCGAAATCTGGGGTGAACGAGCGAGGGATTCTAGGGTAACCCGGAAATTTCAGTCGACCCAAAGGCCGTTTCTGTTGGACATAACGAAGGCCTACAGAACAACTTCTAAGGCAGCACTGGCGGTGCTGGCTGGGTGTTCACCTTTGTGGCTGGAAGCACAGGAGCGGCATATCAGATGGGAAGGCGGCAAATTTGAGGAAAAACCGGCATATGGAGAAGGATCTCACCCGGCGGAGCAGAGTAAAAGCTGGGCGATAACAGGAGGAGCAGAAAACAGAACGGTGGATATACACAGGCGTATTGAAAGCTGGAGTCGCGGTTGGAATAGGCCTTGTAGCCTATGAAGACAAAGGAGTAATTGAAAGCAAAAGGCTAAAGCTTCAGGACGGACACCCGGTGCACATGGCGGAATTGTTCGCGGCGGGTACGGCAGTGGAAAAGGCCGCCACTACACAGGGTGGTCCCGTCCGCATCACTTCCGGTAATAGAGTCGCCTTGGACATGCTCACCAGGAGGAAGGGAGGAACGGCCGACAGCTTCCACAGAAAGATGGCAGTGGTGGAGCGCGAGGGAGCAAAAAATAATCTGTGGTGAGGTAGCGACCAGGTCGAAGGTATCGTAAAGGCCGACGCGAGAGCAAAAGCCGCCAGAAGTGACGCCGTAGGTCACTAAAGGGTAAACAAAGTGCCAAGGAGAACACTAACGTTGCGTGACAGAGGCACTGTGACGAGCAGACAAAGGGTAGGACCACTTATCGATACATAGGCAGCGTGGGTGCGGGCCTCAAGAGCTGGAGTCAGGGCGGTGATCTTGTTGACTGGTGACGGGTCTTTCAAGTGCTACTTTAGCAAGTTTAACCTAAGGCCCGAAACGGGAGTTTGTGTGCGGAAACGGAGGGCAGGAGACAGCAAGACATGCGCTGGAAGACTGCCAGATGGAAAATCGTAGGACGGCAAGAGAAAACTTTGTGAGAAAATAGAACAGGGTTGAAGGTACCTACCCGTTTAAGGTAACTAGGTCTACCAAGAACGAGGAAATCAGGAATCTCTGTGAATGGTCCAAGGAACTGGAAGAGGAAACGCGGAGCTAAATTGGGACAAACCGCGAAGAAAGAGAGAGCGCCGAATAGATAAATAGTGGAGATCTCGGGAAAAGTGAGGGTAAAGTGAATGTTCGTATGAATGTGAGGGGGGGTTCTATGGGTCTAAGGTCTTAAATTACCTGCTAAATTTTGACTGTGTGGATGTTGTAGGCGTTTCTTTGAGGGTGCCTTCGACCTAACAGTGTAGGAGGATACCATGGCCTAAAGTCTTCCGACAGGAAGCTAGAGGCTGCGGCCTCAAGATAGTAAACTTTCGCCTGCTTTATATTCGTTATTCAAATTTTAGCCCAATTTATAAGGGGAATTGGTCTAAAATTGACTTGCAAGATTTGAGATGAACATACTAGCATACTAACAGGTGAAGTTAAATAAAAACTTGCAAAAAACAGAAGAATATTAACAGGTTAACATTTATTACAACCACATATGTAAAAAAGATTATTGTGAATTCGGTAATAAATTTAGTGTTGCTTCTTGTTCGTCAAAACACCTAGAAGTCTATCCGCTTCTCTGTAACCAGATTCCATAGCTCCATGAACTGTTCCAAAATGATTGACATGTGTTGCTTCCCCAGCAAATAACAATACGGGTACGCCACTGTAGTTAGTCAAGGGTTCAGCTAAAACTTTGTGACTGTCAGATCCCTCGTTAAAGTACTCTCTTGATTTTACAGTGTCAAACGAATAAGTCCCAAGAAAATGCGGGTTTGTACACCAACCAGTACTGAAATTAGAAAACATAAAATTACATTTTTAGATAAATCAAGCAAAGCAATAACAGTAAATTTTGTTGGGATCGTAGTAATGACATTAATTCTTCGATCGAGGATCTTAGCCAGAAAGCAATAATGCCAATGGCTCTAGTGGTGGTGTTAACTGTAGTAATCTGATCTTTCCGCCAAGGTTTATAGATTAGATAGGTTGTCTGGGAACTCCCTACCAATCAGAGAGTGGAGCGGGAATATGTAACATTTATTCCCAATTTAAATCTAGTGGAATAATAGTGCATTGAATATTGAAATCAGGCGGCATTTTTCTGTTTGTTTTTCAAAGTTATGTTCTCTTTGAACTTACAACAAGATTAAATATTTAATAATAAGTTGAAATTAAGATTTTTTTCACATAATAGCAAAAAGTGTTGAAATTTTAGGATATTAGTCGATTTCAAATTAATGGATTCAATTAATTGGTTTACCTTGGAAAGAATTTAAAAAATTAATTATCATTTAGGAAATTATAAATTCATAATGCCTCAAATTGGACAGAATGTTTTTCTTGTAAACCGAAGCCTAGTTTTTTTTTTCAACAACACACCACACAGCCAAAATACTATCGTACCGTGTGTGTCAACAAGGAGGAAAGAGGCAACTTGTTAATTCTGGACTTGAAGGTTTGGAGGTTCGGAGGAGAAGGAAAAACATGTGCCGGCAAGGAATTCCACAACTTGGAAGTCCTTGGGACAAAAGAGCGGGCATAACAAGATGTCCTATGTCTGGTGACCTGGACAGTAAAAGGGTGCATTCGCTCTGTTCCTTTGGTAGATCTCTTGGGGGCAGCAGGTGGAGGAACTATGGAAGAAAGCTCCTCTGAGCAGTGCCCGTGCAGATATCTATTAAAGAGAGGGGCCACCAACGGCACGTCGCTGGGCAAGGGATGGCAGCCTTTGGGTGAGGGTAGGGTCACCGATGAGACGTATATAAAGGATTTTCCGAATGATTTGACTTTTCCCGTGGATTTTCCCAAAATTTTATTTCATACGAACCTTGTAACGACAATTATGAACACAACAAAAAACATGAGCCGGCATTTGATTTTTATTTATATAGATTATATAAATATGGATATAAAAAAGTAAATTAAATTTTTTTCTCGCATTAAAGAATATTTATGCTGCTTTCCGAAAAAAATATATTATTGTAATGATATAAATTAATTAAATAAACCTACCATATAATATCGTCAATATGAGTAATGTTATACTTTCTACTAAAAAATGTTTTTAAGACGTATTGCATTCCTCCCTTTATTGTGTCGTTAGATGCTACTTCAACTAATGGTACTATATCGCCAGTTACCCACGCAATCAGAACATTAGGATCATTTTCTGCAGTGTGCAAGAATTTGATGTGGCTTATCCATGATTCCTTATCCTAAAATAAAGTAATTTTTAACTTCATGATGTCTGATAATATTTTTAAACAAATTGTTACGATAAGGATTCTTTCGAGAACCCAATGATAAACTGTCATTCCTCTGATTACGCTAATTTTTTTAGCGAAACGATCGACAAGTTTCAAAAATGTTTTGTGGTGAACAGAGTTGTCCAAAGCATATTTATCAATGATCGTCACAAGTTCCAATCTTCATTCAGATTTGTTGTTGTTGTTCGCGATTTTTTGGCTGCGGATAATTATCCATTAGCCCATTGTCCGAGTTAATTTTCCGGTCGAGCGTTAGATCATGCACTTCCGTATTTTTCTATACAATATTTCATCGTGGCTCCAACCATTATGTCGTTTTCATTATTATTACTATTATTTTTAATATAATTAACTAGGCTAAGTACAACAATATTCTTACCATTTAATATATGCGTTTTTTTTTCTTTTCTTTTTTTCTTCTAATTGGTCCCTTTTCCTTTTTTTACAGTTTTTTTAATATTTTTTATTTTAAGTTTTTTGTTTATTTTAAGTTTTTATTTGTTCAGTTTTTTTTCAATGAGTCGGGAATACACGGGGACACGAATCGCCTAATTACCATTCAAGGCTCACAAAACACACACAGACTGGGCCACGGTTTGAATAAAAGTATAAACAAATGGGAGATACAAAGGATCTTAAAACTAAGCTTTACAAATGTTTCTTTACAATATTTACTTAAATGACTAACAAATGATTATTACACATATACTGTTCACATCTTAAAACCAAATTATTGTTAATTTATATAGTATTTTTGCGTGCGATTGTCAAACTAAAGTCATTTTTGTCTCCTACAAATTTAAACATTTTAGCAAAAATATGGATTGTTTGGTAAGAATAGCAGTCAGGAAGACATTATGGAATAGCAGAGATTTATGGTAAATGAAGGTGATGGTTGAAGTGTTAGAAGGTGAGAAATAGAAGGGCAAAAGAAATTACATTCGGAACGTCAAAATTTGAAGTTTACTGAATTTGGTGTAAGACTGTCAAACTATTTAGGATATAACCTTCCAAATTATGTTATAATACAGCACAAGTCTAAGACTTATTGTACTAACATATTGTATAATTTTTGCCAATAAACAATAATATAATATAATAATATAATTTCTTACCTCTCAACTATATATATATATATATATATATATATATATATATATATATATATATATATATATATATATATATATATATATATATATATATATATTTACACTCATACACACTTACATCTATAACCGACCCACATACTCAAATACATAAATACCCAAACATATACGACTACTATTTCTATGCCTACCTTTACAAATGCCGCGTGTTTTTATCACGTTATGGTTCTAGCTTAATTTTTTTATGTGTTTTAACAACCAATCGTATGTGTTTTTCTGCTTTGTTTGTAGCAACTGTGGCAGCTAAAGGGGCAATCAACACCCTCCCAAACATGCACTTGATTACAGAATTCATTTATTTCACGGTTTTTTAAGCTGCACTCCAGTAGCATGTGCTGAGTGCTCCCCAGCTCTGCACACTGACAAAGTGGGTCGCTTCTTAAGGCTATTTTATTCATATAAACAGGTACCATGATATGATTAAAGCGTAATCTGCAAATAATGGAAATTTCCCTTTTTAGTGAATTTTCATTAAAAAAATTCACTAATGAGGAGATCCCGACTTTTGAATTTTGAAAAAATTTCTTTAAATGAGCGCGAACTAGGACCCCTAGAACCCATATCCGGGGTCAGTTTCAATTTTTATATGTTTATATATATACATATATATATATATATATATATATATATATATATATATATATATATATATATATATATATATATATATATATATATATATATATATATATATATATATATATATATATATATATGTATCACACCGATAACTCAAAAAATAATGGGCCGATTTTGATAAAATTTGGCATGTAGCTTTCTTCTGTAAATGGCTTGGATAAGTTCGTTAGTCAGGTAAATCGGACGAGGTTTTCCGGAAAAATTTTGAGTTTTCATTCGAAAAAAATTCTTATCTCAAAAAGTAATAAGCCGATTTTAATAAAATTTAGCACGTACCTTCCTTTTGTAAATGGCTTTGACAAGTTTGTTAGTCAGGAAAATCGGACGAGGTTTTCCGGGAAAATTTTGAGTTTTCATTCGAAAAAAAAATTTATCTCAAAGAATAATGGGCCGATTTTGATAAAATTTGGCACGTACCTTTATCGTACAAATGGCTTTGATAAGTTCGTTAATGAGAAAAATCGAACAAGGTTTTCCGGAAAAATTTTGAGTTTTCATTTGAAAAAAAATTTTATCTTAAAAAATAAGAAATCTATGATAACCAAATTTGGTAGGTAGGTTTACGATATAAAAAGTAAACTATACACCAAAATTTAGATTTCTATGTTACAAGAAAAAAAAGTTATAATAAAATATTTTGTGCCAGATCATTTCTATGAAAATTCACTACCATAACGCACTTGCTGCGTCCAGAGTTTTTATATGTTTATATATATTTGTGTGTGTGTGTGTGTATATCACACCGATAACTCAAAAAATAATGGGCCGATTTTAACAAAATTTGGTGAATACCTTCCTTTTGTAAGTGGCTTGGATTAGTTCGTTAGCCAGAAAAATCGGCCAAGGTTTTCCCGGAAAATTTTGTGTTTTCTTTAGAAGAAAATTTTGTGTTTTCTTTAGAAAAAAATTCGTATCTCCAGAAATAACAAAGTAAGGGCAACCAAATTTGGTGCGTCTTATATCGCTATAGGTAAATTAACTGCCAAAATTTAGCGCTGTAGGTCGAAATACAAAAAAGTTATGGGCATTTAAAGAAAAATAAATTAGGGTTTTCCTCAAAACATCAAAGTGACAATTTAAAACGTTAAAATTCGCAACATTTAGGCATTGAACTTGAATCTACTACGGGCTATGGAAAGAAAATGTGTCAAGAAGAATGTTTTACGAACCCTGAAGTCTTAGTTTCAACCGTCATTGTCCTTCAGTTTACTAAAATGTTTCCAGAAAATTCATTTCAAATAGACCCTTTATCTGATGCTTGGAAGTAGTCTTAGCTATAGAGTTTATCGTTTAATGGTATATAACTTTTGTCGAATTTTCGTAAAAAATCAATAAAGCTCAATATATCCGTTATTCTACAAGATATGAAAATAAATTGTATACATTAATTATAGGGTGTCTTGAGCTACATCTTAAAAAGTCTACAATTACAGGCTGGCCCATAAGTCGTTGGTGATACAAATAATTATTTTTTTTGTCGAAAACGCCTTATGTTTTTGCATTTTCCATCGAAATATAATGCATGTTTGTAAGTAAAGAAAATCTGGATGCAGCAAGTGCGTTATGGTAGCGAATTTTGATTAAATGCTTCATATTTGAAAAGCTCAATTTGCTATTAACCTATAAGGTTGACCAAAAAAAAAGGATTTTTTGGGTTACACTTTAAGTTTACTTTCGTACTTTTTGTACGTGTTCAAACAATAAAGTTATTTTGATGAAACATGGCACATTGTTTTTACTATATATGTTATACTGGTAATCAAATTTGATGCCTGCTTTCTGAAAAAACATTTATATCAAAATTCACTACCATAACGCACTTGCTGCGTCTCGAACTTTTTTATAATTTAATTTAGCAAACCGTGGCTTCACCGATAGTGTTGGTTGTATTTGCTTATAACATAATCCTTTTGTATTTTGTTTGTAATCCTCTTTCCATTTTTAATGTGATTGTTTGCTGAGATACACCTAGAAATCTTGCACTGGGATTTTATATGTTTCGGCAATTCCGTCGGTTGTCGCTTGCTTGGCCAGATTATCCACTATTTGGTTTCAGTGTATGCCAGAATGTGCTTTTGCCCACATCAGTACAATATCTTTACCCTGTGCTCTTGAATGTTTTATGGCATTTATTCTTTGAGTTATGAGATAATTGTTTTTGCTTCTTTCCCATTCAGATTTATACGGCAACTCGCAACCACAAAGCATTACATTTTATAACGGTGAAATAATCTATTTTTAGTGAATTTTCATTAAGAAAAAATTCACTAAAGAGAATATCGGGACTTTTGAGTTTTGAATTAATTTCTTCAAATGAGCGAGAACTAGCTCCCCTAGAACATATAATATATCTGGTGTCAGTTTAAATTTGTATAGGTTTATACAGGTGAGCCAAACTCGATAGCGTATTGGAAGTACATAGTGAACCAAAATAGATATAAATCTGAAATTTAGGTTGTGTACATAAGTGGTCACTATCTAAATTTTGAAAATACTTTTGATACTGCGGTGTTGTCCGATCCATTCTTACTAGATACCAACTTTGTTTTTTCAAATTAAACAGCCTATATATTGTGACCCTTTCCGATTCCTCGAAACATTTAAAAAGTTTCTTATAAAATGTATATGTCACTTATATCATTCCGTTAAGGAGATAAAAATTATTACTAACGAAATTTAACAAAGTGCATCCATTAATGAAAAAATTATTCTTTTCGCAAGGCAGATGTCCGAATTTTTGGTTGCTGTTGTCAATAGGTTGTTATATCATGATACGTCATGCAAATATAAAATTTTTAAACACCGCGGAATAATACCAATTTTTTATTCAACAACCCGCCATCTGATCAAATAAAGCTGAAAACAATCGAGTCTAATATTTAATACTCAAAAGGTACACAATTAATGGTGATATGGCATATTACGAGCCAACTAGTTTTAGATAAAGCGACTGTTGATAGATAAAGTTCACTACCTTATATGCTATTATCCACTTTGAAATTGAATTTGTGTTGCGGAAATTCGGTTTTGCATTGTGGGAATTTGTTGTTGCCGTGTTATTGACATTATTGTTTTGTCGCTGATCACATACGGTAAGTTTAAAATTGTTTAAATTGTTTGTAAAATGCATGTTTTCGTGCTATCTTCGGTTGCCTCCAACGTTTTCTGGTCAGGCCATGTCAGGTAGTCGGGTTAGGTCAGATTAGGTCAGGTTACATCAGGCCAGGGTAGATCATTTGCCAGAAATGCGGCGTGATCAAACGTCTTACCACTAATACGTACACTTGGAGAACCCAAATCACCACAACACATTTTAAAAGACCTGACGATCGTTTCACTAACCAAGTTATCGTCATCAGAGGATGAAACATTCTAAATACTTAAAAAACTAACATCAACTTATATACCGAATCTCGGGTAAAGAGATGGAACTGAGATAAGACACTAGTCGTAAGCAAATTCCACAGTGTATTGTATTTTTATTCGCGGACAAGGTCTTTGCGTTATCCCTACTGCTTTATCTAAAAAGTGTCCATCTGTAATAGTTTTGGGAAGGTTCAACGTCAGGTAAATTAACAACGATTCCTTTGGCGGCAATAACTGTATACTTATGTTAATAGGTAGAACGTGCCGAAAACGTGGGAATTTTATTTAGCAAAGTTATCGATCAAGTGACTCGTAATTGGCGCTGGTGAAGTGTTCATACATTTTTTGTTGTAACTATATTTCCCAATATATACGCTTTCGAACCCATTTAGCTGTCCTGGATTTCTAACATTTTTTATTAATTTCAGACTATCTTTATCAACGTGATGATTATTATCCAAAATATGTCGGGCGACGGCAGGCTTATCTACAGTACCGTAACGTAATTGCGATATGTGTTCTTTGAATCTAATTCCAATCGATCTTTTTGTTTGTCCGACGTATTTAAGATTACAATCTTTATAACTTATTTTATAAATTCCCGACATTTTGTCCGCGTTATCCTTGTCTTTTGGATTACCTAACAAAAATTACCTTAAAAAACTTGCTTCCTGAATTTAAATTCTCTTCATAAAAGCAGAATCTTATTTGGTCGTTCATCATTAAGTAGGAGACATTGAAGTGTAAGTTGTGTTGAAACCCCTTTTCTCTAACGAAGTGGGGATTTTCTGCGGCCTAGTAATTTGAATTACTACGATTAAGAATACCTTCCCTGCTAGGAAAATTTGTATTTCATGTTAAAACTTCTTAGTACAGCAAAATAAAGGTAAAGCCGCTCGCAGTTTCACTTTAAAAATTCTGGAAGATAGATAAACATTAGTTTTTGAAATAAAAATTTTATTACCTGCTGTCAATATTTCCTGCCCTCCCATCCCTCCTACGGCTTGCGAGTGTTTGGTGCTATATTTTTTTAAAGCAGTTTGTAGGAGCAATAACCACGCTTAGTTTAATCTGTTAGATGTTGACTTTTTGAAATAAAAATTTTAATAAATTAACTTTCTCCTAGTATCGAATCCCAGTGACTCCACTTGACATCTTTTTTTTAAATCTTACCAAGGAAAACTTTTATTTCCTGTTAAAACTTCTTAGTACAGCAAAATAAAGGTAAAGTCGCTCGCAGTTTCACTCTAATAATTCTTGAAGATAAATAAACAATAGTTTTTGAAATAAAAATGTATTTACCTGCTGCCAAGATTTCCTCCCCTCCCATCTCTCCTACGGCTTGCGAGTGTTTGGCGCTATATTTTTTTGATAGCATTTTATAGAAGCAATAACCATGTTCAGTCTTAATCTGTTAGTATGTTCAGTTTTTGAAATAAAATATTTCATATCTATCAAGATTTTCTCCCCTCCCATCTTTCCTACGGCTTGCAAGTGTTTGGCGCTATATTTTTTTCATAGCATTTTATAGGAGCAATAACCACGCTTAGTCTTAATCTGTTAGTATGTTCAGTTTTTGAAATAAAAAATTTTATATCTGTGAATATTTCCTCCCCTCCTATCTCTCCTACGGTTTGCGAGTGTTTAAGGATATATTTTTTCATAGCAAACTATAGGAACAATAAGCACGCTTGGTCTTAATCTGTTAGTATGTTTAGTTTTTGAAATAAAAATTTTAATATCTGTCAAGGTTTCCTCCCCTCCCACCCCTCCTACGGCTTGCGAGTATCTGGGGTTATATTTTTTGATGGCATTTTATAGGAGCAATAACAACGCTTAATCTTAATCTGTTAGTGTGTATAGTTTTTAAAATAAAAATTGAATTATCTGTCAAGATTTCCTCCCCTCTCATCTCTCCTGCGGCTTGTGAGTGTTTGGGGCGATATTTTTGGATAGAATTTAATAGGAGCAATAACTACGCTTAGTCTTAATCCTATTAGTATATGTAGTTTTTGAAATAACACTTTAATTATCTTTCAGGATTTCAACCCCTCCCATCCCTCTTAAGGCTTACGAGTGTTTGGCGCTATATTTTTTTATTGACATTTTATAGCAGCAATAACCACGCTTAATCTTAATCTGTTAGTATGTTCAGTTTTTAAAATAAAAATTTTAATATTTCTCAAGATTGAAAAATTTTAATAAGTAGTGTTGGTCCTAGTATCGAATCCCAGTGACTTCCCTTGTCTTTTTTTTTTAAATCTTACGAAGTAAAATTTTTATTGATGTTAAAACTTCTTAGTATAGCAAAATAAATGTAAAGTCGCTCGCAGTTTCGTTCTAAAAATTCTAGAAGATAGATAAAAATAGTCTTTGAAATAAAATTTTAATTACCTGCTGTCAAGATTTCCTCCCCTTCCATCTCTCCTACGGCTTGCAAGTGTTTGCAGCTATATTTTTTGACAACATTTTATAGGAGCAATACCACGCTTAGTCTTAATCTGTTGGTCCAATAATATCCAACCCCAGTGACTCTTTTTTAGTGAATTTTTAATTTAAAAAAATTCACTATTAGATGGTGAGACTTTGCAACATTTTTTTGAAATAAGCGCGAACTAGGACCCCTAGAACCCATATCCGGGGTCAGTTTCAATTTTTACAACAGTCTTACTGTCAGATAAAGATGTCAAAATTTTGGTACTACAGAATAATGTTTTTTTGGTGAAGTTTTGGTTTGAAAGAAGGAATGGTTTTTGTATTAAATGGATTGTAAATATCTATGGTTGCAGCAGAAATGTTGGTGGGAATAGAAATCGCAGCTGAAGAAAAACTTAGTTGAAAATTAAAAAGTGACAAGAGCAAAATAATTTGACATTTATACGTTTAGGGAGAGACTGTTTAAAATCGTGTCCTAGTGCAAGCTCAAGCATAGCTTTTTTGTATGGCATAATGTATAATTTGAATTAATAACAATTAGTAATTATATATATATATATATATATATATATATATATATATATATATATATATATATATATATATATATATATATATATATATATATATATATATATATATATATATATACATATATGTATCCAACCAATAACTCAAAAAATAATCAACAGATTTCGATGAAACTCAACAAGTTTGTTTATTAATGGCTTCGACGAGTTCGTTAGCCAGGAAAATCGGACAAGGTTTTCCGGGAAAATTTTGAGTTTTCTTTCAAAAAAAAAATGTTTTCTCCGAAAATTACAAAGCTATTTTAATGAAATTAAGTGGATACGTTGCCTTGGGAAATGTCTTACCATAAACCAAAATTCAACTTTCTAAGGTTATAGAAAACTGAGTTTTTCAAATGTTGAATTTAATTTTGAAAAAAACTTTTTCTCCAAAAATTTACAAGGCTATTTTAATGAAATTTGGTGGATACGTTTTCTTGTGAAATGCCGCCTTACTATGTACCAAAATTCAACTTTCTAAGCTTATAGAAAATTGAGTTTTTCAAATTTTGAGTTTTATTTCGAAAAAAAATTTTTTCTCCGAAAATTACAAAGCTATTTTAATCACACTCGGCAGACATGTTGCTTTGGGAAAGGCCTTACTACATACCAAAATCAAACTTTCTAAGTTTATCGAAAATTGAGTGATCCAAGGGTGAACATAAAAAATTCAAAAATCGCGATATTCTCATTAGTGGCAAATTCACTAAAAGAAATAGTGGTTCTGGTTAATGAATAATATTAACATTAGCCTATAGCCTATCAGTTAACAAGCTCATACCTATTACACCTATAAGTTATTAAAGCAGTCACTGTTTGGCAACAGCATAATCAATAATCAAATTATGCTGTAGTTTGGCCTTCTACCATCTACATAGTAAAAATTAAAAATATTTTGTTTTATTAATGCTTATGGAAAGATGTCGATGTCCATCAGACTTCTTCCCTTTCTAGAGAAAGTACGATTCAATGATAAATTTTCACCGATACCATGTGATATTTCCACACTGCCAGAGTTCAGTCGAGTTTATCGGGCGACCGTTGATTGTAGATCAGTGCGCCCTCTAGTTCGACAACATAAACTATTTAAAACCAAATAGTAAGGTGGTTTTATAATAAGGAATGATTTTTAATCATTATGCTCAAGGTGTACTGTTTCTGCGAATTGACCGCAAATTTATGTCAAGCGCAGCTCAAATTAGGCAATGATTCTTCCTGTTTCTCTTCGATCTAAAAACCGAAGTAAATTTTGTAGTTATTTAAAAAGGATTACTGTGTTTAAATTGCAGCATATAAAGCTTAAGCATTGAGCACAATTAATTAAAAAATCTCTCGTAGAGAGTCATAATTGAGACGACAAGGCGACATCACCTTTAAGCTGTGATGTGAATGTAATAGTCTTAAAGATTGTTAGCTCAAAAACATTGTAGTAATAATTTATGTAATGTGTTATTATTATTACTAGTTTTACAAATTTATACGTCCCTTTTCTTAATAAAATACCTATAATTATTATTAATTAAAATCCATATTATCAATATTTATACCTATATCGATGTATTCTTCATAAAATCTTGGAAATGTTTTTATAATTAGATGTACAAAACAATTTTCTTAAGTAGGTCCCTATACCTAATTGTTGTACGTATATGATTATTTATAAGTATATTAGAAATTACAATTATTATATTTGAGATAATATTAAAAATAATGAGAGACCCGATTTATATTTTTAACACCAAAACGGACAAATAAAAATAATACCATGTAATTTTTTGTGTGGATTAAATTGTTCTAAAATAATTGATATACCTACACACAACTAACAAGTGATTTTTTAAATTAATGATGCTTGAATTTAAACATGGTAATTCTCTTTAAATAATTCAAATATTACTTCGTTTTTCAGATCAAAGAGAAACAGGAAGAACCATTGCCTGATTTGAGCTGCTCTTGACTTCGCTTATGCGGTCAATTCACAGAAACTGTACACCTTGAGCATGATAATTGAAAATCATTCCTTATTATAAGAATGTAACCAAATAGTTTGTCTTGTCGAACTAGAGGGCGCACCCGTCTACAATCAACAGTCGCGCGATATACTCGAGTGAACTGTAGCAGTGTAAAAGTATCGCACTGTATCGGTGAAAATTTATCATTGAATCGTACTTTTTCTAGAAAGGGGAGAAGTCATATGAGATGGCATCTTCCCATGTACAAGAATTAAACAAAATGTGTCGATCCTCGATACAATACTATTACAACAGGACAGGACACAGGACGTTATGCTGTGCTATTGCATTTATTTAATTTAGATTTTAGTAGAGGTTTATTTTTATTACTACCACAGCACAGAGTTGCCAGGTTGGGCGATTTATCGCAAATTGGGCTATCTTTTAACTTTTGGAGAGTTTTTTTTCAAAGAAAGCGCAGTGTCGCAAATTCGGCTATACTTGTTATCTAACAAACGCCAATTTGGTAGTGATGGGAAAAACGGTTATTTTCTGTTAACAGTTGAAGCCGTTAACGTTATTTAATTATCACCGTTGAAAATAACGGCTTCAGTTATTTTAAACTGGATATTCGATCGATAGTATCCTATATTCCCAAAGCTGTGAGCGAGAGCGAGCACACTAATATAAATGCATTGTATTTTTACCCCGTTATTTCACGTAGTGTATAAATCTCAAATTTTGTCGATATGAAAAGGAAACAAAGGGTTTAGAAATTATAATAAGCGTGTCGTAAATCTTATGCCACTCTGAAGTGAAACTTTTAGAAATCAGAAAGGAGTCTTATATTAGTATTTACTTAGATGTTTTAGGAATTATAAACTAGTCATTTCTAACAAATTTATTTTATGAGGGGTCTTTACGTAAATGTCAATGCCACAGCAAGAATCAATAAATATCATTAATTATCACGTCTTGGGACGTTAGAACTTTTATTGATACACAGGGAGTGATTCTAAGAACTCCATAACATAACGCAGCTCATAAAATTTCGGTAAAGAAATTTGCCTTTATTCTGTACATATGGTTTGTTATTACATTATGCTTTTATTCTTTCTTAGAAAGATCTCTATCTCTAGTTACATTTTCGGTTCACTGGTCATCTTTATCAGTCCACTTTTAAAAAAGCCTGGACGCAGCAAGTGCGTTATGGTAGTGAATTTTAATAGAAATGATCTGGCACAAAATATTTTATTATAACTTTTTTTTCTTATAACATAGAAATCTAAATTTTGGTATATTGTTTACTTTTTATATCGTAAACCTACCTACCAAATTTGGTTATCATAGATTTTTTATTTTTTTAAATATTTTTTTTTTCAAATGAAAACTCAAAATTTTTCCGGAAAACCTCGTCTGATTTATTTGATTAACGAACTTATCAAAACCATTTACAAAGGGAAGGTACGTGCCAAATTTTATCAAAATTGGCCTATTATTCTTTGAGATAAAATTTTTTTTCGAATAAAAACTCAAAATTTTCCCGGAAAACCTCGTCCGATTTTCCTGACTAACAAACTTGTTAAAGCCATTTACAAAAGGAAGGTACATGCCAAATTTTATTAAAATCGGCCCATTATTTTTTGAGATAAGAATTATTTTCGAATGAAAACTCAAAATTTTTCCGGAAAACCTGGTCCGATTTTCCTGACTAACGAACTTATCCAAGCCATTTACAAAAGAAAGGTACATGCCAAATTTTATCAAAATCGGCCTATTATTTTTTGAGTTATCGGTGTGATATATATATATATATATATATATATATATATATATATATATATATATATATATATATATATATATATATATATATATATATATATATATATATATATATATATATATAAACATATAAACATTGAAACTGACCCTGGATATGGGTTCTAGGGGTCCTAGTTCGCGCTCATTTGCAAAAATTTTTTCAGAATTCAAAAGTCAGGATCTCCCCATTAGTGAATTTTTTCTACGAAAATTCACTAATAAAAACTGTGCAAACAACAGCCAACAGTATAAAAAATTGAGTTTGGGTTTAATAAAAAGACACCCCTTATTTTTCGCCAAAGAATCACCCTGTAAAATTTTTCGCATCAATTTGGAAACATCCTGTATATATATATATATATATATATATATATATATATATATATATATATATATATATATATATATATATATATTCATTTAATTTTTTATATTTAAATGTATATAGATATTAAAAACTGTTGTATCATTATATTTTTTTATCAATTTGATAACTATTATCAGACAAACGAAAATGACGTGTTAACTGTTTTCTTAGGTAATGTACATAAATTTAAATAAATAAGTATTTTAATTTCACGTGAAATAACCCTATTTTGCGTTGTCTATAGTGAATGTAATAACACGTTTTTACAGAAGTTCATCTTTTCACC
Source organism: Tillus elongatus (assembly GCA_964006375.1). Taxonomy (NCBI): domain Eukaryota; kingdom Metazoa; phylum Arthropoda; class Insecta; order Coleoptera; family Cleridae; genus Tillus; species Tillus elongatus. The sequence continues at coordinate 67,939,782 of OZ023264.1, forward strand.
CAACATTTTTTATTATTAAATATTTGGCTTTACATACTAGTAGGAAACTCAACTGTTTCAAAAATAACAGCTTCTCAGTTTAACAGAATAACTCTGTGTAGTAGTGTCCGTATGCCGTATCCCCATCAACAACCGGTTAAAGTTAAAATTAAACCGTTTTATTGTACCGAAGATCGTAGGTCCCTAAAGCTGTTAGCGAGAGCGAGCACAATAGTATAAATAATAATGTAATGAAGTACAGTCCGCTCTATACTGTATAACCATACATATGAACTCTGTGCCAAAATTTACCTCTCTAGCTTTAAAGACAAAGAAGTTATGGACAGTTAAAGAAACAAATTTTGGAATTTTCCTCAAAACGTCAAACTCGCAATTTTAAACGTCAAAATTGGCAATGTTTAGGCAAAGAACGTGAAACAAATACCGATTGTGAAAAGAAAATGTTGCAAGAATAGTGTTCTGCGTACCCTTAAGTTTCAGATTCAACCGTCATTGCCCTTGACTTTACTAAAATATTTACAGAATATTCATTTCAAATAGACCCTTTCTCTGATGCTTTGACTGTCGGTTTAGTTAAGTGAATGCTTTCGCTGTAGGTTTAGTGAACTTTATGGTTTAACGGTCTATAATTTTTGCATTTTTTATCGAAATATGATGCGTTTGTGAGAAAAAATCTTGACGCAGTAGGTGCGTTTTGGTAGTGAATTTTCGGTAAATTTGCAGTTTAGTCCCGAACGCTTTTCAAAAAACTGAGAAACCTGCCTAGACCCCCCATGGATCCACAAACACACATCCCAAGGAAGTTACGGGACCAGGAGTGAGTAGGGGTGCTGGCGGGGTAGGTAGTAAAAAGGAAATATGAGCAGAAAATGCGAATAAAACGAGCTTGAAAGCTGTGTTTTTCACATCTTGAAACCGTATCCCCTTAAAACTTGCCGACCCCGTACATCACCCCTATCCTCCCAGGTGCCGTAACTTCCTTGGCGGGTAGGAACAAGACGTTTTTCTTGTGGTTTATGCAGCGAGGGTGGTTGTATGCACGCGAGGGGGAAGGAAATTCTCCACGACGAAGCTGCCACCCCCCAACACCCCTTCCCCTATCGCAAGTCGAACGGGGGGGGGGTCTGCTTTGTCGTAGGCATTTTCCTTCCTCCTCGTGTGCATACAACCACCCTCGTTGCATAAACCACAAGAAAAACTTCGTGTTCATACCCCCCAAGGAAGTTACGTGACCTGAGGCAAATAGGGGTGCTGTGTGGAGTAGGCAGGATTTAATGGGGATATGGCTTCAAATAGACAAATTTCAAGCAATTTTCTTCGCATTTTCTGCTCATATTTCCCTTTTACTACCTACCCCGCCCAGCACCCCTGCTCATTCCCAGTCCCGTAACTTCCTTGGGGGGTGTGAACAAGAATTTTTTCTTGTGGTTTATGCATCCAGGTGGGGTCCTAGTAATGTTTCTGAAAACAATTTTTTGAAAAGCGTTCGGGAGCTAATCTGCAAAATTACCGAATTTTCATTAAATCCTTCAAATTTCAATAACTCAATTTGCTATTAACGTAAGCTTTGTTGGTTAGGAAACCAACATTTAAGTTTATTTTCGAAAAATTTTTGTATATTTTTAAACCTTAAGTAATTTTTTAAAATATAGTACATTGTTTCTACTACATAGGCTATACCGGCAATCAGATTGATGCCTGCTCGCATTTGCTATTAAAAACATTTTTATGGAAATTCACTTCCATAACACACTTGCTGCATCCAGACTTTTGAAAAATGTTTATATATTTTCAATCAATAAAGTTATTTCGATGAAATATGGTACATTGTTTCTACTATATATAACCGAGTTTGATGCCTGCTGTCATCAAAGAAAGGCATTTGCTATTAAAAATATTTTAAAGAAAATTCGCTACCATAACGCACTTGCTGCGTCCCGAAATTTTATTTCTTTATAAATTTAATGACCAAAGGTAAACCGTGATTAACATGTAATTTTGATGCACTATAGATTTTCCCCCTTCTTTAACGTCGGTCTATTTCCGCGACTATGGCCAATCACCGACGCCAGGGAGCAGTTTTACCTCACTATCTTGTAAATTTTACCGAACCTTTCTGTGGGGAGGGTGGGATCTTTAGCCTGCCCAACATTGTATGGTACACTAGACCAACGGATTTACGCCCTCCGGAAGTGCGGAACGTGCAGGCATTCGACTTGCTCAAATACATTGCCACAACCTGTCGGTTCATGTTAATTTTATAGTATGTACTGAAAAAGTGAAAGGGGAACCCTGGGAATCGAACCCAGTGCGTTTGGGTCCAGATACACGTTCTCACCACTGGACCACCGAGGCATTATGCACTACCTATATATTAAAGTTTCTTGTCAACCTAAAAGAAAGCTTTTATAAAAAAAATGAAATTCCCGTCGAAAAATTCAGTTTGGACGATTTGATAAGTGACAATTCTCACAGAAAGTGCGCGATTTTGGGCGAATTCCCATGGGTGGAAAGCTGGCGATTTTGGGCGATCTCGTTCAGCAAAACGGCGATATTTAGTTTAAAAAACCTGGCAACCCTGCCACAGCATAGAGTATCTATGCTGTGCTGTGTTACTAATATTTAGACACAGCATAAGTAGAGACCGCTATTCTGGCGTTAAGCTTGCCAGTAGCGGGGTATAAAGTGGGCGCGGGCGAAACTGCTTTTTAGAAAAGCAGTGACGGAGTACGCTTACTCTGTTTATATAGCAGCCACAAATACTAAACTTGTAACTTTCCTAGGAGTGTTTGTTATAAATATTTTATGCGCTCCAATAGCACTACAAAATTCCATAATAATAATTATGTATTAAGGCGTCATGACTCAATACTGTTGAGATTAAGTGATGTTCCTCCAGAAGTGCATAGTGTTATGGAACATAAAGATCAATCTCCACAGGTTGATTTAAATTACCAAACAAACGACCTTTCGCAGAAAAACTTTATTCGATATGTTTGTGGTTATCTACTTTAAAAAAGTCTTGAGGTCCATAGTTGTGATACTTGTATCAAATATTCAAAAGCACGCGATGAGTTTTGCTTTTGCTTCTTCAAAGCATATGAGAATGCTCAAAGAGACACGTTTGGTAATTTAAACAACCCCAATGATGATTTTGTTAATTGCATAACAAACATTGAAACAGTATTCCAACACAATTTTGAAACTTTTATCCTTGGGCCAAAGATTTGCCACAATTTCTTAGAAGTTTGCAAAAGACTGCCCTATAGTCATCCCTGTGCTAATTTTCCTGCTCATTATGTAATTAAATTATACATAAGAGTCACACTATATTACACTTTAAAAAAAGTCAATAAAAACTTTAAAAATATCAATAGAAGTAAGTTAATTATATGGCGTCATTTATTGTGTAGTAATAATGGCAATAATTTTTGATTTAAAATTGACAAATACTTTCATTTAATTTTAATTATCTACGTTACTTTATAATTAGCTTAATTTTATTTATTTATACGTTCCTCTATTAATTTATATATTTATAAACGACTTAGCCTATGTAGGTTAAGATTATATAATTTTAAATGTGTTGTTTGACATAAAAACATGACAATATGTGATCTTTGTCGTTTTATACTTCACGTATCTTTTCAATTTTATTCTATTTATTTATATGTTCATTTACTCGTCTATTCATTTATATATTTGTAAACGGCTAAGCCTATGTAGGTTAGCATCATGATACAAATAACGAGAGATATGATATTCCGACTACCTATTTTTAGACTTGTCACGCGCATAGTGTCAAGTGGTGAGTCCAATGCAACAATAATATGCTGTCGTGCAGTGGGGTTTGACGTTTCATCACAACCTCTTAACAAATTACGTATTTTACTAATGTTTAAGTGCATACAGTTGGATGTAATAAAAATTAAAAAAGATTAAATTTAGTGCTGCGATCTATATTAACTGAAAAAGACAATATAGGTGTAATTTCAACCGCATTAAACTGACGTATAGAAACTTTTTGATTGCGAATGACTTTGTTTTAAGTGTGTAGTTGGACTTATATAACGCTACTCACCGCGTGACGTCATAGGAGGGGGCGGGGCATATGCGCAAGTCATTATATCATGGGTTAGCATTATATAGTTTCAAATATTTTGTTTGACATAAGAACATGACAATATGTGATCAATGTCGTTTTATGCTGCACGAATTTTTTCAATTTTACTTTGTAACTTTAAATATTTTTTTGTAAGCACGCACTTTCTTCGCCCTGAAGTACACCTGGTATAGCTTGTTTAACGTAAAGACCTAGCAATATGTCATATTTGTTATTGTATCCTCAATTTTGGCATGTAACGAAGCAATTGTGAAGGCAACATGTGTAAAAGTTTCATCAAACTTTTTTTTTGTAAACTTGCGATTTGAAACAATTTTATGAAAATTCGCGCACATAACGCACTTGCTGCGTCCAGACTTTCTTATAGCGAGGTATATCAGAGGCCACTTTCAGATTTTTTTTTATTGAATTTTAAGATTGACTGAATTTTATAAAAAATACGCCACAATGCCGTACTTGACAGACGCGAATTTATTATAAATTTTGATTAAATAATTTAATATACTTTAAAATGTCTAAATGTGATATCCTAGTTATATTGCTTCTACTAAGAATATATTTTAGACTATATTTAATTATCGTTGTTTCAATTACGTAATAGTTTGCTGTATTCAAATCAATAATAACATTGCTTTAAGAAAGATAATACGGTCCTGGCGATAAAATGAGCGAGAACGCTTGTGACTCGAGAACAGCATAACTGTATACAGAGTCCCACCCTGGTCCGTTAAGCGGAGCGATATGGGCAAGGTCAAATATTATATTCTCGCAACATCAAAGGGCCGACATAGAAGATTCAGTGCTGGGTCTTTCTTTAGGTCTTTCTTTATGCTGTGATTTAGATTTAGTTACCCTCACTGTTTTAGTGACTTTTCGTAGAAAAATTCACTATTTGGGAGATTTAAGTTTGGAAAAATTTCTTCCAAGACCCCTAACTAGGGCCCCTAGAACACATATCCAGTTTGAATTTTTATATGTTCAATATATGCATCTTACCGATAACTCACAAAATAATGGACAGATACTGTCTTTTTGTGAGTGTCTTGTATAAGCTCGTTAGCCATGACAATTTTGGATTTTCTTTCGGAAAAAATTGTATCTTCGAAAATAAAAGTCTAAGCGCAGCACATGCGTTATGGTAGTGAATTTTCATAACATGATTTTAATAGCAAATATGTTCCTCTTTAATAAAAGTAAACATCAAATTTTGTACTAGTATAACCTATATAGTACAAACAATGTACCATATGTAATAAAAATAACTTTATTATTTAAAAAAGTACACAAATTTTAAATACCAACTTGTTTACGAAAAAACTGGTCTGATTTTCCTGGCCAAAGAACGTCTTCAAGCTATTTACCCACCTGCCAAGTTATAATTATTTACAAACATGTTTTCGTCGAAAGTTCCAAAAAATTGTTGCATTAGAATTTGCAAACAATTTTTCACACAAATCCCAAAATACGTTTTAGTGAATTTTTATTTTAAAAAATTCAGTAATAGAGAGGTATCGATGGTGAGACTTTGCAAACATTTTTTCAAATGAGCGCGAAATAACGACCCCTAGAATCCATGTCCGGGGTCAGTTTGAATTTTTATATGTTTATATATATATATATATATATATATATATATATATATATATATATATATATATATATATATATATATATATATATATATATAAATTTTATTAGAACAGCTTTGTAATTTTCGCAGAAAAAATTTTTTTTGAAAGGAGACCCAAAATTTTCCCGGAAAAGTCCGTCCGATTTTCCTGACTAACGAACTCATCCAAGCCATTAATAAAAGAAAGGCACTTGCCGAGTTTCATCGAAATCGGTTATTTATTTTGGAGTTATTATATATATATATATATATATATATATATATATATATATATATATATATATATATATATATATATATATCGATGAGACTCGGCAAGTGCCTTTCTTTTATTAATGGCTTGGATGAGTTCGTTAGCCAGGAAAATCGGACGGGGTTTTCCGGGAAAATTTTGGGTTTTCTTTCAAAAAAAAATTTTTTCTCCGAAAATTACAAAGCTGTTCTAATAAAATTTAACGTATATATTGCCTTAGGAGAGACCTTACCACGTACCAAAATATAGAAATAGAAATATTATAGAAAATTGAGTTATTAAAATTTTGAATTTTCTTTCAAAAAAAATTTTTTCTTCGAAAATTACAAAGTTATTTTAATGAAATTTGGTGGATATCTTGTCTTAGTAAAGACCTTACTACATACCAAATTTAAACTTTCCAAGTTTATAGAAAATTGAGTTATTGAAATTTGAAGCATTTAATACAAATTCACTACCATAACGCACTTGCTGCGTCCCGTTAGTTTTTTTTACAGTAGGTAACTTATTAAACATTTATTATTAAATACCAACATTTCACCAAATCTTCCAAAAAATGATTTCTACGGCAAAACAAAAAATTTCTGCAAAAGTGACTAAATACTTTTTACCCAAAAATTTGCTAGAAGAACACATAAAATTCAAATTATATGCCTCATCTGTAATTTAAATGGAAAAAAAATATGTAGAGAAAAATATAAGCCTTAAGTACTCATATGTTCGTGTCACAAGCTGCCAGTAATGAGAACGTTATTGAGCCTGTCAGTTTGAAATTTAGTTTGACATTTGTGATTTGAATATATAAACATAGATAATCCTATCAAGCTAATTATTACTTCCACATTCTGACAACGTGTGGAAGTATCGCATCGGCGACACATACTTCAAATTATTATTTTTTTGCATAAACGTCGTAGAAGGGCCAAAACATAATAAACATGATTTGCGATCGAACATCTTTTTGTCTGTCGGTATGTATGTCTGTATGTTTGTAGCCTGTCAGTTTGAAATTTAGTTTGACATTTGTGATTTGAATATATAAACATAGATAATCCTATCAAGCTAATTATTACTTCCACATTGTGACAACGTGTGGAAGTATCGCATCGGCGACACATACTTCAAATTATTATTTTTTTGCATAAACGTCGTAGAAGGGCCAAAACATATAATAAACATGATTTGCGATCGAACATCTTTTTGTCTGTCGGTATGTATGTCTGTATGTTTGTAGCCACGATAACTTTAGAACGAATTGAGATATCACTTCAAATTTGATACACAGTTAGCACCCGACAAGCTAACGGTTCGGATTGTTTTCGGGTAAAATCGCTCCAGATGGTAGGGGATGAATGGGGGGTGATTTGGGGACAATTGGCATTAAACGTACAAAAAACTTGTTTCTGAAATGAATTTTTTTTGTCGGTTGGTCGGTCGTCAGTCGGTCTGTCGCCCTGCATGTCTGTCTGTTAGTAGGCACAATAACTTTCGAACGAGTTGAGATGTCATCTTCAAATTTGGTAGACACTGACAACCCGACAAACTAACGGTTCGGATGGTTTTTGGGTAAAATCACTCCAGGGATCAAGGGGTGAATGGGGGGGTGATTTGGTGAAAATTGACATTTTTTCGTTAAAACTAAAGTAGTATAACGTTTTAGGGTTTGTTTATTAGAAAACTTTCAATTTCATAAAACATCTGCTATTCTATGCTGAAACTAAATTAGGGATTGAATTGTGGGGGTGGAATATCGGTAACAGAAATTTCATTTTTTGTTGTTGCTTAAACGGGGTAAAGACTTTAAACGTACAAAAAACGTAATTCTGGAACGAATTAGAGGTGCTCACATTAAGTTATGCGTAGGGATGGAATATCGGTGACAAAACTTTCGAATTTTTTTTGCTAAAACGGCGTAAAAAGTCCCAAAATATATAGAAAACTTGATTCTGGAACAAACATTTTTTTGTTTGTCGGTCCGTCGGCCCTTACGTCTGTCTGTTACTAGCCGAAATAACTTTCGAACGAATTGAGATATCATCTACAAATTTGATATCCAATTAGCACCCGACAAGGGAACGCTTCGAATTGTTTTTGGATAAGATTGCTTCAGGCAGTAGGGTATAAATGAGGGGTGATTTGAACATTTTTTGTTAAAACTTTGCATTAGAATTTGCAAACAATTTTTCACACAAATCCCAAAATACTTTTTTTACAGTCGGTAACTTATTAAACATTTATTATTAAATACCAAAATTTCACCAAATCTTCCCAAAAATGATTTCTACGGCAAAACAAAAAATTTCTGCAAAACTGACTAAATATTTTTTACCCAAAAATTTGCTAGAAGAACGCATAAAATTCAAATTATATGCCTCATGTGCAATTTAAATTTTTAAAAAAATGCAGAGAAAAATATAAGCGTTAAGTACTCATATATTCGTGTCACAAGGTGAATTGAGATATAGTCTTCAAATTTGGTACACAGTTAGCACCCGACAAACTAACGGTTCGGATTGTTTTCGGGTAAAATCGCTCCAGAGGGTAGGGGGTGAATGGGGGGTGATTTGGGGACAATTGGCATTAAACGTACAAAAAACTTAATTCTGAAATGAATTTTTTTTGTCGGTTGGTCGGTCGTCAGTCGGTCTGTCGCCCTGCATGTCTGTCTGTTAGTAGGCACAATAACTTTCGAACGAGTTGAGATGTCATCTTCAAATTTGGTAGACACTGACAACCCGACAAACTAACGGTTCGGATTGTTTTTGGGTAAAATCACTCCAGGGAGCAAGCGATGATTTGGTGAAAAATGACATTTTTGCGTTAAAACTAAAGTAGTATAACGTTTTAGGGTTTGTTTATTAGAAAACTTTCAATTTCATAAAACATCTGCTATTCTATGCTGAAACTAAATTAGGGGTTGAATTATGGGGGTGGAATATCGGTAACAGAAATTTCAATTTTTTTGCTAAAACGGGGTAAAAGACATAAAACATACAAAAAACGTAATTCTGGAACGAATTAGAGGTGCCCAAATTAGGTTATGCGTAGGGATGGAATATCGGTAACAAAACTTTCGAATTTTTTTTTTTTGCTAAAACGGCGTAAAAAGTCCCAAAATATATAGAAAACTTAATTCTGGAATAAACATTTTTTGTTTGTCGGTCCATCGGTCCTTACGCCTGTCTGTTAGTACGCATAATAACTTTCGAACGAATTGAGATATCATCTACAAATTTGATATCCAATTAGCACCCGACAAGGGAACGCTTCGAATTGTTTTTGGATAAGATTGCTAAGGGAGTAGGGTATAAATGAGGGGTGATTTGAACATTTTTTTATTAAACTTGAGAAATATAACCTCTCAAAAGTTTATGAGTACAGGAATATGAATATTTTCTTTGTAGTGAAGTCATGGACCCTAAATTCGTTTTATGAAATATCTTTCTTGGTAGAGTAAATTATCACAGCTATGTGGAAGTTATAATTTAATTTTCAGCATTATTTCTTACCTTTTAGTGAATTTTCTTTAAAAAAATCACTAATGAGGTGGTCCCGACTTTTTAATTTTCAAAAAGTGTCTTCAAATGAGCGCGAACTAGGCCCCCTAGACCTATATCCAGGCTCAGTTTTAATTTGTATATAAAAATATAAAAATAAAAAAGTGTGAATTGACCGCATAAGCTAAGTCAAGTGCAGCTCAAATCAGGCAATGGTTCTTCCTGTTTCTCTTTGATCTGAAAAACTAAATAATATTTGAATTATTTAAAGAGAATTACCATGTTTAAATTCGAGCATCATTAAGAAAAAAATCACTCGTTAGTTGTGTGTATAATCAATTATTTTAGAACAATTTGATCCACACTAAAAATTACACGGTATTATTTTTATTTGTCCGTTTTGGTGTTAAAAATATAAATCGGATCTCTTATTATTTTCAATATTATCTCAAATATAATAATTGTAATTTCTAATATACTTATAAATAATCGTATACGTATAACAATTAGGTATAGGTACCTACTTAAGAAAATTGTTTTGTACATAATTAAAATAATATATAAAAACATTTCCAAGATTTTATGAAGAATACATCGATATATAAATATTGATAATATGGATTTTAATTAATAATAATTATAGGTATTTTATCAAGAAAAAGGACGTATAAATTTGTAAAACTAGTAATAATAATAGCACATTACATAAATTATTACTACAATGTTTTTAAGCTAATAATCTTTAAAACTATTACATTCACATCACAGCTTAAAGGTGATGTCGCCTTGTCGTCTCAATTATGACTCTCTACGAGTGATTTTTAATTAATTGTGCTCAATGCTTAAGCTTTATATGCTGAAATTTAAACACAGTAATTCTTTTTAAATAATTACAAAATTTACTTTGGTTTTTAGATCGAAGAGAAACAGTAAGAATCATTGCCTGATTAGAGCTGCGCTTGACATACATTTGCGGTCAATTCGCAGAACCAGTACACCTTGAGCATAATGATTAAAAATCATTCCTTATTATAAAACCACCTTACTATTTGGTTTTAAATAGTTTATGTTGTCGAACTAGAGGGCGCACTGATCTACAATCAACGGTCGCCCGATAGACTCGAGTGAACTCTGGCAGTGTGGAAATATCACATGGTATCGGTGAAAATTTATCATTGAATCGTACTTTCTCTAGAAAGGGAAGAAGTCTGATGGACATCGACATCTTCCCATAAACATTAATAAAACAAAATATTTTTATTTTTTACTATGTAGATGGTAGAAGGCCAAACCACAGCATAATTTGATTATGCTGTTGCCAAACAGTGACTGCTTTAATAACTTATAGGTATAATAGGTATGAGCTTGTTAACTGTTAGGCTATAGGCTAATGTTAATATTATTCATTAACCAGAACCACTATTTCTTTTAGTGAATTTAACACTAATGAGAATATATATATATATATATATATATATATATATATATATATATATATATATATATATATATATATATATATATATATAGGGGAGAGTGGTATATACTGGGACGCTTTTTTTCTTTGGGCTGTACATTTTTTGTTTTTATAAATGAACTTAAAATAATTGTCATATCTTGATTGTATCACTATTGCCTATGTTATTGCCAAAATTTAGTTAAAAAAATCGATTAGTGTGCCAAAAAATATGAGTGTCTCACTATGTACCACTGTCTCATTATGTACCATCCCTCTGGTTTATACTGGGACATCATCAAAAAAGTCGTCAAATGAAACACTTTATTAGAAAATATAAAAACAAAACATAAATTAAACATTCTAATAGAGAAATGACACAAATAAGTATTCTTATATGGTAACAAAATAACAAAAATAAATATTCTTGTGATAATAAAATACCCAAATATCCTATTATGGTGCAAATTGCTGCCTAACTAATATTATAAAATTGAAAATCGAAATTAAATCGCATTTGCTTCATTGCCCTTTCAGTGCCTCCAACAAATGTGGGTTTTGGCAATTTAGAAACAACATTTTTTTTATCGAGAGTGTCTTCGTCTTTTGTTTCCGGAAATACAAATTTATTATTTGATAATTTCCTTAGAAAGTTGATTTTATAACTTCCTTCTTCAACAGCCTCTACTTGTCCCACAAAGTATTTTCGGTGCTTTTTATGAGAATGCGTGATTTCATAAAATGCAATAACAAAATCTGTAACTTTTGTGTCGTCGTTTTCATCATCCACCTTCTCCTCTTCCTCTTCTATAAAACTCACATCACTTGGATCACTTATGACTTCATCTTCTATGTCATCTTCACTACTAGAGGGTTCAACAAGTATTTTTCTCTTAACACTTTTAGGTTTTGTCAGTTTTGATAGTTTAAGACTTTTTTTGCGCATCTTTTCCATTTCTTCTTTCTCTTTTTCTTCCAGATTTGGTGTGTCTGTTAGGATTGTTGATTTTGCACGTTTTCTTCCTTTTCTAACAGTTTTTCTTTCTTGTGCTTTAACATATGGCCTAAGCTCTTCTGGTTTTGTGAACTTCTTGGTGGGTTCTGCAGAACGTGTGACCTGAGAAGTGGAACTTGTACTAGGTTGTGGTTCATTTTGAGGTTCATTTATTTTGTCAGTTTCAGTATCATTAGTCGTGTCTTGATCTGGTATTTGTCTATCTGTTACAGCAGAACATAAAAAATCCGATTCGTCGAAAACTTCAGGGTTAAACGGAGCTATACCAGAATTCCGAAATCCACTCATGATGTTTGATGGTACAAATGCTTGATGAAAAGCTGTTCCTGCAATCTCTGCTATATTGTAGATATTTACGGGAATTCCTGGATGGTTCAGTAGCCAGTCATCAACTGCTTTGTTATAATAAGTTTTAAATGGACCATAGCATGACACGTCTAGCGGTTGTAATTTATGACTGCAGTGAGGAGGCAGGGTCAGAAGTATCACTCCATTTTCTTTACAAAATTTGATCACATTGAAGTCACAGTGGCTTTCGTGGTTATCCAAAATAAGTAAAATTTTATTTTCTAAGCTACATCTGGTGTAATTAGTTAAGTGTTCAACATATTTCAGAAAATTTGGAGAGGTCATCCAGCCGGTGGGATGGGCAGCGCCTTTTGATCCCGGGGGAGCTCCGTTGAGCATATGAGGTTTAAAATTGTGCCTCGGAAATACAAACATGGGTGGTGTGTATGTGCCGTTTGCACATATGGTATTACACATAGTCACTAGAGTTCCCCTTTCGGCACTCGTTATTTTCCCCACTTGTTTGTCGCCACACGCTGCCAGAATTTTTGGCGGTTTTTGAACGGTTGTTACTGCAGTTTCATCACAATTATAAATTTGAGTTATTTCAAATTTGTGTTTTGACAATGCACGTTGGAGGTTATCAAAAAATATTTGAACATTATGCTTATTGAAGCTAGTAGCTCGCGTGATGCTCGTGGCCTCAGGCGTCCGTAAACTAATATTTGTCTGTCGTTTGCGAAATAAACGTATCCACTCCATTCCTGCTTTTTTATTGTCTTCCCAAGACTGGGGTATCTTCTTATTATTGGCAATCGCAAATTTGTACGCAAATTCCCGTGTGGAAGCAACAGTTAGTCCATAGCACATTTTTGAGCATTTAATTAGATAAAGTGCTAAAGCCGCTTCTTCATCGTCAGTGAATATTTGAGAAAATCCATGTTTCCGTTCAAAGCAAAAACTTTCTCGTTCATCTTCTGGAGTATTTCTGTATTTGGCTACCATCCTTTGCAAAGAAGACCTGCTCACACCATAAATATCTGCTGCAGTTCTTAAATTCTGCCTGCCAGAAATAATACTATCTACGGCAGTGCTCATCTGCGATTCTGCGATTGACGCTGATTGTGGGAAGTCTTACTCTCTTTTATTGTTTTGGACTGATCCTTTCTTGGAATTTTTGGCATCTAGGAGGGAAAATGTCAAGTTTTACTTAATAGAAATATTAATTTGCCATTTTTCGAATATGGTGGTATATAGTGAGACGCAGTGGTATATAGTGGGACGTGTCCCACTATAGACCACATCAACTTGTCCCACAATAGACCACTAGGCACCTTTGTAAAAATAATTAAATTTTTGGACAATATATTTTGATAAGCTATGACAAATGGTAAGATACCTTGGTGATAGTTGGTAGGGCCCCCTCACCAAATTTGAAATTTATATTTCACAAAATAACTGTTTTTTAGCACAAATATTACACGCGTTAAATGTAACTTTTCGCTGAATTATATCGTGCAGCCATTTTATCACGTGAATGCTCCAATGGTAACTATGATTTCTGTGGTTTAAAACTACGATGTTTGTACATGCATCACTGTAAAAATACCAAGATTGGACTATCGACAACTAGATGGCCACAGAGTCCCTTGTCCCACTATAAACCACGGCCCAGTATATACCACTCTCCCCTATATATATATATATATATATATATATATATATATATATATATATATATATATATATATATATATATATATACACATAAAAAATCCAAATATCTGGATCTCCTCATTTGTGATTTTTTTTTAAAAATTAAGTAAAAAATCGCGATCTTCTTATTAGTGTTTAAATATATATATATATATATATATATATATATATATATATATATATATATATATATATATATATATATATATATATATATATATATATATATATATATATAACCTTTATTTTGCTCTAATAAGAAGTTTTAACATGAAATAAAAATTTTCCTTAGTAAGCTTTAAAAACATTTCGGGACGTGGTTTGCGTTATGGTAGTGAATTTTTATTAAATGATTCAAACTTGGATAACTCAATTTTCGATAAACTTAGAAAGTTCAATTTTGGTATGTAGTAAGGTCTTTCCCAAAGCAACATCTCCGCCGAGTGACATTAAAATAGCTTTGTAATTTTCGGAGAAATTTTTTTTTTTCAAAATAAAACTCAAAATTTGAAAAACTCAATTTTCTATAAACTTAGAAAGTTGAATTTTGGTAGATAGTAAAAATAAATATTATATTTCCAGAAATAACAAAGTAAGGGCAACCACATTTGGTACGCGTTTTTGTATTATAAAGCGTGAAGAATGTACCAAAAGTAAGTTTAAAGACAAAAAAGTTATAGGTATTTGAAGAAAAAAATTTGGGGTTTTTCTCAAAACGCCTAGTCGCGATTTGAAACGTCAAAATTATCAACATTTAGGCAAAGAATCTGAAACAAATACGGATCATGTGAAGAAAATGTGGCAAGAAGAGTGTTCTGCAAACCCTTAAGCTTCAGCTTTAACCGTCATTGTCCTCTGTTTTACTAAAATGTTTTTCTTCTTAAGACATCAAAGTCGCGATTTGAAACGTCAAAATTGGCAACTTTTTGGTATAGAACCTGAAACGAAGATTATGTGGAGAAAATGTCGCCAAAAGTGTGTTTTACAAAGCTTTTAGTTTCAGCTTCAACCGCTATTGTCCTTTACTATAATATCTGCAGAAAATTTATTTTTAGTAGACCCTTTCTCTGATGCTTTGGCTGTAGTTTTAGTTAAGTGCATGGTTTAACGGTCTATAATTTTTAGCTGATTGTCATAGAAAAAATTCGTTAATGAGGAAACCGCGACTTTTGACATTTAAAACGATTTCTTCAAATGAGCGCAAACTAGGCCCCCTGGAATTCATATCCGGGTTTAGTTTCAGTTTTTATCTGTTTACATATATACAGGGTGACGCATTTCTACGGCAAAGCTCAATATAATTGTTATTATACAAGATACGAGAAAAAGTTGTATACGTTAATTATAGTGTGTCTTGAGCTGTATCTTACAAAATTGTTTTGAATTTGACATTTTGAGGACAACCCCATTTTTTTTTTCTTTAAATACCTATAACTTCTTTGTCTTTAAACTTACAGACCTCAATTTTGGTACGTTGTTAACTCTTTATATTACAAATAGGTGTACAATTTTTTTGGACACCCTTATGTTATTGCATTTTTGCATTTTTTATTGAAACATGATGCATGTTTGTAAAAAAAAATCGAGACGCAGTAAGTGCGTTTTGGTAGCGAATTTTCATTAAATGCTTCAAATTTCAATAACCCAAATTTTCTATTAACTCAAGGTTTGTTGGATAGCAAACCAGTTTTCTCGGAAACATTTTTAGTTTATTTTCGGAAAATGTTTGTACATTTTCAAACAATAAGTTATTTTGATAAAATATAGTACTTCGTTTCTACTATATAGGTTATACCGGTAACCAGATTGATGCATGCTTGCATTAGAGATGCATATTTGCTGTTAAAAACATTTTTATGAAAATTCACTTCCATAACGCACTTGCTGCGTCCAGATTTTTTATAATAGAGTTAACCTAAATATGTTAGATTAGTCTTCCAAAATTCGCTAAATAGTCGCATAATCTGATCAGTTATTAGAATTGAATTTTTAAAAAAACTGAAGAAAAAAGATTAAAACTTATCCCTACATGAATCATGGTATACTATTATAAATGTAAATATTTCCAAAACGTGAGTTTGTGGGTAGAGGAAGAGGAAGTGTCAAAACTTTAAGCAGATAGCATGCCCTTCACTTCTGAAACATAAAATACAGGCTGTTCCACTTGTTTGTGTGTTTTGTTTATTTAAGGTCGGCCTATTTTCGCGACCATGGCCAATCACCGACGCCAGGGAGCAGTTTCACCTCACTATCCTGGAAATTTTGCCGAACCCCTGCCTTTCTGTAAGGAGGGTAGGGATCTTTAACGTGCCCAACATCGCATGGACACGGGACCGACGGCTTTACGCCCCCTCCGAAGGGCGGAACGTGCAGACATTCGACTTGCTCAAATACAATGCCAGAACCTCGGTTGATGTTAATTGCTGTTCCACTTAAAAGAATTGAGTTACGGCAGTTTGAATTTTTTCACAATCAGTCACTATTTGAGAGCGTCTGTATATGGCATCTAAATTTTTTTCTACCAATAATATAAACAGAAACCTCTCTGAATGCGTTACCTTCGTGGGACTCCGCCACCTATTGGTAAAAAGGCCGTATCATAATTTATATATCTGCCAAAAAATGTGAAAAATTGCAAAATAATTGAAATAACTCGTAAACGATGAACGTCAGTAATTTTTTTCCTTACACACATGCACTCTATTTCGTTGAAAAATGCAAAAATGCAATAATATAAGAGGTGCTTGGTAAAAAAGAAGAACATTTGTATGATCGACGACTTATGGGCCAGCCTGTGATTGTCAAATTAATTTTACAAGATGCAGCTCAAAACACCCTTTAATCATCGTATACAATTTTTTCTCGTATCTTATATAATAACGGATATATTAAGTTTTACCGTAGAAATGTCTCACCCTGTATATCTGTAAACATATAAAAATTAACCTTAATCCCGCATATGAGTTTGACAAGGCCTGGTTGGCGCTCATTTAAAGAAATCTTTACAAAATTGAAAAGTAACGGTCTGCCGCTAGAAAAATTTTTCTACGAAAATTCGTTAAACATTTTAGACTATTAAACCATAAACTCTTTAACTAAGACTACTGCCAAAGCATCAGAGAAAGGGCCGACTAAAGATACATTTTCTGCAGATATTATAGTGAAATAAAGGACAATAGCGGTTAAAGCTGAAACTAAAAGCTTTGTAAAACAGACTTTTGGCGATATTTTCTTCACATAAAACTTCTTCGTTTCAGGTTATATACCTAAAAGTTGCCAATTTTGACGTTTCAAATCGCGACTTTAATGTCTTAAGAATAAAAACTATAAAATAATTCTCAGAGTACTTTTTCTGGTATTTCTTGACGTTTTTGTGCAAAAAAAACTTAATCTTTGTCTGTAATATTCAATAGATTTTGTTATTCATACTAACTATTTTTGTTGGGTGCGTTTATTTGGTCTTCAGTGGCACCATTTTTTTAATGCCTATAGCTTTTTTTATTTTAACTTAGAAACCTAAATGTAAGTATATAACATACGTTTAAGTGAATTTCACACTCAAAAAATAAATGGCCGATTTTGATAAAATTTGATGAGCACCGTACTTTTACAAGTAACCTGAATAAGTTCGTACCAGTTTTTCCGAAAAAATTGTAAGTTCGTTTTCAAAAATTTTTTATATCCGGAAAAAAAATGCTAACCAAATTCAGTACTCAGCTTTACATTATAAAATGTAAACCACGTGCCAAAATTTACATCCATACGTTAAAAGTAAAAAAAGTTATAAGCATTAAAAAAATATATGCCACTGGTGATCAGGGAAACCCGCCAGACCCAAATAGTGTGAGTTAAATAAAATCTACTAAATACTACAGACAAAAACTATCTTTTTTTGCTCAAAAGGGTCAAGAAGTTCGAGACAAATCCCTTTGAAAATTTTATAGTCTTTCTTCTGAAAATGTCAAAGTGAGGTTTCAAAACGTCAAAACTAATGAGTTTTAGCAAAGGTTCTAGGCATGATGCATGGAAAATATTAGGTGATATGTTTTTAACAAAGTCCTAGATTTCTGTTTTAAGTCTTACTCATCTTGATTTGATCAAATATTTGCAAAACATCCATTTGAAATAGAAGTTATTTGCTATGCTAAAGCGTGAATTTACATACGAGCTTATAACCCGTTTATTACAACAAACCTGTCATGTACTTCATGGCCGAGATGTTTAGACGCGCGTATTATATTTAAAATCAAGGATGACGCGGGTTCTAATCCTAAAGGTATCTGAACTTTTGTTTAGTTTTTTAATTTTTTATTCTTTTTTAACGTTATAAGATCAGATTATGTATTTGCAATGAATTTTTAGCGAATTTTTAAGAAAAAAATTAATTAATGAGATGAGAACTCTCAAGACTTTTGATTAAAATTTTAATAGCAGATCAGGTTGTTTTTGTAGCTCTAACTTTGTTAAACAATGCAGTACTTAATACAGCCGTAAAGACTTTTTCGGCGGCTTTACCAGTACTGTTTTTCTTCTCTGCAGCCGGTTTCGCTTTTTACGGTATCGTCAGACAAAAGAATTTTTTTTGTGTACTCGCAAAAGAAGGCTCTACGTCTTGTATTCCTTCAATTATGGGACGTAGATGATTCCAACGTTCTTCTTAAAAATTTGTCCATATTTAGAAAAATAATACCAAGAACGAGTATAATAGGCGTAAATTATCCTTCGCAGAGTACACAATTTGCAAATAACGCCTCAGGCAGCTTTTTGCTGATTATGTATATTATATATAATTTTTTTTTCAAATGAGCGCGAGCTATGATGAATAAAGTGATAACAAAAAATAATGGGCCGATTTTGGTAAAATTTGGCATATGCCTTCCTTTTGTAAGTGGCTTGGATAAGACGTTAGCCAGGAAAATCTAACCAGGTTTTCCGGGACTTTTTTTATGATCTAAAAAGTAAACTATACACCGAAATTTAGATTTCTATGTTACAAGAAAAAAAAGTATTTGGTGCCAGATCATTTATATGAAAATTTACTACATTAACGCACTTGCTGCGTCCAGGCTTTTTTAAAATTTTCTACCAATAAAATTTGATATGGTAAGAAAAAATAGGTCGCGTTTTAAAAACTGCACTGCTTCAGAAGAGTAGTGAAACAAAAGCCTACCAAACAGTGCCTGTATTCAAAACAAGATTTTTGTCCAAGATTTTTTTGTTCTAGATTAAATCATGTTTAGACTGTGGTTCTCTTTTCCCTTTTGTTTAATTTTGTATTTATTTTATCAATAATTTGTGCTAATTTTTTGCTTTGTATGTAATCCCTGACGGACAATAATTTTGGGCCAATAAAGTTTCTTATCATTATTGTTATTATTATTTGGCACCAGAATCTCCCACAGCCTTCTTACACATCCATTCTTAAATTATTTGGTTTCATTTTATTTTTGTGAAATTCGAACATAAGATGCTATAATATATGCGTAAAATGTTGTAGTTGCGTAAATAACAGATGGTTCAATACGTAATTCGAGTTTGCTTTAAATATCTCAAAATATTACCAAAATATTCAAGTTCAACAATTTTTTGGACAAATTATGACTAAAAAAAAATACCAAAAACATTATTCACCACAAAACAAATTTAAGCCTAAAATTTTCGCCTACAAAATTAACGGCAGGAAAGCATGCATTAGTCCATTTGCAAAAAAAAACTATCGACAACCCGTTATATCATGCTTTATATACCTTAATAGGTCCTTCGGGAAACTTATTAGGCAAATTCAGTTTTTCCTCCGAACTCCAGATCAGTCTTGCTCTCAGATAATCCTCATCCCACCATTTCTCAGAGAAATAAAGGAAAATTTTCATTACGCCATTAAAACCTAGATACTCAACTACCTGCTTCTTTTTGGGAGTCAACGGCGGATGAAATATATTCTCATGATTCGCTTTTAAAACACCGAGCGATGGTGTAAAGATCACATGATCTGTTGTATAAGAACTACCATCGGTACATCTGACTATTACTTTACCAGCATCATTCATCCAAATTATTTTTTCAACCTCCTTCTTAAATTGTATTTTGCTGTCTATGTCGTATGTGCTGGAACGATATGGATTTATCATTTGTGTTATTAGGATATCATATCCAACACCATTCCAGAAATAACTTTCACCTCCTTCGACTGGTTCATAATTATCATCAAGTGATTCAGAATTCCAACTGAATGCACCATCAGCCACTAATTTATAGGCTTCAAATGTTGATATTGCTTCTATTGCAAACTTCAGGCTCTTTGTATCATTTTTGTATTTTTCAAGAACAATCTTATTGTAGCTGGAAACACAAAATTTAAATTAAGCAGCTAAATAATGTGGTTTATTTTTTCAATTATAGTTACAAAATAACAAATAGCGTCCATTTCAAATTTCGTTTACACAAACTTCGCTGATTTTCGTTAAACAAATCGCTTATGAGGACACAACTTTCGAAAAATATGTTCAAATTATCGCAAGCAGGAGTATATACAGGGTGTTTCAAAAATGATGGTCTATGTTACAGCACAAAAAATAAGACTATTTTTTCATATAAACATGGGTTCGCAAATGCTTAATTTTTTAAATACAGCATGTTAAAGTTATCTGTGTTTGTCAGTTTTTCACGAATAAGTCCGAGTCAAATTAAAATTTTAGTCATGGAAACAGACCGAAGTTAAATAAATAAAAGATACAGAATTACAACATATTCGTTATTTGCGCTAAATGTGGGAATATGCTATTAAAAGCTGTCCTTCAATTTATTCTGCTAAATTCGTCGTTTACTAAGAATCAATTGAATGCATCATTTGAAAATGAAACAAGAGTTTTAAAAAAATTAATTATTGTTAGGTTAGGTTACAGTTTTGGGACTTTTCATAACAAAAAACTCACACCTTGATACAATGAAACCTCCTAGAAAGTGTCAGTTGAATTTTGAAATTTTTGATCATAGACGACTTATGTACGAGCAGATATTTGAATATTAAATCAAATAAGGGGCCGGTCTTAGAAATAACTGTTGGAAAGCTACTTACTGTTTTAATCGATTTGTTTAACGTCAAGTAGAAGTATCCTAGGTTTGCAGGGTCTCTTGATAACCGCTCGAGTTAGGAAGTTTAAAAAACCGCAAAATTTGTTGACGTTTTTCAGTTTTTGCCTGTAGCTCCGAAACTGTGTGCTTTAGTGAACACTTTATTAATAAAAAATTAAAGAACATTAACTTCTGCGTCAAATAAAGACCCCAACTATTCAGTTCGGTCAAGCAGTATGGCTGTAATAAACGGTCGAAAAACGGTGACTTTTACCAATTTTTTTGAAAAATGCATTATAGTGATTTTTAATCGTCCGTCACACGGAAACGGCCATTCTAAATGAATAAACGTATGGAGTTAAAGTTTTAGAGCATCAAATTTTTGTTCAACGGGTATCTTACATTTTGAATTTGGTCAAGTACATATCGATAAATTTCAAATTTTCCTAAGCTTGTCATATGCGATATCATGAAATTTGGCGACATGAATATAATTTTCTGAGATTCAGTATTGTATATTATACATAAAATAAACATTATAATATTTATCAGTACCTACACTGCATTTATTTTGGTCAAAATGAATAACAATTTTGTGGCATATATAGATATAGTAGAGGGCCTTAGATTTTGCTTCACAAAAGTAGAACAATACCAAGTTGTAATACTATTGTGAGACAACTAGCAGGATCCTAACTTAGACACAGAAACAAATAAACAATCAATCTCATTAACGGCAATGTCTTCAAGTTTCCCAGATAGTTTCTTGAATTTCCTTGAGCTACATCTACATTTGATTTGTACAGGCGACTACGACTTCATCGTAGGGGATATAAATATTAATCTGTTGTCAAACTAAGAAACCTCATTAAAGATCTCAAAAATTGTAGAAAAAGTCATAAAATTGAGACTAACGGGATTCTTAAATAAAAATGAGCTTCCCGATAGACAATTAGGTTTTAAAGCGGAAACTTCCACCATCTCTAACAACAGTAGGTAGGTATTTTTTTTTTGGAATCGGGAGAGGACACCTTTATAGGCACCCAAATAAAAGAGAGAATTTTGATTTGAAAAATAACCAGGCCATTTATCATATTCGTATATGATTACTTCAGACATCCCTTCGCCCTTTGTGCTAACATATAAAAATATATAAACATAATATATTCAAAATTAAGTCATATATTTCCTTGTGACGAAACGATTTTGTGTTCAGTATACCTGTACCCAAATAAATATCAATACAACAAACTACAATACTAAAAAACGAAATTTAACAATAAAAAGACCTGCCTGATCACAATATTAATTTGGCAGAAAAACCTTATTTTATAAATAAAAGGACTTTCGGTTTACAATACATAATTAAACAAAGCAAGTGCGTGTATAACCTCTACTTCACATTTCCCTTTTGAATCAGACCGGATAATTAACTCGTGTTTCATGCAGTACTCGTAGAAGATCTTTGGGTTGCTCAAAGGTTGCTCCAAACGCTAGTCATCCTCCGCATCGCGCGTGTGCTATCAGGTCTCACGTTAATAAGAGGCATGTTTTTTTTCACACACCGTAGTGTGTGAGATATCCAGGTAGTGAGGAACTCCTACCCAGTAAACTCCACTCCCTGGTGTACCGGACATTAGTCCATACCACCGTCGATTTTACGATAATGAAAATTCACTTTCATAGCGCACTTGCTGCGTCCAGACTTTTTTCTTAATCATTTCTAAAGTTTTAGACATATTTCAAATTTTATACCGAGTCATTTTTTCACGTTTGAGAAAATAATATAATCATTTATGGCTGTCGCGTACGGGGCGCCCTCTGCAGGAAATGTTATGTCATAAATATGCACTTTTTTCCCAGCCCTTGTGTCCATCTTTTATAGTAACAAAATATGAGATATTGGACTTTTTGAACAAAAAAGGTATACTTGTTGAAAATGGCTTAACTCAACCGTTGGGTAGATATTTTTGATTTTATAAATTAGTATTTCAGATTTATACCTCCAGGAATATTAACGTCCAAAACGGATTTTTTTGTTAAGAAATTTAGAACTCGTTGCTTCAGAGCGTAACCGTAATTTAAAATTATATGTCTAAATGTGGCCAAAAATGTTCATTAGACCTTTAATTTCCTGAAAAAAACCTTTTAGTTTTTTGCACTAAAAAACCTATTAAATGGCGACTTAATAGCAAAGCGATCTACTATAGAGCTCTTTAAATTGGATAACTGCCGTAACTACTGTTTATTTGGGTCTTTCCTTTTCATAAAAATGCAATACGTATAAAAATATTTAAACTAGACTAAAGAAACTTGTTTTTCGCTAATAACAGAAAAAAATAATTGTTGCACAAAACATATTTATTGTCAGTGTAACAGCAACTATTGGAAGAAAAAAACAAAACTAGAAAAACCAAGATTCACATAAAACAATAAATACATAATCTAAGAGAACAATAATTGACTAACAATTAAAAATAAACATATCTTAAAGGAAGTTTTCATTTTCTTGTAAACATAGCCTTGAAGAAATGTTTCTGTCGTTCTTTACTTCCTCAGCAGCTAAAAAACTCTGGCGGAATTTCCACACTATCAATAGGATTGTAATAAACGATATTTTTAGGTGACCCAATAAAAAGTAGTCCATGTGTATGAGGTCCGGTGATCGCGCTGACCACTTATCGGGTGCATCATTTCCTTGACCTACCATCTCCCAGAAAATTTTAAATTTAATCATTGACTAACAACTAGTTTACTA
The DNA here is from genome assembly GCA_964006375.1 of Tillus elongatus. Lineage (NCBI taxonomy): Eukaryota > Metazoa > Arthropoda > Insecta > Coleoptera > Cleridae > Tillus > Tillus elongatus. The sequence goes on from OZ023264.1 coordinate 67,963,589, forward strand.
TAGGCAGGAGCTCCGTCTTGCGACCACGTGTTTTCACGGATAGCCACTGAAGCCTACATCTTTAAGCAACATTTGCAGTTGCTCATTTAAAAATCTGAGATGTTCCGCTGCACCAAGACACCGAGAAAGAATAAGTGAACCAGTAAGATAATATCCTATAATTCCTGTCTATGAATTTAAAAAATGATGTTGAAACCTCGACTTACAAAGTTGGTAGAGGTTTTGATCAAGCAGTGAGTGAATACTGTGATGGTTTACTAAACCATCTCTCGGAAATTATGCTTAATCAACAAATAAAATATTGGATAAAATATTTACATTGTCTCTTGAGATATTCATATATCACTGACAAAATCTATCCTGTTAGGTGAATCCGGAGCAATCAATTCTTGAAAAAGTTTTTGGTGGTAGGGGTATAAAAGATTATCATGAGAAATCTTCCAAATTGTTGTATGAGAAACATTGTACTGTGACAACAATTTCCTTGTTCTTGTCTCAGGATTGTGATCTAAATTGCCAAGGACAACTTCTTCAAGACCTACGTCTTCTTCCAGTGTCTTCATGTCGAGGTTGAATTGGTCCGTTTTGTCTAAGTCTTTTTCCTATTGCCGCAAAAGTTTTTCTACTAGTAACCCAAAGATAAAGGTATCTGGCATGATAAAGTCTTAAGGCAGCAGTACAATTCTTGTGATTTAAATAAAGTCGATGTAATAAGATCCCAGCTTGTGATTGTGACAATGTAACAGTGGCTGATTTATATCACATTATATTTATGTCCACGCCATCAAAACTGGCGGCTGAAATTAATACATCTATCATACAAATGAATGATATAAGTATCAGTATGACATATTCTTTCAATCAGCTATTGATGCGGGTCAAAATGTGTAATAACGATTTTGTATAGATTCTTCAGAGGAAATAGGCTACAACTGTAGTTACTTTTGTTTTTATTGAGACATTATATAATGTAAAAATGTGAGTAATAATTATTGTCCGTTAAAATAAATATGGCTCCTTTGTAATTCACTCATTGATGAATTTACCTACCTGCATGAAACCAAGGCCCAATACAGTTTGTTCAAAGCTGTCCTGGCGAGTCTCTGGACGCACAGTATCCCAGTCATCTTATACAATAATTTAAGAAAAAGATATGCACATATGTGTATAAATATACAGGGCTTTCATTAATTTCCGAACCCCACGTCACCAGATTCTGTCTTGCTCTTAGTGGAATATGATTTTATGAGTTGGCAGTCAAAAAGTAACCAAAAAAAACACTAGACTAGGGACCCTAAAGTTACTAAATCAATTGACAATTGACAGTTCAGTCCATTGGCCCTCATTTCCCTTTTGACGGTTTTTTTGTATGTATATTGTGCATTTTCTAAGTTCGACCAGTGTTTACCTTCTTCAAATAATTTTCTATCTGTTGGACAATAAAAATAAACAGTTTTTATCAAAACTTGGCATTTTCATTGCGTTTTTACGTAAGTTAAAAGTGTAGGTATGTTAAGGTTATGTTATTGACGATATTCGACATCGCATGGAACGAAGCCCTACCAAATCTGTTCGTCGGTAATCTGCCCAAACAGGTACATATTTGTTACATGTTACACAATACACATTCCTAAAACCTTAAATTAGAAGTTTAAATAATCGGACCTCAATTTGTTTACGTACATTACAAAATTTTGATATCTATACAAAATAAAAGTAATATTTTATTATGTTTTTAATTTATTTTTTTAACAATCAATAACAGTAAACTATACATGAACAGACTTGCTGTTAAAAAATACCAGATAATAAATACATTTAAGACATTTACTGTTTCAACTTATTATAATTTTTTATAAAACCCCAAAGGAAATATGAGACAACACTGGCATCTTAGGGATCTCATTAATTCAGTTTGTACAACCGTGTATGCCGGGTTGCCTAACTTAAGCGGGCACGTGGGGTTAGAGAATTAATGAAAGCCCTGTATAAAAAAACTAAATTAAAAAAATATGTAAAAGCAAAATTTTTATAGAGGAGAAAACATTGTAAATTAGTCAATTAGGTATTAAAAATAGTGGAAGATAATAAAATTGGCTGGCGATACAAGCTTGATACATTTATATTTCGTATAGTGGTCATATAAATACCACTAACCACTAGGAATAATAAAAGTCTGTGGCTAATGGATCTACCGGTCCGAAGTCAAACAAAAATACAAACAACAATTCTTGTAACATTCAAAAAATGCTTGCAACATATCAACATACTCGCCATTAGTGTAATTTGCCATATTAATCAATACCAAACCTGTTTAATATCGAAGTGAAAATAAGCGAATAAAATCAATTAACACTTAATAATTTCTTAAACTGACTTTTAATGATTACTATTTATTATCAAGGGAGATTTATCTACTAGATCGCTTTGCTATTAAGTCGCAATAGCAATATAATTTTAATAGGTATTTTAGTGCAAAAAAAAATTATTTTTTTTTCGGGAAATTAAAGGCTCCATGAAAATTTTTGGTCACATTTAGACACATAATTTTAAAATATAGATACGCTATGAAGCAGGGAGTTCTGAATTTCTTAACAAAAAAGTCCGTTTTGGACGTTAATATTCCTGGAGGTATAAATCCAGAATACTAATTTATAAAATCAAAAATATCTACCAAACGGTTGAGTAAAACCATTTTCAATAAGTATACCTTTTTTTTTCAAAAAAGTCTAATATAATATTTTGTTACTAAACGATGTATACGGGGGCTGAGAAAAAAGTTTTTGCATATTTAAATCATAACGTGGCCTGTAGAGGGCGCACCGTACGCAACAGTCATAAATGATGATTATGTTATTTTCCAAATCTGAAAGCATGTCTCGCTATAAAGTTTGAAACATGGGTAACAAAAACCTTAGAAATTATTTAGAATAAACCATTTTTTATTTGTCACTTTGACACATGTATATCACATATGATAAAGTTGGGGAAATATATAAGCGTATTCAGCCAGATCTCCCCTCCAAACAGTGGTTTTATTATGGAAACTTCTCAAAAGAGGAAATAAAAAATATATGTCGTTTAAGAACGAATCATGCATTATGTCCAGCCTATTTGTTTAAAATTAAGTTAAAAGACAGTCCATATTGTGAGTGTATGGAATATGGGGATATCGAACATCTCATGTTATCATGTATATCAAGAAAGAACCAAGTAGATTAATTTACGTTAATTATCCAAAATCACTCGGTTAATAAACCCTTTAACCTAACTCAACTATTAGCCACAAAAGATATAGAGATATTTAAAGCTTTAAACAAGCATATCAAGAATATGAAAATCAAATTATAGAGTGTAAACTTAGCGGCAAATTTTAGAAATTTTTATAGTATTTTCTTTGTCTCAGTACTTAGCGATTTTCAATTTTGTTCTTAAATTTTGTATAAATAATAATAGATATACTTATTTCAGGTAAAGTCTGTAAAATGGAATTGTAGTTAGTTAATAGTGAATGAACTCTAGGTAGTTAATAAGTTCATATTGTTTTGCCTAGTGTTTGAAACCTTTCTTATAGTGGCTCAGTCTGTGATGCTGAAAGCTCTGAAGAGACCCAGTAGCGTGTTATTATCCCTGTGGTCAACCATTTCCTAACAATCCTTTTATATTTGTATAGAAAAACAACAAACAAAATAAATGAACACAAAAACAAAAATAAAAAAAGAGTCTTAAGAGAAACAAAAGGTCAAAACATCGTTAAAAGAAAAAAATCTCTGGACGCAGCAAGTGCGTTATGGTAGCGAATTGTCTTTAAAATATTTTTAATAGCAAATGTCTTTCTTTAATGAAAGCAGGCATCAAACTTGGTTGCCTATATAGTAGAAACAATGTACCATATTTCATTGAAATAAATTTATTGTTTGAAAATATATAAACATTTTTCAAAAGTCTAGATGCCGCAAATGTGTTATGGAAGTGAATTTCCATAAAAATGTTTTTAATAGCAAATGCGAGCAGGTATCAATCTGATTACCGGTATAGCCTATGTGGTAGAAACAATGTACTATATTTTATCAAAATTACTTATGGTTTAAAATATACAAAAATTTTCCGAAAATAAACTTAAATGTTGGTTTTCTATCCAACAAAGCTTACGTTAATAGCAAATTGAGTTATTGAAATTTGAAGGATTTAATGAAAATTCGGTAAATTTTCAGATTAGCTCCCGAACGCTTTTAAACAAATTGTTTTCAGAAACATTACTAGGACCCCACTTGGATGCACAAACTACAAGAAGAAATTCTTGTTCACACCCCCCTAGGAAGTTATGGGACTGGGAGTGAATAGGGGTTGTGTGCGGGGTAGGCAGGGTTTAAGGCGGATATGGCTTCAAGATGTTAAAAAGACAGCTTCAAGCCCGCTTTATTCGAATTTTCTGCTCATATTTCCTTTTTACTACCTACTCCGCTCAGCACCCCTACTCACTCCTGGTCCCGTAACTTCCTTGGGGAGTGCGAACAAGAATTTTTTCTTGGGGTTTGTGGATCCATGGGGGGGAGGGGGGTATAGGAGGTAGCGTCAGGTTTCTGAAAACAGTTTTTTGAAAAACGTTCGGGAGCTAAACTGCAAATTTACCGAAAATTCGCTACCAAAACGCACTTACTCCGTCCAGATTCTTTTCTTACAAATGCATCATATTTCGAAAAAAAATGCAAAAATGCATTAACGAATTTGTTCTACGAAAATTAGCTAAATAAAAATTATACACCCCTACTCACTCCTGGTCCCGTAACATCCTTGAGGAGTGTGAACAAGAAAATTAATTTTCTTGGGTTTTGTGGATCCGGGGGGGGGGGGGTCTAGGCAGGTTTCTAAAAAAAGTTTTTTGAAAAGCGTTCGGGAGTTAATCTGCAAATTTACCGAAAATTCGCTACCAAAAGGCACTTACTGCGTCCAGATTTTTTTTCTTATAAACGCATCATATTTCGATAAAAAATGCGAAAATGCATTAGCAAATTTGTTCTACGATAATTAGCTAAAAAAAATTATAGACCGTTAAACCATAAACTTCACTAAACCTACAAATAAATATCCAAAAAGCCACCAAACTTAACTAAACTGACAGCCAAAGCATCAGAGAAAGGATCTATTTGAAATGGATATTCTGTAAATATTTTAGTAAAATGAAAGGCATTGACGGTTGAATCTGAAACTTAAGGGTTTGCAGAACACTCTTCTTGCAACATTTTCTTTTCACCAACGGTATTTGTTTCACATTCTTTGCCTAAACATTGCCAATTTTGACGTTTAAAATTGCGAGTTTGTCGTTTTGAGGAAAACTCCAAAATTTGTTGCTTTAACTACCCATAACTTCTTTGTCTTTAAAGTTAGAGACCTAAATTTTGGTACAGAGTTTATAATGCAAACACGCGTACCAAATTTGGTTGCCATTACTTTGTTATTTCCCGAGATATGAATTTTTTTATAAAGGAAACACAAAATTTTTCGGGAAAACCTGGTCCGATTTTCCTGGCTAACGAACTTATCCAAGCCACTTGCAAAAGGAAGATACTCTGCAAATTTTATCAAGATCGGTCCATTATTTTTTGAGTTATCGGTCGGATATATATATATATATATATATATATATATATATATATATATATATATATATATATATATATATATATATATATATATATATATATAAACACAGATCTCCTCATAAGAGTTTTTTTTTAATTAGCTAATTAAGGATGACTACTTGTAATAGTAGCAGTGGTAGCTCATTTGTCGAAGTAGGATCATTTTAAGTATATTCATATACAGGAAGAGTAGTGTAAAGGTAAACGAGTTTAGGAAATGGTAGCAAAGGAGGGTGATAATGTACTAATGGATAATCCACGCCACAGCCAGTGAATCGAAAAAAAAACACACACACACACACACCTGTGTATCTCTTATGATGCTATTTGCGATATAGGTATATTAGGTTAAATTTACTTACTTTCACCAAAGTAATCTCTGGTATCATTTGTACCTCTTCATTTAAATACACCCTGTATATAAGGTTTCGTTAAATTTCTCAGTTGTTAAAGTGAAACTACTTTTTGTTGTGGATGAATAGTCTATTATTGAGGAAATTAGGCGACGCTAAATAAACGACAATATAACAGATATTGGACTTTCGCAATGATACCATAAAGCAAAAACCGGAACTGAGACTGAAAGCTTGTTAGGAAGCACCAGATGTGAAGAACATCATTGACTTTAAAGGAAAGCCCGCAGTAATCAACATGTCACGACTCAATGATTTTCAGTCAAATAATATATGTTAAACATTTTAAAATCATTTGGCGGATTTAATTAAGAAAATAAAATTTGAAAGGTAACTACTTTTGTCTGGTAATACTTACTGTTTTAAATAAAATTCTCCTAGAGATAAATCCTTATCTTCCTCTGTTTTTTCTATTTCGTCAACTTCAATAAAAAAATCCAATACATCGTCCAGAACCTTTTCATTGATTTCTTCATTGATTGAGTAAATAAAAGTATCTATTTCATCGTCTACTCTAAGAATGTTGTCATAGTTTTTTATAATATTATAAACAACATTATGTTCTTTGCCTTCTAACCATTCTGCTCCAAGTTCAACAAAACGTTTGCCAAAATTAACAGTGTTAACCCTACCGCCAAGACGATCTTCGGCTTCCAGAAGAAGTATGTCATGAATACGAAGTTCTAATAAAAATAGCAATATGATTAGAATAGAGAATAATAATTATACTCATAATAATAACAATAATATTAATGACACAGTCAACTCTCTCTCTCTCTCTCTAAGTTGAATTGTCATCTGCCCACTCGAACTGTTTGAGTAAGAGAGAGTTCAAGTTTAACGAGAGATAAATATAATATACACACTTAAATTGTATATGTAATGAACGTAAATACATAGGTAGGTCATTTATTGCAGAAATTAACGATTAACAGAACCCCCAGGTAAGTTCGAGTAGTCTATTGCTCCCGATGCGACATTCGGTAATATATTTTTTACAGTTACAAGGCGGTGACGTTTGAGCACTACATTCTACCTAGAGATAATTTTTATACGTATTTTAACATCAGGGGATACTTCTTTTTGTTTGAATTGAAGAGAGTTTGACTTATATAGTGAAATTCCAGTGTGTAACCGCTTTTGCCAGAAAAAAAATTCGAGTTGAAGGGAAATTTGACTAAAAGGGATGCCGACTTAGAGATAGTTGACTTTAATGGGATTACCAAGACGGAGCATAAACTGGACTATGTATATTAATGAAACAATTATGAGCATTTACTACAGAATAACACTCGGATAACCGACGGCCGGAGATAGGCAACAACTTCACATCGAATTCCTCAGAATGTACCCACACATACAGGTCTCAACAGATAGTAACGGCTTAGTATGGTGTCATACTTAGGAATAACCTTTTTCCACAAACGAGACTGGATACCATCAAACAGGAAGTTGAACGTGAAATTACTAACATAGCGGTTACGGAAAATGACGAGATGCTGTTTGATGGTAGTAATCTGCAACCTCTGCATGCTGAGCAAAAAGAATTCCTCGATGACACGCAAGAAACTGAGGGCTGAGGAACTCAGTGACAAATTGTCCACAGATATAAGACGCGCAGTCGCGGAGTATCATTTTTTACATATACAAGGGTATGCTTTCATGTGTAAGACGTAATGTATACTTGTAGAGCAGATAAATGAATAAACTAAATGAATAAATCATCTTAATAGATCACAATTATCTAGGTTAAGATTATCTAGAAAGCTGGCATTTATATTAGCACTTTTGAGCAGAATAATTCTGCCAACGCGCCTTCTAGAGGTCAACACACCATCGCACCTGCGAACGCTAATTAACCGTGCAGCAACTCCAGCAATTAAAGCTCTGGGCATTAAGATTTCTGATCGAAGGGCCAATAACAGAAACTAACGTCAAGGAGTGCCCCCATGCGAAAAGGTTGATAAGCAGGGTGGAAACGCTCCGAAAAGAAATTGGACAACTAACGTAACACATCGGGGGAGTATAGTTAAGAAAATTGCACGGACGTGTAGAGGAAATAATAGTGCAAGTACGACAACACTCAGCACAATATTCAGTCAATCACACTGCAAAATAATGCCTGGAAACCTTAAAACAGAAGGTTTCTGGATACGCAGAATGCTTGAGGATATGTAAAACGAGCAACAATAGGAAATTCCACAATACTATGTTTGAGCGCTCTGAAAGGACTTTCTATCGTCAGCTTAATTCAGCTACAAATGCAGCCACAGATATTTTTCCAAGTAAAGAACACGTTGAAGAGTCAACTAGCCACACCAACCTCCTGTGATATTGGCGCCAGTTGGGTTAATGAAGAACACCGAGCTTGCAAGAGTCATAAGCCGTTTACCACAGATGAAGTCTTCGAGGCTATTAAAGGGCTTCATAATTGGAGATTCTTGGGCCTGATGGCGTCCAAAACTTTTGGCTGAAGAAATTTGGGTGTACGTATCATCTATTGGCGGTGTTAATAAATGATGTTATAGTTGACCTCAAGAAGATGCCATTGTTTTTCACACAAAGAGACGCGTATCTTCTGCCAAAGGACCAGCAGTGTTCTGTAGACCCGGCGAAATACGCATATATGCGCATTGCGAACGAAACAACATAATCCAGTAAAAGGGGTATGCCAAATGATCTATGGGATGCAAAGAATAGCTAATCATTGATTTGGTTGTGTGCAATCGAGCTTACAATGGGCGAAGAAATAGCTTTGCTGCCTACGTGGATTACAAAAAGGCTTTGATTTATTTCCACACGAAGGGTTTATAAGTGTGCTGAAGATATATAAGATCGATAGTTATATCCTGAGGTTCCTAAAAGACACAATGTCAACCTGGAGAACAAAAATTCAATTACGGGTACAAAATGGCGATAACATTGTAATCAGCACGATACCAGTTAGAAGAGGTATATTTCAAGGTGACTCGGTAATTCCATTGTGGTTCTGCCTCGAATTGAACCAACTATCAAACCGTCTGAACTCTTCGGTATAAACGGCAATGGCAGTGAGCAAATGAGTCTAAATCATGTGCTGTATATGAATGATCTTAAGCTGCGAACAACTTCTTAAAATTGTAGAAAATTTTAATTTTACAGTAATATTGACATGCAGTTTGGACTTGACAAATGTCGCGTCTTATGTGTAGTCAGTGGGAAGATACAACCAGGTGTATATGAAATGCAGAAAGGCCAGAAAATTGCCTCTATGGATGTAGAAGAGTGTTATAAATACCTGGAAATACAGCAAGCGAGGAAAATAAACCACTCGGTAATGAAGAACGATCTGACAAATTAGTTTACGAAACGAGTAAAGCAGATGGTGCGATCACATTTTAACGGTAATAACCTGACTAAAGCTCTTAATACATGTGTATCTTCTGCACTTAGCTATTCATTTACGATTGTGAACTGAAGTAAAACGGATATCGAAAATCTACAACGGAAGGTACTGCTAACAAAATCCAAAAAGCATCACCCCCGTAGTGTCATAGAACCAGTAACCCTACCTAGAGTGTGGATATTGATAAACAGTTGCACCAGTAGATAGATAGTGAACCTGCGTACATATTTCCACCAGCGGGCACTTACTTCTGAAGTACACCATTCCATATGCGAGGCAGATGATTTAACAAAGTTGCAATTAAGAAAAAGTGAAATACAATACCATCGGACTGACAAGTTGCAATCTTGGATTTTGGATGCAGAAGCCTCTCCATGGGCGACATGTGAGTGAGACCACACAGGTACATTTTTTGTAATTTTTGTCAAAAAGATTTTTGCTATTAATTATTTCTTGGAAAGTGTAGGTTTTATGCAAATTGCCTGAATCGGTTCGTTGGTCTGAAAAATCTGACCAGTTTTTTCGGTACAATTTTATTTATATTCAGAAAATTAACAAAATTTTAAGCAATAAAGTTATTTTGATGATGTATGGTACACGGTTTCTACTATAAATGTAATACCTCTACCAAGTTTGATGTATTTTATTAAACAAATGACATACTTGGAATTATAAACATTTTAATGGAAATTCACTACCATAACGTACTTGCTGCGTCCAGACGTTTAATTACATGAATGTAATTTATATAAAAGTTCGGGACGCAGCAAGTGCGTTATGGTAGTGAATTTTCATAAAAATGTTTTTAATAGCAAATATGTGTGTTTTTTTTTTCAGAAAGCAGGCATCAAATTTGATTACCAGTATAACATATATAGTAAAAACAATGTGCCATGTTTCATCAAAATAACTTAATTGTTTGAAAACGTACAGAAATTTCCAAAAGTAAACTTAAAGTGTAACCGAAAAAATCCGTTTCTTGGTCAACCTTATAGGTTAATAGCAAATTGAGCTTTTCAAATATGAAGCATTTAATCAAAATTCGCAACCATAACGCACTTGCTGCCTCCAGAATTTCTTAACTTACAAACATGCATTATATTTCGATGGAAAATGCAAAACATAAGGCGTTTTCGACTAAAAAAAATTATTTGTATCACCAACGACTTATGGGCCACCCTGTGATTGTCGCAATAATTTTTTAAGATGTAGCTCAAAACACCGTATAATTAATGTATACAATATTTTTTCATATCTTGTATAATAACGGATATATTGAGCTTTATTGATTATTTACGAAAATTCGACAAAAATTATATACCATTAAACGATAAACTCTATAGCCAGGGCTACTGCCAAGCATCAGAGAAAGGGTCTATTTGAAATGAAATTTCTGGAAATATTTTAGTAAAATAAAGGACAATGGCGGTTGAAACTAAGACTTCGGTGTTTGTAAAACATTCTTCTTGAGACATTTTCATTCCATAGCCCGTATTAGATTCAAGTTCTTTGACTAAATGTTGCGAATTTTGACGTTTTAAAATGTCACTTTGACGTTTAGAGAAAAACCCCAATTTTTTTTAATGCCCATAACTTTTTTGTCTTTTGACTTACAGAGCTAAATTTTGGTAGGTAGCACACGTATAACGATATAAACCAGCTTACCAAATTTGGTTGCCTTGACTTTGTTCATTTTGGAGATATAATTTTTTTTTTTAAAGAAAACACAAAATTTTCCGGGAAAATCTCGGCGGATTTTTCTGGATAACGAACTTATCCAAGCCACTTACGAAAGGAAGGTACTTACCAATTTTGACGTTTAAAATCGCGATTTTGACGTTTTGAGGAAAACCCAAATTTTTTTTTTTTGAATGCCTGTAACTTTTTTGTCCTTTAATCTACGGAGCTAAATTTGGGTAGGTAACTTGCCTATAATGATATAAACCCGCACATGAAATTTGATTGCCCTTACTTTGTTAATTTTGGAGATATAACAGTTTTTCAATTTTTTTCGAAAGAAAACACAAAATTTTCCGGGAAAACCTCGGCGAATTTTCCTGGCTAACGAACTTATTCAAACTACTTGCGAAAGGAAGGTACTCACCAAGTTTTATCAAAATCGGTCCGTTATTTTTTAAGTTATAGGTGTGACACATAAATAGATATATATATATATATATATATATATATATATATATATATATATATATATATATATATATATATATATATATATATATATAAAGTCTGAAACTGACCTCCGATTTGGGTTCCGGGGGTCCTAAATAGCGCTCGTTTGAAGACATTTTTTTAAAGAAAATTCACTAAAAAGTCAGCAAAACAAAAGGTAAATATCTGAAATAGTACATTTACAATTACCTAACAATCTTGTAGCTGCTGCAAGTCCTGAAACCCCGGCACCAACAACAATTACCTTATAATTATTATCTGTTTGTGCGGCAGAGTGAACAAGCAAAATATTAACACAAACAAATATTGATCTATACATCGTTTCTCTATTTAGTTCGAAAAATACATTATCAACTGAATTTAAGACAAGCCATTAAGATAAATTAAATCAATGCTCGTTATCGTTGAAACTTTTGACCTGTTATTTATTATTTTTTTTAACTCATTTTCAAGCTTCACTAATACACTTTTAGTAGTTAGTATATAAAATTCATACAGCCTTATTTAGAATTGATTTTACTTTTTCAGTGTCAGGTTTTTGTGATGCTATGGTATGAGCAAAAGAGAAAATGGAACAATAAAAGAAACGTCGGGATGATAGGGCGGAAAAAAGAAAAATGAGGTGAAGGAAATAAAAACAGTTTTGTATAGGCGAATACAGATATTTTTCTAAATGTTTGGATTTGTTCATTAATAACGTGAGCTCAAAATGGGGGGTGGGGCAAAATCTCACCAAATCTCATTTAAAAGGAGGGGGTGGGACAATGAAAGTCCCACCTCAGGGGGGGGGGTGTACGAGGTCAACATTTTCAAAAAATAACACCTCACATAATTAATGAACGTCCCCTTTTTCATGCATAAAACATTAATGATCACATAAATAATTTCACCTCACTAAAAACTAGACGTTCTTCAACATTTACTACAAATGACGAGAGTTCTTCTCAAATGGAACATGAAACACGTTTCAATTATTGTGATGAAGGAGGCTGTATCATTCCTCCTGAAGATGACAATGATTTTTATTATGAAGATCAACAACTAGATAGTGTCATTTGTCAGATTTCATTATATCAGCAACTTAGAAGATGGTATCATTGTCATAAAATAAACCACAAGGCGTTTATATTTATTTTATACGTCATTTGCAGATATTAGAATCAAATGGTAGGAACTTTGTTAGGTTAAAATGACAAGCAGAGCACTGAGTTTCAAAAGTATCGTTTGTATTCGAAACCATAGAATGGCAAGGAGATATATATATATATATATATATATATATATATATATATATATATATATATATATATATATATATATATATATATATATATATATATATATGTATATATATATATATATATATATATATATATATATATATATATATATATATATATATATATACAGGGTTACAACTCATTAATTGCTCACTGTTGGCATCTCAGTAACGGTAAGAGATACAGAGTGGGTTAAATTACCAAAAAGTTGTTCAAATTTTATCTGATCCAGTATCTGAAAATATATTTTTAATATGTCGATTCGTTCCTGAAATATTCTGAAAAAACTGAATTTTCAAAATTTTACAATAAATCTCTTATTATCAAAAATGGACTTCTAATTTTTGCTATGTGAGCATAATTTGATACGATCAATCAACTTACGGCATCAGAATTGACGTATCTGCTCTAATTTTTGCGCAACGATAGTCAACTTTTTTTTCTCTTATGGCCGCCATATTGGATTTTTAATTTTTTTTTAATTCACCTTTCGAATGGTATAACACATCATATTTTTCTTCCTAAACATTGTACAAATAAATAAAAAAATAATTATGGTCGCAAATATCAAGTAGGTATGTGTCGTTGTTTTGTTGTTACCATTTATTTGAACTGTCAGTTTGAAATCTTCTACTTGATCCATGCATTAAAAGCATTTTATTTCAAGCCTTATGTTAAATTTGTTCTAAAATTGTATTTCCAAAATGGTTCGCTTTACTGTGGAAGAGAGAAGAAGCAGACATCCTAAGTTTTAGAAATTCGATCCGTGCTTCCCAGTTATACGAAGAAAACTATTCAGAACTTGTGCAGCCAAGTCGGCATATCTTCGCCAGAATAGCAATAGTTATGGAGGAAACTGGTACTTTGATGAGAAAGCGTGTTCCTACAATGTGGAACCCAGTGCTAACGAAATCAGTGCTCTTGCTCAAGTTAGTATACATTCCAACTTATCCAGAACACATATTGCGAGAGAATGTGGAATAAGCCAGCAGCTAGTGTCAAAGATTCTGAAAAAGCATAAATATCATCCTTATAAATACACCATAATGCACACTTTATGAGCCAGATCACGACCGGCGGTTGCAGTTTTGCCAATGGTTTGCTAGGAAGTTGCAAATACACAATGCTTTCAGAGGTCACATATTGTGGCCGGATGAGAGTACATTTACAAATAATGGTTTGTTCAATAGACAGAATCGTCGTTACCGGAGTACAGAGAATACTCATCTTTTATAGGAGTCGCAACATCAAAATAGGGTGAGTGTAAACGTTTGATGTGGCCGTTTAGACGATCCAGTTATAGGGCCATTTTTCATAAGCAATAGGTTGAATGACGACAGATACCTTCATCTGTAAACTAATGACCTTATGGAATTTTTATATAACCTCCCTTTGCAACAAACAGCCAACATATGGTTTCAGCAAGACAGTGCACCTGCACACAATTGGCGAGCCGTAAAAGCTTATCTAGACCAGAGGTTTGGAGATAGATGGCTAGACGATAATGGATCCGCTCGCATGCCGACAAGATCCCCAGATCTAACCCCAATGGACTATTTATTCTGGGGATATGTAAAAAATATAGTTTACATTGAGCATTTTGACAACGAAGAAGAGTTAAAGAATGTTATAATAGATAAAATTTGTTCCATATCTCCTGCTATGATAGGACCAGCAACCCAAGGTATGCGCTAGAGGGTTCGTCAACGCATAAATAACAATGGACATTGTTATGTATTGTTAGTTTGTTAGTTTGTTTGTTAGTTTGTTTATGTGCTAGTTGTAAGTTACGTTAGTATCTATGGTTAATATGACTTTATTCTGTTAATTAAGATCTTCTGTGCTGACATTTTGACAAATAACGAATGTGGATAATAAAATAACACACACCTACTTGATATTTGGACCATAATTAGTTTTTTATTTATTTGTACAATGTTTATGAAGAAAAATATGAAGTGTGTTATACTATTCGAAAGGTGAATTTTTTTGCCATCTGAAAAATTAAAAATCCAATATGGCGGACATAAGAGAAAAAGAAGTTGACTTTCGCTGCGCAAAAATTAGAGCAGACACGTCAATTCTGATGCTGTCAGTTGATTGCTCATATCAAATTATTTTTACGTAGCAAAAATTAGGAGCCCATTTTTGATAATAATTATAAAATTTTCAAAATTTACTTTTTCAGTTTTTTTGGGATATTTCAGGAACGAATCGAGATATTCAAAATTTGTTTTCAGATATTGGATCAACTAAAATTTACGCAACTTTTTGGTAATTTAACCAACTCTGTATCGCTTACCGTTACTGAGATGCCAATAGTGAGCAATTAATTCGTTGTAACCCTGTATGTATATATATATATATATATATATATATATATATATATATATATATATATATATATATATATATATATATATATATATATGTATGTACCCAGAAAACGTTTCAGAAAGTTGCAGGAATGTTTCTGATCAAAGTAATGATTCCCTCTCTAGAATGCTGCATTAATGTTTTAAAATACAGATAGGTATCACTTCCAAAACAATATAAAATCCAATGGCACTAATATATTACAAATATTTTAGTAATACAATGCAAAATTTCAGAAAACTCATGTCTTGACAATTGAGTTTTCAAGACTTGAATTACGTTTAATTTTTGCATACATTATACAATTTCTAGTAGGTATAGGTACCTACTCAACAAATTGAAAATACTAAAAATATTTGTAACATATTTGAAAAATTAGTTCATATTGTATTATACAGAAAAGATATATACACTTATGTTTATTATTTATTTATATTCATATGTAGGTAAATAAAAAATACAAAAATTTCCGAAAGTAAACTTAAATTGTTCCCGAAAAAACTGGTTTCCTGATCAACCTTATAGGTTAATAGCTATTTAAATTTGAAGCATTTAATGAAAATTCGCTACCATAACGCACTTGCTGCTGCCCAAATTTCTTTTCTTACAAAGATGTATTATATTTCGATGGAAAATGCAAAAATGCAATAACATGGGGGGTGTTCGATTAAACAATTCGCTACCATAACGCACTTGCTGCGTCCCGAATTTCTTTTCTTACAAAGATGTATTATATTTCGATAGAAAATGCAAAAATGCAATAACATAAGGCGTGTTCGATTTAAAAAAAATTGAATCACCAACGACTTATGGGCCAGCCTGTAATTGTGGAAATATTTTTTAAGATGTAGCTTAAGACACCCTATAATTAATGTATATCAGTTTCTTCGTAACTTGCATAATAACAGATATATTTAGCTTTAATGATTTTTTACGAAAATTTGACAAAAATGATATACCATTAAACGACAAACTCTATAGCCAACACTACTGCCAAAGTATCAGAGAAGGGGTGTATTTTAAATTAATATTCTGGGAATATTTTAGTAAAATGAAGGACAATGACGATTGAAACTAAGATTTCAGGCTTTGTAAAGCATTCTTCTTGAGATATTTTCTTTCCATAGCTGATATTAATTTTAGGTTCATTGCCTAAATATTACCAATTTTGACGTTTGAAATCGCGACTTTGACGTTTTGAGGAAAACCCAAATTTATTTTTCTTGAAATGTCTGTGACTTTTTTATCCTTTAACCTACATCATAGGTAGCCTACCTATGATTATATGAACCCGCGTACTAAATTTGGTCGCCATATAAAAATTGAAACTGACCCCGGATATGGGTTCTAGGGGTCCTAGTTCGCACTCATTTGCAAATTTTTTTTCAAAATTCAAAAGTCGGGATCTCCCCATTAGTGAATTTTTTCTACGAAAATTCACCAATAACTGTCAGAAAAATATGTAAATGAATGTATTCATATAAAATAGAAAAAACGTTGTTCACACTGATATAAAGAATAAAAAGGAAAAGGATAAAGATATTTATCACAAAAACAAAAAAAATAACATGTTAGAATACGACATAATACAAGAAACAAAAAATCAATCACTATTATTCATAAATCTTAAAATTCAATAAAACGACGAACACTGATTTAATTTTTTCAAACGGAAAAGAACCAGCATAAAAGATCAATGAGATTTTCTGAAAAAGCAACTAAAATGAATAAGTATTCTGAATAACAATAATATCAATTTTATTTTAATCTCTTCCTTCTGATTCTAAGATGTGATTATGCCTTAGCCAATTAGCAACAACTTCCTGAAAAAGATGGTCTGTGATGACAAAGATTCTTTCCGCGGACAGCCTCTGAAAAAAAATCAATGACTGTAAATGCACTGCAATACCCAAATAACATAATCATATAGTTATTTATTTGTAAGCATATTCTTTCATGTTGAAAACTCCACCCTCAAGAACAATAACCATGTTAAATATTTGATATAGGAGTGAAGCTGGTGCTTAATGTAGCCCCAAGATCACTCTGTTCATAAGCATATCTATTGAAAATTGTAGATGATGATGTTTAATTTTCGATGGTTGTATCAATTTTGCTTAGACTTTCATATTCATGTGCTATTGCATTCTTTACCATGCGACGCAAATGAGAACATTTACAAGATTTTGACGAATTCATCATTTCGTTTCCATCCACAAATAAATAAGTAATCTAAAATGTATGTCTACAACATACAACAAACTAGAAACTGCAAAATGTAAGGTTAAGACACATGAACATAACCTATTATATTATATGTACATAAAAACTGTTTGTCACATATAATTGTTTGTTATGCTGTCTATCTGTTAATACTAAGGGAAAAGCAAGACACTATTTAAAGTTCAGAAGTGATGGTAGTAATTAGGTAGGTAGGTGGTAGTAGTTATAACATATGTAATACATGGAATAAAAAACCTAAGAATGCAAACAACATATTCCACTCATGATACAAATACCGAGAGATATGATATTCAGACTACCCATTTTTAGAACTGTCACGCGCATGGTGTCAAGTGGTGAGTCCAATACAACAATAATATGCTGTCGTGCAGTGGGGTTTGACGTTTCATCACAACCTCTTAACAAATTACGTATTTTACTAATATTTAAGTGCATATAGTTGGAAGTAATAAAAATAAAAAATATTAAATTTAGTGCTGCGATCTATATTATCTGAAAAAGACAACATCGGCGTATTTTCAATCGCATTAAACTTACGTATAACTTTTTGATTGAGAATGACTTTGTTTTGAGTGTGTAGTTGGACTTCTGTAACGTTACTCACCGCGTGACGTCATAGGAGGGGGCGGGGCATATGCGCAATATCATATCTTTTCTAAGTCATTATATCATGTATTCCACTTACCTGTCGTTCCATTACTGTATTGAGGTTCTTTCAAGTAAATTTTATTTAAGATAAACCACAGAATTTAAAATAGAATATATAACAAAATCACACAACCATTATGTACCTATAGTTATTTACAGCACAACCATTGAAAATTGCAGATTGCATACGTGGTGGAGCCATTGCCTTCTTCTTCTTCTTCTTCTTCTTCTTCTTCTTCTTCTTCTTCTTCTTCCTATACTTTTTCTTAATTTTTGTGAGTCAACCATATGATTTCTATACGGGCTATATCTGTCAATAATTTAACAGCATATATTTTTTCTGAAACAATACAACACTGTTTTAAATCCCCAATAATATTCACCATTGAAACGTTCCGTGATTGTCACACTGTCACATTGAGACGAACATTTCAGAAACATTACATAGGAGTTGAAATTAAATGTTTCAAAGTGGATGATTATTGTCAATTTTGAAATGTTTCGTGCATGTGTCTTGTTTAGCGGGTATATATATATATATATATATATATATATATATATATATATATATATATATATATATATATATATATATATACTCGTGGTTCGTTTTTTTTTCGTGAAGAGTTATGTTATAATTAATTAAGTTTAGGCTCGTGGAAACTTCTTCATTTTTGGACAAAAATTAAAACAACATTTTTGTTTCCGATTTAACGACGTTTCCCCGCCTCATGCGCGGCTTCTTAAGGTTTTTTTAATTGTTTATTTTATTTTATATTAATCTATGAACATTTCACTTTTACGGCTGAGAGCTGTAAACATTGAAAAGGTATTTTTAGATAGTAGGTTCCCTTTAAATAGTTGCAATATATGTTTTTATAAATTATTTAGATTCATATCTTACCTGTGTGTTACACCATCACTGCGCTACAAAACATATATTGCAATTATTTAAAGGGAAACTACTATCTAAAAATACCTTTTCAATGTTTACAGCTCTCAACCGTAAAAGTGAAATGTTCATAGATTAATATAAAATAAAATAAAGAATTAAAAAACCTGAAGAAGCCGCTCATGAGGCGGCGAAACGTTGTTAAATCAAAAACACAAATGTTGTTTTAATTTTTGTCCAAAAATGAAGAAGTTTCCACGAACCTAAACCTAATTTTATATATATATATATATATATATATATATATATATATATATATATATATATATATTATATATATATATATGTATATATATATATATATATATATATATATATATATATATATATATATATATATATATATATTGCTTAAATTATACAATATATTCATACATGAAGTCTCGTAAGACTTATCTGTACAATACCATAATTAAGTAAGATTATATGCAAAAGTTCTTAAACCAAAAACAGAATCACCCTAAAAACCACAAAAAAAAACAGAGTTAAGCGCTAGATACGTATGAAGACTGATATGAAGACAACTTCGTTGTCGAAATACGTATCTAGCCCATAACGCTCTGTTATTATTTTTGTGGTTTTTGGGGTAATTCTGCTTTTTGTTTCAGTTTCCAGCCACAGTGTCCAACCTCAGTATTTTATCCAAAACTGCTTGACAACTAGATTCCAAACTAAACAAACTTTAAATTTTGACATACGGAAAAATCTTTGAACTGACATATATTCCATCTAATGATTCAGCCATCGCCTTCATTTCCTATAAATAACGATATTTACATTATATTTTTCCAACCACAATTATGTCTTAACAGGTCATTATTTTACCGAAACTTAAAGTTTTGTATGAGAAAAAAATTACATTATAGTTTGACAACTCACTGTTTATTTTATAATGTGTAATGTAATAATTTTTATAAAAACTGCAAATGTTAAAGTTTCGTAATTTCTGAATGCATAAATCATTATATTTTGCATCTGTTTAAATTTAAACACTCAAGATGTCCAAATTTATAGCACCAGACATATAATTATTAATGTCGACTTGTAGTCTCGCTAGTATCTATAGAATTTGAATAAAATACAAAGACGGTTTTAGAACATAAGAGTTGGAGAGATATATTCGTCTGTGGAATGATTCTCAAGACAAAGAAGGCAAGCACAAGACAGAGTGGGCAGTGATAAGTCCCATGACAGTGGCTGTTACTATTTCGCCACATCATCTCTACGTTACGGCTACGATGTTGGAACGTAGCTGGATAAGTTCCCGATACCATGCCGTAGCGTTGCAACCATTCCCCATTTTGGTGGTGGCTCCGTGATAGGAACGTTCATATAACGGATCACTGACTGGCGGCAAAACAGAAGTTATCACGATAGTCGCTGACACGTTCCAGCGACCAATTGTGCTAGCTGGGTTAGATGATCTTTTGTATGCTAATATTAGAAACTGGGTTACGGAATTTAAAAAATGACGATCAAAGATAAGCTCCGCTCTGGCAGGTCAATTTGTTTGATTACTCAATGAAACACTGGCTGCATTCACGAGGCGTGAACAGCTGAGTTTAAGCGCTTTTATGTTGACTACTGATAGAATCCCGCGGTTGGTAATCTGATGAACGCATTGTGGACTACAAGCAGTATTCTGACATTTGCATATCATTTTACTTGCCCGCTATAGTCTGTAGTCATAATTCCAAAATAAAGGCAAAATTTTAAAACAGTTTTAAAATAGAAAAAGGATAATGAAAATAAAGATCAACTTATAAAGCTCATTCTAACGAAATTAGCTTATGATTCACTTGATATCACTGTGATAATAATTACAACAATAGTAATAATAATAAATTACAATACCCAACAAATCAGCAATACCCTATTACATGGTAAGCAAACACTAGATACAATATCATGTAAAAGAAATAGCAAAAACTGAAAGAAAACACAATTTAATTACTTATTTAAAAACAATTACAACAAAAATAAATTATTACAGCATATCTTTAAAACAATTCAAAATAATTTTCTGTGAAGAGGGAAAAATGTCAATACTTTTTTCATATAACAGATAGTTATATAGGAGAGGAAATTTAAGTGAATTTGTTCGTAGGATAGGAACATAAAACGTACCTGTGTGCCTAAACAATCTTGAGGACACATGAAAATTAAGCTGCTACAATAGTTCCGGACAATCAACTGCGTTGTTAATCAGATTGTATACAAGCAATATACCTTGCACCAATCTGCCGGTGGAGAGGCTGGACTTTGGTGCACAGGCGCGTATCAAAACATAATTTCGGCATCCTTGCGATAACCAAACACCATTTCTGCGAAAAACAAGTGTAATAATGGATCGACGCTGAACTCACTCAACAGGTGCAACGTGCTCACGAGGGATTCCAGACAACACTTCCATACTCTAGTTTTGATCTAACAAACGTCATGTTATAGCGTGCTGACTATCTCTAAGTTATCAAAATCTTTTGTGATTCGGAAGACGAAGCCAAGGCTCTTTAACGCAGATGGAACGATTGATTCAACGTGGTCGTTAAATGACAACTGCTTATAATAAATAGCCCCCAGATCCTGCAGTGTACGTTGCTTCTCTACTCTGATGTTTTTAATTTTATAGGGAAAAATAATCTTCTTGATTTGCCTTGTACAAAAAACGGCCCTACACTTAGCAAGATTCAGGTACAGACGATTTATGTTACACCAAATTGATGCCTTCCTGAAAGATAAGATCCAATTAATAGTATCAGACTGTCAGATATTCCAAACTGACTCAATTTTATGGTATGGTAGTATGGTCCAGTTGATCAAGCGCGTTTGGAAAGTCAGTGTAAACAATATCACGTTGTGAGTTCTTGTCAAGAGCGTGACTAACGAAGTGAGTAAAGACATCAAGTTGGTGACTGTGAATCTGCCCCACATAAATCCATTTTGACATGTAGTAATCATTTTAGAGACGTGCACTGATGATATTCATTTAGAGTAATTTCAAATATTTTTGCCAAAGTTTCACTTGATGGTTATAGGTCTGTAATTATAAATGTTATTTCTATCAGCTTTTTTATAAACAGCGATAACTCGACAATTCTTACACATTTCAGGAAATGTTTTAGTTTTCAACTTAAGGTTAAACAACGCAGTCAGAGGTTCCGCAAAAACAATGGCACAGTCGCGAACACGAAATGCCATAGGGTTCGTCATAGAAAATTTAGCTGAAGTGTGAATTACCACCTAAAAGTATGTAACGATTCAGTTTTTACGTGGAATCATTACTGGTTTAAAAACACCTAGAAGACCCCCAAACATAATAAACAATACCAGAAACCCTATCTATATTGAATATTTCACGTTTTGGTTTCAAAATAATGTTGATGAAAATTCGCTAAAATATTCTGTATCGTAAGAAGCGTACTGAACTCCTTGTAATATACGTCAAGATCTAAACATTGAAAAACGTTGCATTTTGTTGGAGAAAATAAACATCTCTATTGTCCTGAAATTCTAGGTAAAAGGCTGACGTAATTATGATGAAATCCAGAAAATTGGTTTAGAAATATACGGACGAGTCCATTATTGTGGAGGTGTGTATAGAGGACGTTGGTGACTTCGCCTAGGATTGCGGCTCTCGTTCTATCCGATTCGAAGAAGGAAGGCGAGAAAGAGCTTGCAAATAACGACTAACGCTCATAACACTAAAATTTGCGTGCTGGTGTCAGCTGCAGCCGAACGCTCTCTGCCTCTAGGAGGCTAACGCTGACGCCTGGGGCGTGAACATCGTTTACTTGAGGTGGCTCTCAAATTGTCTTATAAACGGGGTTTTTAAGTCTTTCTGTTATCTATACTACCTTGTAACAATATTCCGTGATTGTTTAAAGTGTTTTAATAATTTTCGAGTTTAAATAAATACCATAGTTAGCATAAAAGCGGAACTTTAGTTGTGGTTCTTTGTTTCAACCTGTTGCCTTGCTGCTTTAATTTACGTTTAAGTTGCGATTCGCGAAGTTTCCAACAAGCAAATTCAGAATATCGGCCTAGGTGTCAAATGGTTTTGTATACGTGACACAATAAATCCACCGGCTTAGTAACCATCAATGGGAACCATCACTGTTTCTCCCAGCTTCTTTTCTCTTGTTGGAGTCACTGAGACTTGTGTCAGCTACCAGCATTTGATTCAGTTTGGAGATCGTCCCCAAAGAGTAACCAGGTAATTCAAGGCAGAAGATTCGGTGAGTCAAGATTTTTGTCTGTCTGAACTAGCAAAGTTTGTCTTACACACTCATCTGGCAACTGAATTTTTATAATCTGAACTTTCAAAGACACTCAATCAAGTTTTAGTTTTGAATAACGTCAGGAAGCTGCTATTAGAATAATTATGAATTTCCTGTTTTAATCTCTGAAATTATCTCAGTTTTTATAAATTTAAACACGTCATTTTTAGTGAATTTTCTTAGAAAAAATTCACTAATGAGGAGATCTCGACTTTTGAATTTTGAAAAAATTTCTTCAAATGAGCGCGATCTAGGACCCCTAGAACCCATATCCGGGGTCAGTTTCAATTTTTATATGTTTATATATATAGGCGAACGTTAAGTAGACGCATCCCGTGAAACCAGAGAGAATTCACGTCGCTCGCCTGGCGTGCGGCGTTGCCGGCTTGTGCTTTCTACCCTCAAACAAGGAAAATAAAATATAAATAAATGGTCATGTAGAGTGATAATAAATTAAACAAAGCCAATTTATATAATCTATTGTTATGAAAATGAATCAAGTTAACAGACGGTGACTATTTAATTAATCCTACTGGCATGAAAATGACTTAAATGTGTCAACTTAACAGACATGCTATATTATGGATGCATTGTGCACTTATAAATTGATCGCTCCCAAACCAGTAAACAGAAAATTATAAAACTTTGTCAGGTTAATAAAAAGGCCGCGCTCTATGTACGTAAATTAAGAAAAAAAATGTAGCGCAACCGGTTATACCGAAAGTTGACGGTAACTTAATTTTTTTAAATGGCAGTTATACATTTTTTGCTATTTTCGAAAAGATGAGGCGATTCTACACCAGACTCTAGTATCACGTGCTCCCTATACTGCGACACCTTGCCAAAAATGATGGGAGGTGTCTTCTTAACAAGCTGTCTATATGGTGCATATAAACATTTATTGTGGCGAAACGAGTAAACAGAAAATTATAAAACTTTGTCAAGTTAATAAAAAGGCCGCGCTCTATGTACGTAAATTAAGAAAAAAAATGTAGCGCAACCGGTTCTACCGAAAGTTGACGGTAACTTAATTTTTTTAAATGGCAGTGATACGTTTTTTTGCTATTTTCGAAAAGATGAGGCGATTCTACACCAGACTTTAGTATCACGTGCTCCCAATACTACGACACCTTGTCAAAAATGATGGGAGGTGTCTACTTAACAAGCTGTCTATATGGTGCATATAAACATTTATTGTGGCGAAACGAGTAAACAGAAAATTATAAAACTTTGTCAGGTTAATAAAAAGGCCGCGCTCTATGTATGTAAATTAAGAAAAAAAATGTAGCGCAACCGGTTATACCAAAAGTTGACGGTAACTTAATTTTTTTAAATGGCAGTGATACATTTTTTTGCTATTTTCGAAAAGATGAGGCGATTCTACACCAGACTCTAGTATCATATGCCCACTATTCTGCTAAACCTTGCCAAAAATGATGGGAGGTGTCTACTTAACAAGCTGTCTATATGGTGCATTTAAACATTTATTGTGGCGAAACGAGTAAATGAAAAATTATAAAACTTTGTCAGGTTAATGAAAAGGCCGCGCTCTATGTATGTAAATTAAGAAAAAAATGTAGCGCAACCGGTTATACCGAAAGTTGACGGTAACTTAATTTTTTTAAATGGCAGTTATACATTTTTTTGCTATTTTCGAAAAGATGAGGCGATTCTACACCAGACTCTAGTATCACGTGCTCCCTATACTGCGACACCTTGTCAAAAATGATGGGAGGTGTCTACTTAACAAGCTGTCTATATGGTGCATATAAACATTTATTGTGGCGAAACGAGTAAATAGAAAATTATAAAACTTTGTCAGGTTAATAAAAAAGGCCGCGCTCTATGTACGTAAATTAAGAAAAAAAATGTAGCGCAACCGGTTATACCGAAAGTTGACGGTAACTTAATTTTTTTAAATGGCAGTGATACATTTTTTTGCTATTTTCGAAAAGATGAGGCGATTCTACACCAGACTCTAGTATCATATGCTCCCTATACTGCGACACCTTGTCAAAAATGATGGGAGGTGTCTACTTAACAAGCTGTCTATATGGTGCATTTAAACATTTATTGTGGCGAAACGAGTAAATGAAAAATTATAAAACTTTGTCAGGTTAATGAAAAGGCCACGCTCTATGTATGTAAATTAAGAAAAAAATGTAGCGCAACCGGTTATACCGAAAGTTGACGGTAACTTAATTTTTTTAAATGGCAGTTATACATTTTTTTGCTATTTTCGAAAAGATGAGGCGATTCTACACAAGACTAGTATCATATGCTCCCTATACTGCGACACCTTGCCAAAAATGATGGGAGGTGTCTTCTTAACAAGCTGTCTATATGGTGCATTTAAACATTTATTGTGTCGAAACGAGTAAACAGAAAATTATAAAACTTTGTCAGGTTAATAAAAAGGCCGCGCTCTATGTATGTAAATTAAGAAAAAAAATGTAGCGCAACCGGTTCTACCGAAAGTTGACGGTAACTTAATTTTTTTAAATGGCAGTGATACGTTTTTTTGCTATTTTCGAAAAGATGAGGAGATTCTACACCAGACTCTAGTATCATATGCCCACTATTCTGCTAAACCTTGCTAAAAATGATGGGAGGTGTCTACTTAACAAGCTGTCTATATGGTGCATATAAACATTTATTGTGGCGAAACGAGTAAACAGAAAATTATAAAACTTTGTCAGGTTAATAAAAAGGCCGCGTTCTATGTATGTAAATTAAGAAAAAAAATGTAGCGCAACCGGTTATACCGAAAGTTGACGGTAACTTAATTTTTTTAAATGGCAGTGATACGTTTTTTTTGCTATTTTCGAAAAGATGAGGCGATTCTACACCAGACTCTAGTATCATATACACACTATTCTGCTAAACCTTGCCAAAAATGATGGGAGGTGTCTACTTAACAAGCTGTCTATATGGTGCATATAAACATTTATTGTGGCGAAACGAGTAAATAGAAAATTATAAAACTTTGTCAGGTTAATAAAAAAGGCCGCGCTCTATGTACGCAAATTAAGAAAAAAAATGTAGCGCAACCGGTTATACCGAAAGTTGACGGTAACTTAATTTTTTTAAATGGCAGTGATACGTTTTTTTGCTATTTTCGAAAAGATGAGGCGATTCTACACCAGACTTTAGTATCATATGCTCCCTATACTGCGACACCTTGCCAAAAATGATGAGAGGTGTCTACTTAACAAGCTGTCTATATGGTGCATATAAACATTTATTGTGGCGAAACGAGTAAATAGAAAATTATAAAACTTTGTCAGGTTAATAAAAAGGCCGCGCTCTTTGTACGTAAGTTAAGAAAAAAAAATGTAGCGCAACCGGTTATACCGAAAGTTGACGGTAACTTAATTTTTTTAAATGGCAGTGATACGTTTTTTTGCTATTTTCGAAAAGATGAGGCGATTCTACACCAGACTCTAGTATCACGTGCTCCCTATACTGCGACACCTTGTCAAAAATGATGGGAGGTGTCTACTTAACAAGCTGTCTATATGATGCATATAAACATTTATTGTGGCGAAACGAGTAAATAGAAAATTATAAAACTTTGTCAGGTTAATAAAAAATGCCGCGCTCTATGTACGCAAATTAAGAAAAAAAATGTAGCGCAACCGGTTATACCGAAAGTTGACGGTAACTTAATTTTTTTAAATGGCAGTGATACGTTTTTTTGCTATTTTCGAAAAGATGAGGCGATTCTACACCAGACTCTAGTATCACGTGCTCCCTATACTGCGACACCTTGTCAAAAATGATGGGAGGTGTCTACTTAACAAGCTGTCTATATGGTGCATATAAACATTTATTGTGGCGAAACGAGTAAATAGAAAATTATAAAACTTTGTCAGGTTGATAAAAAAGGCCGCGCTCTATGTACGTAAGTTAAGAAAAAAAATGTAGCGCAACCGGTTATACCGAAAGTTGACGGTAACTTAATTTTTTTAAATGGCAGTGATAGGTTTTTTTGCTATTTTCGAATAGATGGGGCGATTCTACACCAGACTCTAGTGTCATATGCTCCCTATTCTCAAAAAATTTAACAAAAAGCGAAGGGACGCAATAATAAACGGAAACACACACAGAACTACTAATATTTACTATATCAATGCTGACCGACATTCATTAGCAATAAAAGAAAATACTTATTTTGTTCTGCCTAACGAAACGGGGATATTGCAAGTCCAAAGAAAATAAAACCGCCAGTCGGCGTTTTTTATTGGTTCATTAAGAAAAAAGCCGCCGAAAATGTTATTTATTTTATTATTTCGGCTGCATATGAGTAAATATACAAACAGTGACCGACGG